>CM056059.1:200841831-201336918 GCA_029574335.1 Rana kukunoris | reverse complement strand
GACACTCCTTCATCTGCGCCTTCAGACCGGATATCTGTTCCTGAGAGCCCCCAGAGGACACAGGCGGTCAAGCTGCCTGCGTAGTCTCTGGTAAGCCTGGTACTTGGAAGCTGCCCTGTACCCAGAGATTTCCCGGAAAAAGTCGCCAGACCTCTTTTTAACTACTTCCCACCACTCAAGGCGGGAGCAGAGTTGCCCTCAAGGAGCGAGGTCTGGCCCAGGAAGAAAACCTCATAGGCTTCCCTAACCTCAGGATCCTCCAGTAGCGACCCATTCAGGCGCCACAAACCCCTCCCTTTCTGAGGAGTGTCAGCGACATTCAGGGCCACAGATACCATACAGTGATCGGAGAACTCTACCGACTGCAAGCTCAGGAGCCGAGCAGACAGAGTCCCTCCTTTAAAAAAAACCTATCTAATCTACTCTTACTACTACCTCGGGGAAAATGTGAAACCAGTGAGGTTGGGGGGTGACGAACGTGCACATCCACCAACCTGGCCTCCCTCACTACGTTATTCAAAAAAATACTATCATATCCCAGAGGGTTGGCGGCACCTGCCCGGTCTTTGGGCCTAGTGATCATATTGAAATCGCCCACCAAAAATCACCTGCTGGGACGTAAAAAGATAAGGCTTAACCGCCGTAAGGAGGCTCCTCCTCTCCTCTAGTTTGAGGCCCATAAAAATTTATGAGCCGGAGGAATTGCCCCCTCACGACAGCGTCCACCACCAGACATCTACCGATCTCCACTTCAATCACTCGCCGGCAAGCCACCGGACCAGTCTTAAAAAGGACCGCAACCCCACTGCAGGCCTCGGCCGCAAGAGACCAGAGGGAGGGCCCACATCTCCACTCCCTCTTTGCTAGATGCATCTCTGCCACAGATGCCAGCCAGGTCTCCTGCAAAAACAAAATGTCAGCTTCAACACGGCTGAGAAAATCGAAGGCCATAAAACGAGCTCCCGCAGAACGAATACTTGCGACATTAATGGTCGCAAGCCGTATTGGAGAGGGTACCGCCATCAGAATGATTGAAAGTGGTCATGTTCTCCTTCATACTACAAACACAAAAAACATATTTACATATCTACACTTCCTCCTCCTCTGAGCCCGAGGAGGAGGAGAAGATACCAAACGGGTTCCCCAGGGACACCCCACTTCGTGCCCCTGGGGGAACCCCACCCTTCACTGGGGACTTCCCGCCCCCAGATCTGGCAGCCTTCCCCTCTTCTTTTTGCGTCTCACCTGCTCCCACTCCTGCCACCTCTCCGAGATGACCACACCACCCCCTCCTCGGACCCGCTGCTCGAGATTTCCCTCTTGGATGAGGCTCGAGCAGCTTCCATCTCCATGGCCACAGGGCCAGAGGAGACTCTGGGTCCAGAAGGGGGGGGAATGGAAGAGGCAGGAGGGGGGCCAGAGACAGGGGAGAGGACAGGGGGGGACCAGACTTAGCTGGACGGGAAGAGAAGGGGGAGGGGGGGACGGGAACTTGGGAGGGGGGGGCCGGACACCGAGGGGGGGGGGTACGAGGGGGGGAAGATGAGGGAGGAGGGCATGGGGAAACAGATGGAGGGCCAGGTGGAGGGGAGGGGCGCAATGGTGAGGAGGGGGAGAGGGAAGGGGGATGGGGATCGGCCCTGCAACATTAGGAGGGGAAGGCCCCGGCCCCGGACCCTCAGGCCCGGGACCCCCAGGCCTCCCCGACTCCTCCCCACCGGCTCCGCCCCCGGAGGATCGGGAGCCTCCTGGCCAACCGAGCCCGTGTCCCCCGGGGGGGAGCCCCCACGCCCACGCCTGCTCCGCCCTCTTTGAGGCAATGGGCCTGTTGGTCCCTCCGGAGTAGTACTAGGGGCTCCAGGATCCCCACCCCCCGGCCATCACTCGCCGGGGGGGCTTCGGCCGCTCCCGGCCCGGGAGGTCCCCCCCCTGAGGAAGAACCCCGATATGCTTTGGGACACCTGCTAAATGGGTGCCCCATCTCACCACACAAGTTGCAGCATATCTTCCCACATGACTCGGACTGGTGGCCAAACTCGTGGCACCGGCCACATCTGACCACCGTGCAGTCCGAGCTCATGTGGGTCGGGCTGCCGCACTTGAAGCAACGACGGGGCTGTCCCGGGTTAGAACGCCAGGATCCGGTCTCTGCCTAGAAAGGCGCTGCCAGGGAGGTGGGCAACACTGTTGCCCTCCCTCTTGAGCCGGATCCTGGTCAACCAAGCCCCGGTCCAGACCCCGCGCTCATCAAGGTTCTTCCTCAGGGGGTCTGCAACTGCCCGTACCTCCCGAGCCAGGTGGCAATGTCCTCCGGAGGGAGCGACTCATTCCTCACCAGGATGGTGATGTTCTTAACCTCCTCCTGCCTGGAGATGGGAATGAGCCTGTACCTCTTCCAAGGGTCAACGCCCCTCACCAACCCAAAGCCGGTGATAAAGCGTTCCATACACACGGGAGTGACAAAACTTATATCAAACTCCCGTGTGTTGGTGGGATGGATGACAGCAAAAAGGTCATCCACCCCAAAACCCAAGGAGAGTACCAGGCCCACCACCTCACCTCGAGCGGGGCAGGGGTCCGGACCCTCGTACCCGAAGCTGGACAACATTCCTACGCCTCCTCTCTGGACCACCTGTACCCCTCGTCCACGCCGACCCCTGCGTCCTCTCCTGGTCAGCAGGGGGGGCGCGGGAAATTCTGGGCGCCAAAACCGGCTGTACAGGTGGTCCAGAGGGGCACGAGAGCCCAACACCTGGGCGAAAAGAGCGACCCCCCTTTAGGGCAGGACAATAAGTTGGCCTCCGGAGACCCCCGAAAGATGTTTCTCCGGAAGTGGGGCACCCCCCTCAGCACCCCAGAAGTGGGGGGGGGACGGGGGGGCCCCCATCCCTGCCGGTGGTGTTGCACCCACCCCCGCTGATATACCCTGACCACCCTGACCCACCACCTTTGGCCTGACTACAGGCCCCCCCCCCCCCCCCCGGGACCACAGCAGAGGGGGGTACCACCCCCACCAAACTCCCCCACCCAGACCCCTCCGCGACCACCACCAGCCCCTTGGGACTCCACCTGTACTGGGGGGTGAGCCCCCCTGGGACCCCTCCAACTGCCGGATATAATACATATGCTATACAGTCTCATGCTGGGGTGGGGTCCCACTGACTTTCCCCCCACACCGCCGCCTGCGCCGTGCCCCTGCCAGGGAGTGTCCCCTCGGGGCCTGTGGCAGTGTCCATGGGGGACCTGGGGGGGGTAGGTCAGCTTACCCCCATTTACCGTCCTCACCGTCTCTGTCCATCCTCCTGCCGGGGTGCCTGGAGGTGCCTGCTGCAGCGTCCGGGGCTGGGCACCCCTGCACCCCCGGCCTCTCATCCCCCAGGTCCCCTGAGCCCCCACCGACCACCGCAAACTCGCGGGGGGGCACTTCCGGTCGCGGGACGGGCACTTCCGGTTTCGGGCTGGTCACTTCCGGTTCCGGTCTGGTCACTTCCGTTCCGGCTGGGGCACTTCCGGTTCCGGCTGGGGCACTTCCGGTTCCGGCTGGGGCACTTCCGGTTCTTGGGCGGTCACTTCCGGGTCCCGGTCTACTCCACCCCCAACAGCCGGCGCCATCTTGGCACACTGCACACAAGCTGTTTACCTCCAGATGACCGCAGCACAATGCCTCCACCATGTGTCTGCCTCTCTCCCGATGACATAGCAGCTGCAGGAGCAGTCCCTGGCCTTTCCATGGCCAGATCCTCCACTCCACTGCAAGCTGAGGGGTCATGGAAGCCGACACATGGCAGGCTTCAGCTGTGGCAGTGCGACCATCCTGGGGGAGCCTGGGTATGCTGACCTGAAGATGGCGGGGGGTACCGCCGGCGGCACCTGGGCCCGGCGACCTCCTGGATCACTGGACTCCCCGGACTTCGCCAACCCCCCAGTCCCTTCCACGGACCGAGGGATCGGCTCCCGGGAACCCTCCCCAGGTTTTATGGCCATACTGGGCCCTGCACCACCGCACACCTGCCCCCCCCCCACTGCACCCAGGCTCCCCTGACTCTCCTGGCTGTTTGGGGGGTTGGGACCCCTTCTTAGACCGCCCGCTCCTCCTCGCTGCCTGGCTCCCTTCCCGGTTGGCCTGCTGGAGGGTCCTCCGGAGCTCCTCTAGGAAGTTCATCTCTCCAGCCCCACGTTGGCAAAAGCCCCCCAGGTATTCCCATATTTCTTTTACTTCTAGTCCTAGGGTGGTGATGGCCCCCTTGAATTCAGATCTCTTATTACTGGAGCACCTGTCCCTCTTTTTCCCTCAGGCCTGCGAGAGTAGTCATCTTTTCCACGCAGGCCTGAGATATCCTCACCAGCAGGGATTTGATTTTATCCCGCCTCTTCCTGGTTCTTGCTTCATTCTCACCTGGCTGAGGGGCTGTCCAGTCTGAGAGACCCTCCTGGGTCTCCAGGAAGAGACGGTCCTCCCTGCTGATGGTGGTGGCGGTGGTCTGGCTGGAGGGCAGGTGCTGTTTGACTCCTCCGGAGGCCGGAAGCCGGTCCACCTCCGGGGCTGAGGAGGCCATCCCACCCCTCTTCCGGGGCAGGGGCTGGGGGCTGAAGGCTGGTCCTGGTAGGCTGGAACACAGGAGCTCTGGAAGACAGGTCTTCTCTCCTCCCAGCAGGAAGCAGAATGAGCTCTGTGGGAGGAGCCGGAACTACTGCCAGTGGGAGGAGCTGCACTGAGACCGAGGAGGGGTTTCGCCCCCGTTGTTCTCCGCCATTTCCGCCGGCCCCCCCCGGATGTAAAAGAGCTTGATTTGGGGTAGGGGGCCTGGCCGAACATGGCCGAGAGCATCGGTGGGTGTCCCCCCCCGGCGGAAGGCGGCGGCGAAGACCGGTGAGGGGCTCCGCCCCCGTTGTTCTCTGCTTTTTTCGGCCGGCCCCCCCCGGATGTGAAAGAGCTTATTTTGGGGTGGGGGCCTGGCTGGACATGGCGGAGAGCATCGGTGGGTGTCCCCCCCCGGCAGAAGACGGCGAAGCCCGGGGCCCAATGGGCTGGTGGTGGGGGGTCCCGGCAGAAGACCCCCGGAGCTGACTAATAAATTATTTTTTTCTGTGTGGTTTTTTTTGTGTTTACACTTTTCCACCCGGTGAATGGGTAGGGGTACGATGTACCCCATACTCATTCACATAGGGTGGGGGGCCAGAATCTGGGGGCCCCCTTAATATAGGGGGCTCTCAGATTCTGATAAGCCCCCCGCCCGCATACCCCGACAACCAACGGCCAGGGTTGTCGGGAAGAGGCTCTTGTCCCTATCGACATGGGGACAAGAGTGCTTTGGGGTGGGGGGGCAGTGCCCCCCTCCCCCACAGCACACACTCCCCCATGTCGAGGGCATGTGGTCTGGTACGGCTCAGGAGGGGGGGGGCGCTCGCTCGTCCCCACCCCCATTCCTGTCCGGCCAGACTGCGTGCCTGGGAGAAGGGTTTGGTCTGGATCTGAGGGGGAACCCCACGCCGTTTTTTTGGCGTGGGTTTAACCCCTTATGTTCCAGATCAAATCTAAGAGCCTGTTGTGCACCTGAAGGGGGACCCCCACGCCGTTTTTTTTTTATAATTTGGGGTGGAGTTCCCCTTTATCCCGGTCCTGTCAGGGGGGGGGGGAAATGCCTGCTCGTCTGTCCCCTACAATGTATGAACAGCGATCTGTCATTTCCCCTACACAGTCCCACCCCCTTTACAGTTAGAACACACCCAGGTAACATATTCAACCCCTTCCGCGCCCCTAGTGTTAACCCCTTCCCTGCCAGTGTCATTTTTATAGTAAGCAATGCATTTCTATACCATTGCTCGCTACAAAAATGCCAAATCTCACAAAAATGTGTCCGCCACAATGTCGCAGTAGCCAGAAAAAACAATGATAGCCACCATTACTAGTAAAACAAAAAATTATTCCAAAAAAACCCATAAGACCAACCCCTACTTAGAACTTTTGCCCAAACCAATCAAACGCTTATTGTGATTTTTTGCAAGCAAAAATATGTCCAAGAATACTTATCGGCCTAAACTGAGGGCAAACATTTTTTGAATATATTTTGGGGAGATTTATTATAGCAAACAGTAAAAAATATGTTTTTTTATTTACCAAATTGTCGCTATATTTTTGGGTCAAGCAAAAATAAGAAAAAACGCAGAGGTGATCAAATACCACCAAAAAAAAAAAAATTTTTTAGGGGGGGGGGGGGGGGGGGATGGGGACGCCAAATTTGTTTGGGGGCCACGTCGCACAACCACGCAATTGTCAGTCAAAATGACGCAGTGTTGAAATGCAAAAAATGGCCCCGTCAGTGACCAGTAATATGCTCTGGGGCTCAAGTGGTTACAAATTAAGAATACACTAAAGTTAGCCCAATTTATGGCCATAATGTGAAAGATGATGTTACACCGAGTAAATAGATACCCAACATGTTACACTTTAATATTGCACACACTCATGGAATGGGGCCAAACTTCAGTACTTGAAAATACCCATAGGCAACGCTTTTTTATGTGTTTCAGGTTACCAGTTTAGATTTACAGAGGAGGTCTAGTGCTAAAAGTATTGCTCTCGCTCTAACGTACGCTATGATACCTCACATGTGGGGTTTGAACGGGGGTTCAATATGTGGGCGGGGCTTACACATTTAAGGCCCGCCCACATATGGAAACATTCTTCAAACCACACATGTGAGGTATCATAGCGTGCGTAACAGCAAGAGGAATATTTTTAGCACTAGACCTCATCTGTAAATCTAAACTGGTAACCGGAAACAATAAAAATGCTGCTTGTTCGCTTCTGACTGCGAGCTACTAGGGACAGGGGCGTTTAAATTATTACTATTTAGGTTTGTTACGTAAAAATTCTATAAGACCTCCCGTTCAGCTTGTAAAGCATCACTTCAGGGGGACCCAAAAAAATTAAACACCTCTAATGCTTTCATCCGCCATTGCAGATTTGATTCTGGTACTGCATTTCGAGTGAACTGGGCATGCTCCAACACTTAGAAAAAGAAGTTGGAAGTTTCATCCTGAAAATGACTTGCATCTTTCTGAGCATGCTCAGAAAGCTGTTTTTTTGGCTTAGTAATTTAAGGACATCCTTAACAGGTGTAAGCAGTTACAAGTGCACACAAACTAGAGGCTGACATTTCTTCATGTGTTTCCAATTGGTTCATTAGCACACATGTTATAAAAAGCGTGGATACTGCACGTGTCAGCTGCCCCTCAGAGGGGGCAGATTTGCTGGCTGGAAGTAATGGCGGAGTGAAACAGAGATGTTTTGGAGCAAGTTTTGTTTTTTTGTATTTTTGATGTTTCTCTGCTACATAATTTTGCTAAATGTTTCTCAAGATGTTAATGACTAATGTTTTAATCCTGTGGGTCTATCCTGTTATTTCAAAAGCATGATTTATTTTCCAATGACTGTGAAATAAACGTTGGTCTTTTTGTTTTTAGGTGTTTTTATATATTTTTGGTGTGTTTATTTGTAATTTTTTGTTTTGCTTTCCTTGTTTTGTGGACCAATAAAATTACTTTCAAATTTTGAAGTTTGTTTTGTGTTATTTTTTTCATGCTATGGATTTCAACCGCTGCAGCTGAACTAGTTTGGGCCTAAACCATCAAGTGTGATTTGTCTCTAAGCTCTTTCCTGGTGTGTATGCATGAAATGTTTAGTCACCAGAAAAGGAAGGACAAAGCGGTAAGTATTGTTTCCTAGAACTGATGTCCAGACTGACTTTTTAAAGCACATGTGCAAGATGTAGGAAAAGCTGCAAACATGGCCTGTTGGAGGGGGGGGGGGGGGTGGTGTATTGGTGGACAGGCTTGAAGTGCTGATTTACAGCGCTGTGCTTGAAACTAGCACAAGACAATCCTATTCTAATTGTGGGTTGTTTGAGGGAAGCCAATTGAGTGTTAGAACCCCTGCTAGTGTTTTTAGGTTGGGCTTTGTGTCCCTTTTCCTAAAATTGGCTTCACTTCCTGTCACACAGCTGAACAGGAAGTGAGGTTAAAACCCTACCAATGGTCTTTTCTTCGGGGCACAGGTCAATCTAACTAGTGTCACCATTAAGCAAATTGCACTGCAGTGTACACCCCAAATGATTAGTTATTTTGGGGTTTAGTAAAGGCAAAGCCGCTCTGCAGTAGAAGCGTAGGCAATGAAAATCAGAAGGGAAGCACTGATGGTTTTTACTTCCAATCCCGCCAAGTTTTGAGTTTTCTTCCTTGCTTGTCCACTTGTAGTGCAAAGTGGATTTGCCTTTAGTAAATGGACCCCAAAGTCCAAGATTCCTACTAATTTGGGGTGTACACAGCAAAATGCAATTTCCAAAATGGGAAACTATTTATATTGATCTGTGTGTCCCCAACAAAACATTACTCAGGTGTTTCCCTCACTTCCTGTTTGGCTGTGTGGCAGGAAGTGAATGAATTAAGTAGAAAGTGACAACATTTGTGAGGTGTCTTTACCCTATCAGGGGTGCAGGCATCCCCAAAACAAACAAGAAAATAGTTGATTTAACATTGGGTGGTGTTTGTGGGGGTCCCTAACACACATTCATACATATTAGCAACGCTGGATCCTGGCCTATTGGCATGGTTATATTTTCTTAAGCCTCTCAATAAAATGATCTGAAAATTTGGGGTTAAACTGGAACTATAATCATCACTTTTATTTTTTGGATTTTTTTTTCATTTTGGATAGAGTTGGGGGGGGGGGGTTAGAAGCTCTGTCAGTTTATTTTGTATTATCCCTGTCCGTTTGGGGAGATTGGCCTTCACTTCCTGCCCCATAGCCAAACAGGAAGTGATCGAAAAACTAGGCAAATTAAGGGCCCCCCCAGTCCCCCCCCACAGAACTTGTGTGTGTCCCCTGAAAATTCCTGGGTGGGTCATAAAAAAACAGGGTGTGGCCTTGACAGGAAGGGTGGGTCATTTTTCTATTAGGGGGTGCCAAAATTTGGTCAGGCCTAGGGCAG
Source organism: Rana kukunoris (assembly GCA_029574335.1). Lineage (NCBI taxonomy): Eukaryota > Metazoa > Chordata > Amphibia > Anura > Ranidae > Rana > Rana kukunoris. Next base: position 201,327,928 of record CM056059.1, on the reverse strand, counting down.
CACAAAACCTAAATATCCTACTGCATATTAGGGCTTATTTAGACCGGATCAAATTTACAGCATGTTTTTAGATTGTGGGAGGAAACCCACACAGGGAGAACATGCAAACTCCAGGCAGATAGTGTCACGGGCGGGATTCGAACCAGCAACCCTTTTGCTGCTAGGTGAACATGCTACACACTACGCTACTGTGCTGAACGAACATGATCGCAGCTGAAAGCATGAGATGTTTTTTTTTTTTTACAATTCCATGCTTTCCAGCCTGGAGGACAGATGTGGGGTCTAATTGACCCCGCCTTTCTCTATAAAGAGGACCTGTCACACACTAGTCCTATTACAAGGGATGTTTACATTCCTTGTAATAGGAAGAAAAGTGAAAAATAATACAAATAAAGGGACAAACAAGTGCAAAAATTAAAAATAAAATAAAAAAAGGAATTTAAATGCTCCTGTCCCTAGTAGCTCGCACTCAGAAGCGAACACGCATGCAAGTCCCACCCACATATGTAAACATCCTTCAAACCCCACATGTGAGGTATCATAGCGTGCGTTAGAGTGAGAGCAATAATTTTAGCACTAGACCTCCTCTGTAACTCAAAAGTGGTAACCTGAGAAAAAAAGTCAAGCGTTGCCTATGGAGATTTTTAATAACGAAGTTTAGCGCCATTCCATGAGTGTGCGCAATATGAAAGCGTGACAAGTTAGGTATCTATTTACTCGGTGTAACATCATCTTTTACCTTATCCCTAAAAATTGGGCTAGCTTTACTGCTTTCTTATTTTGTCATTCATGAAACAGGTTTTTTTTTTTGAAAGCCAAAAAAAACAAAAAACGTTAGAAAATTTTTGGCGCAAATACTGTTGGAAATGTGTCCGAAAAAATGGCCCCCACTTTATTCCCTAGGGTGTTTGTTAAGAAAATATATATAATGTTTGGGGGTCCTGAGTAATTTTCAAGGAAGAAAATATAATTGTTACATGAAGGAGAGAAGTGCCAGAATAGGCGCGGTATGGAAGTGGTTAAAGTGCACCAATAAAAGTGAAAAATTCCTTGAAATTTCGCCATCAGGAATTATGGGGCCCCTTACACAGCTTCAGGCATGGGCCCCCTGGAGCAGAGAATAGGGGGGGGGGGTTGCCGCCTGATATTAAGAAGGGGGGGGGGCTGCCGCAATTTGATAAGCGGGGGGTTCCTTTACTAAAAAATACATATAGAAAAATATATATTAAAAAGGGTGGTAGCCATCCGGGGGCCCTGGGGACCTCTGGGCCCTTTAATAAAAATAAACCTCTGGGCCCTTTAATGAAAAATAAATTACAATATCTATATATATATATATATATAAAATAATAAAAAAGGGGGTTGCCTTGGGAGCTCTGGGCCCTTTATAAAAAAAATAACTACCAAAAATCTAAAAAAAAATAACATGGGGTGGGAGCTGCGGTGGCTCAACGTGAATGGCACTGCGCTGACAAGCCGTTCACCTATGCAGCCAAGGGTTCGGATCCCGGTCTCGGCTACATGTGAATTGAGTTTGGTGGTGTCAGCCCGGCTCCCGATGGGTGTGCTATGCAAGGTACGCCTGTGCTTAGTACGCCCACCCCCCCCCCCCAAAAAAAAAACACCACACTTGTACGCACTTTGGCCATGAGGTCTCCTAAAATAAAGGGAGGCAAAGGACCTACAGGGCTGGCTGGGTGGGCTACACTCCCTCATAGGGGGAGTCCCTCTGTCCCATCGGGCTCCCAAGTGTAGCAGGTGGGGTGAGTGGGAGGCCCCCCTCACACCCACCATTGCCACCGGGGGGCATGGAGAAGGATGGCGATTGCAAGTCCAGCTCCTCTCTCTCGACTTCACACACAAAATACACTTTAAAAAAGAAATTAAAGTAAAAAATAACAAACCTGGGGAAAATGTTTATAACATTTTTATAAGCAAAAGGTTGTCATCTGGGGCCCTCTGGGAGCTTTCATAATTATATTATATATATATATGTTAAAAAAATAACCAAAAATATATAAAATATATTAATTTTTTTTTTTTTTTAAAGGGGGGGTTGTCATCTGGAGCCCTGGGGATCTCCGGGCCACTGGGGACCTCCAGACCCCTAAAACAAAACATTGGCCCTTTAATAACAAAAAATATGGGGGGTTGCCACCCGGGGCCCTGGGGGCCTCTGGGCCCCTGGGGACCTCCGGACTGCTAAAAAATATTAAATTCCAAAAATTGGCCCTTTAATAAAAAATCCTACAAAAACCAACTAAAAAATATATATACCAAAAAAAAAAAAAGGGGGTTACCATCTGGGGCGCTGGGGGGCCTCCAGGCATCTGGGCACCTCCGGACCCCCGGGCCCCTTACAGGTGTACCTGGCCGCCATCAGGAATTTTGGGTCCCCTTACACAGCTTCAGGCATGGGCCCCCTGGAGCAGAGAACCGGGGGGGGGGTGCTGCCGCATGAAATTGAGAAGCGGGGGGGGGGGGGTGCCGCAAATTGAGGAGCGGGGGGGCCCTTTACAAAAATTTAGACAGAAATAAGAAATAAAAAAAAATATATATAAAAAAGGGGGGTAGCCATCCGGGGCCCTGAGGACCTCTGTGCTCTTTATAAAATAAAAAGAAAAAAGAGAGAAAATATATATATATATTTTTTTAAAATATAACATTTATCGAAAAAAATTAAAAAACAAGGGGGTTGCCTTCCAGGGCCCTGGGGACCTCTGGGCCCTTTCATAAAAAAAAAAAGACAAATATATAAAAAAAAATATATTTATTTTTTTAAATATATATATTTTTTGATAAAAAAAAGGGCTTGCCATCTGGGGCCCTTAGTGGCCTCCGGGCCCCTGGGGACCTTCGGAGCCCTTAAAAAAATAAAAATAAAAAAAAAAATGTTTTTTTTGTTTTAGGGTGGTTCCCATCCGGGCCCCTGGGGGCCCCTGGGGACCCCCGGGCGGTGTAATGCCTGTACCCCCCTAATGGCGGCCTTGCAGGTGTACTGCCTGTACCCCCCTGATGGCGGCCCTGGGTGTAATGTCAGCATGTGAAAAATGACATTCTGAAGGAAAAAAGCCATTTAAAACTGACTCGCGGCAATAATGAATTGTCAGCTCCTGGAAATTGCAGGAGAATTCATTCATTAAAAACACCAAAAAAAAAGCGTGGGGGTCCCCCCAAATTCAATAACCAGACCCTTTAGGTCTGGTATGGATATTAAGGGGAACCCCACCGTCAATTTAAAAAAAAAATGACGTGGGGTTCCCCCCAAATATCCATAACCAGACCCTTCAGGTCTGGTGTGGAATTTAAGGGGAACTCCACCCCAAATTAAAAAAAAAATGGCGTGGAGTCCCCCCTAAAATCCACACCAGACCCCTTATCCGAGCACGTTGACCTGGCCGGCTGCAGAAAAGAGGGGGGGACAGAGCGCGGCCCCCCCCTCTCCTGAACCGCACCAGGCCACATGCCCTCAACATTGGGAGGGTGTTTTGGGGTGCCCCCCAAAACACCTTGTCCCCATGTTGATGAGGACAAGGGTCTCTTCCCCACAACCCTTGCCCGGTGGTTGTGGGGGTCTGCGGGCAGGAGGCTTATCGAAATCTGGAAGACCCCTTTAACAAAGGGGCCCCCCAGATCCCGGCCCCCCCCCTGTGTGAAATGGTAATGGGGTACCTTGTACCTCTACCATTTCACGAGTAAAAAAAAGTGTCAAGTAAAAAAAGACAAGAGCCGGTTTTTGACAAGTCCTTTATTATCTTCTTTCTTCTTTCCTTCGGGCTTCTTCCTCCATCTTCTTCTTCCTCTGCTTCTGTCTTGGGTCTTCTATTCCCGCATCTTGCCCGGCGTGTTCTTCCATCTTCTTCCGCTGTCCTTCTCGTCCGCATCTTCTTCTCCTTCTTCTTCTTCGCCGGAGGCGCCGCTTCCAATTGAAATCCCCGCTGTCTGCCGGACCACGCCCCCCCCCTCTGACGCCACGGGCAAGCTCTTAGGAGTGTGCTGCCAGTGCGTCAGAGGGGGGCGTGGTCACATGTCAGAGGGCGGGCAATTCAATTTGAAGCTTGTGCGCGGCTTTTTCTTTGCCAGAGTCGCCGCTTCCAATTGAATTGCCCGCTTTCTGGAACATGTGACCACGCCCCCCTCTGACGCACAGGCACCACACGGGGACTTTCCTAAGAGCTTGCCCGTGGCGTCAGAGGGGGGGGGCGTGGTCCGGCAGACAGCGGGGATTTCAATTGGAAGCGGCCGCTCCGGCGAAGAAGAAGAAGGAGAAGAAGATGCGGACGAGAAGGACAGCGGAAGAAGATGGAAGAACACGCCGGGCAAGATGCGGGAATAGAAGACCCAAGACAGAAGCAGAGGAAGAAGAAGGAGGAGGAAGAAGAAACCCGAAGGAAAGAAGAAAGAAGATAATAAAGGACTTGTCAAAAACCGGCTCTTGTCGTTTTTAACCCTTCACATTTTTTTTACTCGTGAAATGGTAGAGGTACAAGGTACCCCATTACCATTTCACACAGGGGGGGGCCGGGATCTGGGGGGCCCCTTTGTTAAAGGGGTCTTCCAGATTTCGATAAGCCTCCTGCCCGCAGACCCCCACAACCACCGGGCAAGGGTTGTGGGGAAGAGACCCTTGTCCTCATCAACATGGGGACAAGGTGTTTTGGGGGGCACCCCAAAACACCCTCCCAATGTTGAGGGCATGTGGCCTGGTGCGGTTCAGGAGAGGGGGGGGGCCGCGCTCTGTCCCCCCCTCTTTCTGCGGCCGGCCAGGTCAACGTGCTCGGATAAGGGGTCTGGTGTGGATTTTAGGGGGACTTTACGCCATTTTTTTTTTAATTTGGGGTGGAGTTCCCCTTAAATTCCACACCAGACCTGAAGGGTCTGGTTATGGATATTTGGGGGGAACCCCACGTCATTTTTTTTTTTAAATTGACGGCGGGGTTCCCCTTAATATCCATACCAGACCTAAAGGGTCTGGTTATTGAATTTGGGGGGACCCCCACGCTTTTTTTTTTCTTTTTTTAATGAATGAATTCTCCTGCAATTGCCGGGAGCCGACAATTCATTATTGCCGCGAGTCAGTTTTAAATGGCTTTTTTTTTTTTTTTTTTTTTTTTTTTTTTTTCAGAATGTCATTTTGTGCAAAGACATATTTCTAACCACATGAAAAGTGCGCTTTATTCACCTGCTGACATCCCTCCCCCCCCCCCCCCCCCCATGGTACGAAATTTAAAATAATTATTCAAATGACGTGGGGTTCCCCCCAAATTCAATAACCAGACCCTTTAGGTCTGGTATGGATATTAAGGGGAACCCCGCCGTCAATTTAAAAAAAAAATGACGTGGGGTTCCCCCCAAATATCCATAACCAGACCCTTCAGGTCTGGTGTGGAATTTAAGGGGAACTCCACCCCAAATAATAAAAAATAATGGCGTGGAGTCCCCCCTAAAATCCACACCAGACCCCTTATCCGAGCACGTTGACCTGGCCGGCCGCAGAAAAGAGGGGGGGACAGAGTGCGGCCCCCCCCTCTCCTGAACCGCACCAGGCCACATGCCCTCAACATTGGGAGGGTGTTTTGGGGTGCCCCCCAAAACACCTTGTCCCCATGTTGATGAGGACAAGGGTCTCTTCCCCACAACCCTTGCCCGGTGGTTGTGGGGGTCTGCGGGCAGGAGGCTTATCGAAATCTGGAAGACCCCTTTAACAAAGGGGCCCCCCAGATCCCGACCCCCCCCCTGTGTGAAATGGTAATGGGGTACCTTGTACCTCTACCATTTCACGAGTAAAAAAAAGTGCCAGTGTAAAAAAAGACAAGAGCCGGTTTTTGACAAGTCCTTTATTATCTTCTTTTCTTCTTTCCTTCGGGCTTCTTCCTCCTCCTTCTTCTTCCTCTGCTTCTGTCTTGGGTCTTCTATTCCCGCATCTTGCCCGGCGTGTTCTTCCATCTTCTTCCGCTGTCCTTCTCGTCCGCATCTTCTTCTCCTTCTTCTTCTTCGCCGGAGCGGCCGCTTCCAATTGAAATCCCCGCTGTCTGCCGGACCACGCCCCCCCCCTCTGACGCCACGGGCAAGCTCTTAGGAAAGTCCCCGTGTGGTGCCTGTGCGTCAGAGGGGGGCGTGGTCACATGTTCCAGAAAGCGGGCAATTCAATTGGAAGCGGCGACTCTGGCAAAGAAAAAGCCGCGCACAAGCTTCAAATTGAATTGCCCGCCCTCTGACTTGTGACCACGCCCCCCTCTGACGCACTTGCAGCACACTCCTAAGAGCTTGCCCGTGGCGTCAGAGGGGGGGCGTGGTCCGGCAGACAGCGGGGATTTCAATTGGAAGCGGCGCCTCCGGCGAAAACCAAGAAGGAGAAGAAGATGCGGACGAGAAGGACAGCGGGAGGAACAGAAGATGGAAGAACACGCCGGGCAAGATGCGGGAATAGAAGACCCAAGACAGAAGTAGAGGAAGAAGAAGGAGGAGGAAGAAACCCGAAGGAAAGAAGAAAGAAGATAATAAAGGACTTGTCAAAAACCGGCTCTTGTCGTTTTTAACCCTTTACATTTTTTTTACTCGTGAAATGGTAGAGGTACAAGGTACCCCATTACCATTTCACACAGGGGGGGGGCCGGGATCTGGGGGGCCCCTTTGTTAAAGGGGTCTTCCAGATTTCGATAAGCCTCCTGCCCGCAGACCCCCACAACCACCGGGCAAGGGTTGTGGGGAAGAGACCCTTGTCCTCATCAACATGGGGACAAGGTGTTTTGGGGGGCACCCCAAAACACCCTCCCAATGTTGAGGGCATGTGGCCTGGTGCGGTTCAGGAGAGGGGGGGGGCCGCACTCTGTCCCCCCCTCTTTTCTGCGGCCGGCCAGGTCAACGTGCTCGGATAAGGGGTCTGGTGTGGATTTTAGGGGGGACTCCACGCCATTTTTTTTTAAATTTGGAGTGGAGTTCCCCTTAAATTCCACACCAGACCCGAAGGGTCTGGTAATGGATATTTGGGGGGAACCCCACGTCATTTTTTTTTTTAAATTGACGGCGGGGTTCCCCTTAATATCCATACCAGACCTAAAGGGTCTGGTTATTGAATTTGGGGGGGACCCCCACGCTTTTTTTTTGGTGTTTTTTAATGAATGAATTCTCCTGCAATTGCCGGGAGCCGACAATTCATTATTGCCGCGAGTCAGTTTTAAATGGCTTTTTTCCTTTGAAAAATGACATTTTGTGCAGAGACAGTTCTAACCACGGGAAACATGCGCTTTTTCACATGCTGACATTAGAGACCCCCCATAGTACGAAATTTAAAGGAAAATTACACTTTTATTATTGCACTTTTAGCATTATTAAAATCACTGCTCCCGAAAAAACGGCCGTTTTAAAAAATAAAATAAGCATTGGTACATGTCCCCTGGGGCAGGACTGAGGTCCCCAAACACTTTTTAGGACAAAACTTGCAGATTAGCCTTTAAAATTCACAATTAAGATTTCCCCCATAGACTTATACAGGGAGTTCGGCGGCGGCTTTACTTATCAATCACATCACGCTGCTGCTGCCGCCGGTTCATGCGCCTAATTAGGGCTTCATCCAGCGCACCTATTAAGGCATGTACCGGCGCAGCGCAGCTTCATTAGTAAATCAGCCCCATTGTTTGCTATATGTTCAAGTGACTGTTACATGCCTTTTTAGATAAATACTTTATCATTAATATGGATTGCACTGTTTATGACAAAATGTTTGGGTCAACACTTTCTTAAAGTATCTTATTATATCACCCATGTAAGTCAATATCAGTTGCTGTTAAACTAAATAACGCTATGTTTTTGTATATTCCAAATGCATGATGTCTTTTATTTATATCGTTTTCTTTCCTTTCCTTACAGGCTCTCGGTGTGTGGTTTTGGGGAGTATTTTCCACCTTTCCATCTCCCCTTGTCCTCTGCCTGCCAGCATCACGCCACACGGCCGCCCACATTTGGGTCAGCTCAATGTTACCGTCCAGCAGGGTGAGGCAATACATGCGTTATCACGCTGTAATTCTGGCATCCGCCGGGCGGTGTCGCTGCCTTGGTGGTTGCCAGTCCTCCCCTGCTGGCAGCATATACGGCCACTTCTGCGATCACATGACGCCCTGGCGTGCGCATCATCCTTGGCGGCCGCTACGGCGCCAACGTCACTTGTGTGATGCGGAAGTGGCGGATGTGTCCGAATCCCCTCGGACTCTGCATACGCCGGAAGACGCACCTGGGTTACTGGTCCACGCTGCCCTCTGGATGGAGGAGGGCGATACACCCCTTCTCCTCCCACCTGAGGTGGGGTCATTGTACCCCCAACCTATCCTAGGTCATGTAGCGGTATATATTTCCGCTTCCGGATGTAAGTAATCACAGAGCCTGCTTGCGTCTCCACAAGTCACAGCATCCCAAAATTGGTAAGTCCTGCTTTTATACATTATTTACCCTGCTTCATGGATCCCCTCACGGGAACCCTGGCAAGATGTCTTACAAAGGGTGTCTCTTGCTCTTCTCAACCTCAGATGCTAACACTCCAGCCTGACATTACTACAACTGAGCCGGCCTGTCAGCCAATCCTTTTCAATTCTTACCCATTAAAGAATCAAGGTAACCTTTTCCTCCCTGCTCACCTCCTTCCTTTTCTTTTTCTCCCACACTTAACCATTCACACTACCTCACTCACTCCATCACCTTGGAACACTATTTCACTTCTGGCTGCTGTCTTTTATTCTGCCAGCGCCCCCATTGTTTACAACTTTCACTAATAACATCACTGGCCTCGTTTGTCCTCCCTCCTTCTTTTTCCCCTCCCCACTTATTTTCACTCCCACTCCACCCCCTATCCCTCCCATTCTACACCCTCTTATCCCTTTCATTTCACCTATGCTTTTCACACATCACTCCTTCCTCTATCGGCCCCTCCCCCTCCTCACTCTTCCCCTTTGTCCCCCCTATTCCACCCCCATTCCCTTGGTCCCAAACTTTTGCCCTTTCCTCACTCCCCTTCCTTTTCCGTCCCCTTCCTCCTCCCTGGTCCCCCTCCGCTTTTTTCCCCCCCAGTCATTTTCCCGTTCCCCTTCACTCTCACCCCCATAGGCCCCTTCTTCCCCATCCTCTTATTTTCTTCCCCTTTTCCTTCCCCTTTCCCCTTCCCCTACCTCTTTCACTCTTCTCCTCATTCACTTCACCCCTATTTCCTTTTTCTTTCTTCAGCCACCTCCATTTAAATCACGCAACCTTCACTTTTTTATACATTATGGACCCCCCCCCTTTTTGTAATTTATTCTTTTTTTATCACTCCACACCCCCCGTCTTCCCCTTTTTGTTTCCACCCCCCTCTTTTTACACTGGACACCAACCCCCCCCCCCCCACTGTCCCTTCCTCCTTACACCCTCCCACTCACCTCTTCTTTCATACCGGCCCCCTCACAGGGTTTCTCTCTTTTCCCCCCCTTGGTTTCTTTCCCTTTTTGTCCTTCGCGTTCTTTCCCCTCCCTCCCCACCTCAATCCTTCACTTTCTGGGTGTCCCATCACTTCTCGTATGCCTTGTTCTGGGCTCTCACTTGGGTTTCCAATCCTTACCTTTTGGAATATAACCCATACCTTACCTGTAATGTGTGTATACACCAGCACACATATCATACTTTTATATTTTGTAGGCTCCCTCTATGCAAGTACATTTTACTCATTTTAGGACACACCATTTTGTCTACCCCCTCCCTTCTGGTGTGGTACCTTTTCCAGGTGCTCCTTCATCTGGTTACATATAGCCACCCTCAGATGCGCCCTGTTCGGAATGTGGCAGTGATTGAGGGACTCGGTCTTGAGAGATTTGCAGGTTGGGATGTCTTACTCGTCCCACCACACACGAGAGCTCTGTCTTGAGACTTCCATACCTTTTTATTCTGGTAAATGCGCTGTTCTTTTATTCAAATATTTCAATTAATTATTCTCCTCTTCGCCCCTCATATGCTTCCCCTCCCCTTTAGTCTGGGACCACCCATGTCCCATGACAGGGCAGGGTTCCTCTTGAGGGAGTGGAAATGAGACAATTTATGTACAGTATTATTTATGAAATTATTCTTTTTCAGCTGCAACCAGTAAAATCCTCTGAAGAAGACCTCTTGGTCGAAACGCGTTAGGAACTACAAATGCTTGTTACTTCCACAGGCTATGTATTTTATTGTTACATTATGATCTGTGTATGGATATTTTTATACTGTGCATCATGTCGCAACTCATTCCTTATTTTTATGTCATAACTTTTTCCCAATAAAAGGTTGTACTTTACACGTTGCATCTCCATATTTTTTCAACATGTTGCTGTTTTAAAGCCCCACTGGGACAATTTCTTTTTCAAGTTGTTTAAGGTTTACCAGTGGTTTGTTGGGCATGCGCGGTTCCGGTGTTCATTTTTGCTGCTGTGGAAAGGTTTTTTACTATCCTCCTGGCCTAGGAATTTTTGGGAATCTCAATGCTGCAGTCATGCAGTTATAATGAATTTAGTTACACCTAAAAAAAAAAAAAAAAAATTGTACAGCTGCGGAGTCTTCTACAACGCATAATAAAAATAAAAGTATTACAGAAGATAGAGTTATCACTAAGGTTACTGGTAGAGATGGACTGAACACCTGGGTTCGGTTCACACCAGAACATTGCAAAAGTTCAGAGCTGAACAACGAACCCTTTGAAGTCTATAGCACCTGAACTGTAAAAATCAAAAGTGCCCATTTTGAAGGCTTATATGCAAGTTATTGGGCATACAATGGGTATGGGGGTCCGGGTATTGCCCTGGGGCACATGTATCAATGAAAAAAAGTTTGTAAGAAAGATCGTCTTTAAATGAGAAATTAATTACTGATGGGGGGCTTAGTCTGACTGTAAAGTGGTGCATCTGTACCATGTATAGAACCCGTTGCAGTAAAAATGACATTTATAAAGCCCAAAATAATGACATTATCTCTGCAAGCTTTCTTTATTTTATAAACAACGGCTTGGGGAGCCAATCTGTACGATGAGGCCACAATTTAGTTTACTCGGAACAAGATTAGAGATTTTTTGGATAAATTCTGGTGTCTGTTTTGTAGACTTTGGATAGAAGTAACAAAATTGGGCTTTGGGTGTTGGTGGTCCCTGCAGTAAAATCGCACTAACACACTTCAATACACTGCAGTAAAGGTGCTCTGACGCATTGTTGTGGAAATTTGTATTAATGTATGTTTCAGATGTCCCCCAGTGTCAGTTTTGCTGTAATACACTCATGCGAGCGTGTTCGCACATACAGATGTTGGTGGAAGATCATTGGCTACGAAAAGCTTTTCCGTGGACAGGGCAGATCAGTTTGCTCTTTTAGGGATGTTTGTTTATGCCTCACCAAGGAACTTGCCACCTTATAGTGACTGCATTAATGCTCTAAGCAAGCAGATCTGTGTACATACAGTAGGAACCATAGCATAACCATACACAAATTATGGCCCACTGAGCCATGATAGAGTATGGCTCGTGTCATTGGTAGCAGAGGGAATGTGCACATGATCATGTTCAGAGCCCTGTAAGTAGTCTCACAAAAAGCTTGCCGCATGGCTCTGCACACGACCATCTGTACATGTCACTACTGGAATTCTATTTGAATATATACATGTGTGCGATTGGTTCTTTTGAAAAATAACAAGTGTCTGGCTGATTCTGAAGCCACCACCTTCCTTAATTATTATTTATGTTTACAGTATAAATAAAAGAAGTAAAGCTTTCTATTGCAGGATTTTGCTAAGCTCAACGTGATACCAGCGTCTGTCTGTGTTACTTGGAGATAAACAAGCACACTTTCCCAGCATTATACAAGAGAGTTATGATTGTGCTTATTAGTGCACGGAATTATTTGCTTATAGGAGAAGCTTTATAATTTCCACTACAGCACTTTAATATATTGCACTGAAAGTGCATTAACACACTTCGGCCCCGTACACACGGCCGAGGTTCTCGCTGAAAATCAGCGAGAACCTCGCTGGAATGCACATTCCAGCGAGGAGACCTCGGGCGGTGTGTACGGTCTCTCGCGAGCTTCCCGTCGGGGGAAGCCCGTCGAGCCGAAATAGAGAGAGCACGCTCTCTATTTCCTCGACGGCCCGCCCGGAAGAATGGCTGGTTGCCATTCCCGACGGGCGGGTCGCCGATTTCGACGGCCGGCAGGGAACCTCGACGGGCGGAACGATGTGTTCTGCCCATCGAGATTCCCTGCCGTGTGTACGCGGCCTTAAATATACTGCAGTAAAAGTGCACTAATGCAATTCGATATACTGCAGTAAAATTGCACTAACACACTTCAATATACTGCAGTAAAAATTCCCCTGACACTCTACACCAGGGGTCTCCAAACTGCGGCCCGAGGGCCAGATGTGGCCCTTTACTAGCCTTTTCCGGCCCTTGGGGCACTATTCCTTCCACTGACGCCAACAAGGGGGCACTATTTCTCCAACTGATACCAATCATGAGATACTATTCCTCCTAATAATAGGGGCACTACTCCTCCTGAGACCAACCTTTAGGCCATATTTATTGTCACTAATGCTGGGCCTGGGACATTTGCTGTCCTGCTGGCCACAATTCGGCCCTCTATATCTTAAGCGGAAAAAAACTGGCCCTTTGTTTGAAAAGTTTGGAGACCCCTGCTCTACACTGACACACTTCAATATACTGCAGTAAAACTGCCTTGACACTCTATACCAGGGGTGGGCAAACTTTTTGACACGAGGGCCGCGATGGGTTCATATATTGGACCCGGGGGCCGGACCAAGAGTAGATGAACGGTGTGTATGTGTAAATTAATATAAATTAAATTTAAATTTGTAACATTAAATTCATTTAAGGTAGAAAAGCATAAAAATAGTTATTTTACAAAACTACAATTGATGGCACAGTGGTTGCGTTTGATGGCATGGCACAGTGGTGACAATTGATGGCACAGTGATTGCTTTTGATGGCATGGACAGTGGTGACAATTGATGGCACAGTAGCTGCGTTTAATGGCATGGCACAGTGGCTGCATTTGGCATGGCACAGTGGTGACAATTGATGGCACAGTGATTACTTTTGATGGCATGGCACAGTGGTGACAATTGATGGCACAGTGGCTGCGTTTGATGGCATGGCACAGTGGTGACAATTGATGGCACAGTGGTGTGGGACAGTGGCTGCGTTTGATGGCATGGCACAGTGGTGATAATTAATGGCACAGTGGCTGCATTTGATGGCATGGCACAGTGGTGACAATTGATGGCACAGTGATTGCTTTGATGGCATGGCACAGTGGTGACAATTGATGGCACAGTAGCTGCGTTTGATGGCATGGCACAGTGGCTGCATTTGGCATGGCACAGTGGTGACAATTGATGGCACAGTGATTACTTTTGATGGCATGGCACAGTGGTGACAATTGATGGCACAGTGGCTGCGTTTGATGGCATGGCACAGTGGTGTCAATTGATGGCACAGTGCCTGCGTTTGATGGCATGGCACAGTGGTGATAATTGATGGAACAGTGGCTGCATTTGATGGCATGGCACAGTGGTGACAATTGATGGCACAGTGATTGCTTTTGATGGCATGGCACAGTGGCTGCATTTGGCATGGCACAGTGGTGACAATTGATGGCACAGTGATTGCTTTTGATGGCATGGCACAGTGGTGACAATTAATGGCACAATGGCTGCGTTTGATGGCATGGCCCCACAGCTCTGGACCCCCTGCATCTTACACAGACCCCCCCCCCCTCAGTTCACACCCCCTTCAGTGCAGACACCCCCCTTAGTAAAACCCCCCCTCAGGTGAAACCCCCCCTCAGTGCAAACCCCCTCTTAGTGAGAACCCCCCAATGCAAACACCCCCAGGTGCAAACACACCCCCCCCCCATTCAGTACCTCAGATCAGCGCAGCGACGGTCACGGCACATGGACAGAAGGTTTCCTCCCCTCTGTACACACAGAGAGGAGGGGGGAGGCAGCAGCGGCTTCACTCTCGGCCACACAGGCACAGCCAACAGCCCGTGGCTGTGAGAGGAGGGGATGGATGGTGCTGCGGGAGGAGGCTGTGAGAGGAGGGGATGGATGGTGCTGTGGTGTCACCCCCGCAACCCCCCTCCTCTTGTAACGCGGTGCTCGGCAGTCAGCACTGCCAGCTTAAAAGTCACTCCGACCCCCCACTTACACAGTACGCCTCTGGGTGGCACCGCCCTTTTAGAGGAATTCCCCAATACCACGGGGCAAGAGGCGGCCGGAGGCAGAGCGCCCGCAGCCTATCTGCGTTAGCCTCGCTCCAGCCCCCTCGAAGCATAGGCCACAAAGCCGCGGCCTCAATTAGTGTTGATTGCGGCATCAGGAGATCGCGGGTGGGGGCCGGATTAAAAGGTCTGCCGGGCCGTATACAGCCCGCGGGCCGTAGTTTGCCCATTGCTGCTCTATACTGTCACACTTCAATATACTGCAGTAAACCTGCCCTGACACACTAGACTGACACTACACTATCACGATATTCACACTACACTGATACTTTACACTCACAATATAATCACAACAGTACACTATAGCATGTTAACTTGCTAGTAGCAATAAACACAGCCCTGTTCTATCTACAGTATCTCCACTGCAAATGGTTGCTCTGGGAAGGAATCTTTTATAATGTGGGGTGGGTCTTTAAGCACTGAACCATGATAGGGCACAGTCATCATTACTTTCTCCAATGATGACTCTGACAGTGTTCTGTGCCCTTATTGGGCAAAGTCAGTGGTGTTGGGAGGGGGCCAGGGGGGCTGGAGCCCCGAGTGGGTCCCCAAAAAGCCCCAGGTCTCAGGCCTGCACAATTATGTTATTAGCCCCGAGCCTGAGTGCCGCTGCCGAGTGTCAGTGCCAATGGCACTTATCAGTACCACCTATCAGTGCCAATTAGTGCCACGTGTCAGTGCCCATCAGTGCTGCCAATCAATGTTGCCTGTCTGTACCCATCAGTGCTGCCAATCAATGTTGCCTGTCTGTACCCATCAGTGCTGCCAATCAATGTTGCCTGCCTGTACCCATCAGTGCTGCCAATCAATGTTGCCTATCAGTGCCATCTATCAGTGACAATTAGTGCCCATCAGTGTTGCCAAATAGGTGTCTGTCAGTGCTGCCTATCAATGCCCATCAGTGTCACCTATTAATGCCCATCAATGCTGCCTATCAGTGCCCAGCAGTGCTGCCTATCAATGCCAATCAGTGCTGCCAATTAGTGCCAATCAGTGCCACCTATCAGTGCCACCAGTGCCCATCAGTATTGACAATCAGCGCTGCCAACTAGTACCGCAAATCAGTGCCCATTAGTGCTGACAATCAGTGCTGCCTATCAGTGCCCATCAGTGTTACCTATCAGTGCCAATTAGTGCCAATCAGTGCTTCCAATCAGTGCCCATCAGTGGGGCAAAACTGAAATCCATCTGTTTATTAATGCCACATGCCGATCTTTAGTATAATAGGTAATCACCACACTACTATTTAAAATAAAAAAAAAGGTAAATACTCCCGCACAAATAGGCTCTATAACTGCTGCAAAGCACTGGGAGGTTACTCTGCAAGATAAATAACTAGACAATAAATAGTGCTGCGTTGTTAAATATAATCACTGATAAATAAATAAGTAATAGAGTGTAAACTGAACTCAATACATAATTAAGTATAAAAGTGACTATGTGCTACATAATACATCATCATGGGAATGACAATAAAGTGGCAAGTGCAAAGTGCAAAGGCAAGTGCAAAAAATAACAGTGTGCACGTGTGCAAATCGCATAAGTGAATATATAGTCTTGGGGACAGATTCAGGTAGCCCGGTTTAAAATTACGCGGGCGTAACGTAGCTCTGATACACTACGCCGCCGTAAATTAGAGTTACGGCGGCGTAGCGTAAATGGGCCCGCGTAAGCCCGGGTAATTCAAATGTGAATGAGGTGGGCGTGTTTTATGGTAATGTGTTGTGACCCCATGTTTTTTACGTTTTTTTTAAACTGCGCATGCGCCGACCGTGGATGTATCCCAGTGCGCATGCTCCAAATTATGAGGCTACGACGCATTGTTTTTGACGCAAACGTAATTGACCCATTCACGGACGAGTTAGGCAAACGACGTAACATCTGAAAAATTTGACGCGGTCCCGACGTCCATACTTAACATAGGATGCGCCATCTTTTTGGTGGTTTATCTTCACGCCGGAAAACGTCTTACGTAAATGGCGTACGTTCGTGAATAGGCGTAACTCGCTGATTTACATATTCTAGGCGTAAATCACAGGGAACGCCCCTAGCGGCCATCTTAAAAATGCAGTTAAGATACGACGGCGTAATACAATTACGCCGCTCGTATCTTAGCTCAATCCCGGCGTATCTTGCTTTCTGAATACAGAAAAAAGATACGCCGGCGCATCTAAGAAGTTACGCGGCTTATCTAGAGATAAGCCGCGTAACTTCTTACTGAATCTGTCCCTTAATGTGGGGATAAAATCAAATGTCAATAGTCCTCTGAAAAATCTTATTCTTCTAACTGTGCAAAGCAACACCATGTACATAACAATTTGTGACTTTTCTTCTTCTTTGCAAAGAAATACAATTAAAGTGCAGAATGATTTCTTCTCTTCCGTGCGGCACACTATAGTAATAGGTGGCCTCTTACCTCACGGCTGTAAGGTAACAGTGTGTATGTAAAGATCACAGGTATTTCTTCTGTGTGTCCTGATGGTAATCAAACTCCTGCAAAAGCCTGCTCCAAATGCAGCAAAGCTGTCACTCCAACAGCAACGCTATCACTCCTTGGACACATCAGTTATGGCAAGAAAGCAATCTCCTCTCGGTGTCGGCTCCTCTTGGTTTCCAGTAATCTTCACAACTTCGAGCAAAACTCACTTCACTCAGGGGCCCTGCCCTACGGCGGCCAATCGGCATCAGAGAGGCAGACAGCCCGACCAATTAGATCACTTTTCAGAGGACTATTGACATTTGATTTTATCCCCACATTGAGACTTTTTATATTCACTTATGCGATTTGCACACGTGCACACGTGTTATTTTTTGCACTTGGCACTTTGTCATTCCCATGATGATGTATTATGCAGCACATAGTAACTTGTATACTTAATTATGTATTGAGTTCAGTTTACACCAGTTTACACCAGTAGCACTTTATTACTTATTTTATCAGCAATTATATCAGCATTATATTTAAAAGCGCAGCACTATTTACTATTTACAATAAACTACTAAAGGTAAAATAAAAAAAGTATCAGTAAAAGGCCTGCGGCTAAGCACTGTTATGTTTTTCCAAACCAGGAAAAAGTGTAGCGTTAACTTACTGATCAATAACGTAACAATAATGGTGGAGCCCTCTAATGTATGGAAATCTCAATAAACGCCAATATTACCACAATACCAGTCTCTGTGATATGTAACATCACATATAATACACATCAAACTGAAAAAATATATAAAAAATGTAACTTAGCAGGGATTTGTTTTTTGTTTTGATTTTAATAACAAACATGTTATGCTTACCTTCAATGTGCAGTTCGTTTTGCACAGAGTGGCCCCGATCCTCGTCTTCTGGGGTCCCTCGGTGGCTGTATCGGCTCCTCCCCGCAAGAGCCGGCGCACGCTTCCTAGGAGTAGGACGTGTGGCCCACGGGATGTGGTGGCCATCTTGCAACACCCAAGCCCCACTCCCCCTTTCTCAATACCATTTGAACTTGATCCAGGGTTCGCCCGATCGCCTCTCAAGGGGTCAGGAAGGAATTTTTTTCCCTGTCGTAGCATATTGGCGTAGCACGGCCAGGGTTTTTTTTGCCTTCCTCTGGACCAAGTCAGGATCGAGGATTAAGTTAATCCTTGAAAATCCTCCCCTCCCTCCTCCCCCTAGTGTTTGGCGACTATGGTTAATCTGCAATATTCTGCAGAAACCATTGGGGATCTGAGGCAATTTGCCGCAATACTACCAGCCATCACTAAAAAAGCCCTAAGAACTGAGCGACTTTTGAGAATCGATCGACGATCGACTATCAAAAATCTCAGCCGTTTACCCCAGCCTAAGCATATATCATGTGCTTTGATCAACACAAGATCGGCAGTAAAACACCGACTGGAAATCCATGATTTCATTCTACAATACGATTCAGACTGCCTCTTTATTACAGAGAGCTGGCTCACAGCCGACTGCAACACCATTCTAGGAGAACTGGTGCCAGAAAACTATCGTATCATAATTGAAAACAGAATAGGGCAAAGAGGAGGAGGACTGGCAGTGATCCATAAGACTCATCTTGCGATCACTAAACCAGTCCTTCAAAACCCTCTTCCATTCATGGAAACCCTTACCCTGCAACTACAAACAAACTCCCAGGAGACCGTCCGGATTCTACTCTGCTATAGGCCACCTGGCCCAAAATCGCAGCTTCTCCCATCATTGACGGACTTTGGGCCAGATTCACATACACTTAATATTGCGCTGCGTAATCGAAATACTCTACGCTGCCGTATTTTACCAGGCTCTACACCGAAATCACGTCGTTACGTCATTCGTTGTTTGAGTAGCGGCGTTTACGAACATTCCTATTCCTGGACGACTTACGTAAAAAATAATAAAGGACGTCGGAAAACGTAGAAATTCGACGCGGGAACGACGGCGATACTTAACATGGGCTGTCTAATATTAGAGCAGCAAAAAGCTGGTATAGTGTTACGCAAATAAAAGATGACTAAAGGTGCCGTAAGAGATTGCGATAGAAGATCGTAATTTCGGGGATCGCCGGCAAAAGCTCATTTGCATTCCCCGACGCGGAAAACGACGGGAAGTCCACCCAGTGGCCGCAATTTTATTGCAGCGTAGATCCGAAGGCGTACTAACACGTAATCCAGTCGAATTGAAGCCCGCAGCCGTCTATTCATGGTTTAAGGTTTTCGACTAGCTAGAAAACGCGCGTAATTTGAAATTACTCCAGTCTAACACCAGTTAGACAGGCGTAATGGCTCTCTGAATCTGGCCCTTTATCTCCACCTATACCCTTAACAGCAAACACCTTTTGCTGCTCGGGGACTTCAACCTCTGGGCCAACTCCCCGCAAGACCCCATTGCCGAAGCCTGCATTGATCACTTCGAAGGATTAGGGCTACAACAACTAGTATGTGGGCCCACACATGCTTCAGGTCAAACACTCGATCTTATTTTCAGACAAGATCTGGAAATAAAAATCTTGGAAAATGAACCGTTGCCATGGACAGATCACCATGCAATTAAATTCATTATTTCCGATTTCCCACCCTTAACTAAAACATCAAATCCAGTGACAACACACTGGACTAGATGTCAGAAGAAGCTCCACTCGGAACTCTTCAAAACCACGTTAAGGAAAAAAATAAATACAATTCAGCCACATCAAACGGCTGAAGAAACACTGGATACCATAAACACAGCCTTATTACAGTCAGCCGACTTAATAGCGCCGAAACGCAAAACCCGCATCCGGAAAAATAACTCCAGCTGGTTCAACAACCAACTGGCGTTACTGAAGCAAGAACGCAGAAGGGCGGAAGCCGCCTGGAAAAGATGCTCTTCAGATGAGAACATCATCGTCTACAAAGCAACAACAAGAAAATATCACAAAGAAATCTTTAAAGCCAAGAAAAACTATTTTTCTGAGGCTATCAACAGCGCCCTTAATCGCCCATGCGATTTCTTCAAGCTGGTCACTCAGACCATGAATCCAGGATGTCTTGAAGCCCCCAATTCGGACTCACAAGAATTTTGCAATGAATTGTCGGATTACTTCATTAATAAAATTGAGGGAATCCGACAAAGCATTCGGCAATATAATTCCCCCCTCAACCCTCCCCGTAATTATTTACACAATACCTGCAGTAATTCACCACAACCAGGTAAGTTCACGCTGGAACCTATCTCTATCCATGCCACTAAAAATATCATCGGTACTTTGCGTAACAGCACCGCGCCGAATGATATCATCCACACTAAACTGCTGAAGGAATGCGCCGACATCCTGGCACCTCCTATCACGCAGCTTATCAACCAATCTTTCAGGGAAGGCATAGTGCCCTCTTAGTTGAAGGAGGGTAGCAAGGTCCATAAAGACATGAGTGAGTGAGTTTGGGGTGGAGGAACTTAACTGGCCTTCACATTAGAGCGGAGACTGCGAGCCAGGCCTTCTCATTCAACATCAGTGCCTGACCTCACAAATGCGCTTCTGGAAGAATGGTCAAACATTACCATAAATACACTCCTAAATCTTGTGGACAGCCTTTCCAAAAAAAGTTGAAGCTGTTATAGCTGCAAAGGGTGGGCCAACTCAATATTGTACCCTATCGACTAAGACTGGGATGCCATTAAATATATAGGGCCAGATTCAGGTAGAAGTTACGCGGCTTATCTGTAGATAAGCCGCGTAACTTCTAACCTACGCCGTTGTATCTGTTTTCTCTAATCAGAAAACAAGATACGCCGGGATTGAGTTCAGATACGAGCGGCGTAATTGTATTTCGCCATCGTATCGGAACTGCAATTTTAAAATGGCCGCTCGGGGCGTTCCCGCTGATTTACGCCGAGAATATGTAAATCAGCGAGATTCGGCAATTTACGGTCGTACGCGGGCCCGACGCAGTGACTTTTCGACGTTTCTGTAAGAGATAAGCGGCGTAAAGAAAAACATGCCCCCTAGGTGGAGTATCCTATGTTAAGTATGGCCGTCGTTCCCGCGTCGAATTGAAAAAGTTTCACGTCGTTTGTGTAACTCGTCCGTGAATGGGGATTGACGTCATTGACGTTGACGACGAAAACACCGACAGAATTTGGAGCATGCGCACTGGGATACATTGACAGTCGACGCATGCGCAGTACGTTCGCCACGGGATCGCGCCTAGTTTAAATACTACACGCCCCCTACCCGCCCAATTTGAATTCCGCCGGCTCATTTTCGCTACGCCTTCGCAACTTTAGGAGCAAGTTCTTTGTGAATACAGTACTTGCTCCTAAAGTTTCGGCGGAGTAACGTAAATGACGAACGTTACGCCAGATTAAAGATCCGCTCTCCTACCTGAATCTGGCCCATAGTGTATATATATATATATATATATATATATATACACACATGTGTGTTTGAGCTTTGGGGTTCACACCCTAATGCAATAGGCTGTGCACGCCTATATTGGTACACTTGTGTTTTGTTTAATTAAGCAATTAATTTCAGAAGGGGGCATGTTACCACTTGCTGTCAAGTTAATTGGCTTCGTATCCACCCTAAAACTTACGCCATTAATTCTCTTATATATCCATGTGTTCTTGGACAAACATTAGTCAACTGACTACATTAGATGGCTTTTTCAGACTAGCTGACTTTCCTTGTCAAAATAATGTACAAGTTGCATAAAGTGAATACAATATAATACAATCGGGGATGAGAAGCTTGATGTTAAATATTTGAAAATATAATAATATCTATTAAATAACAGTGAGACAAGATCTATTAAAACGTTAAAAGGTATCCACAGTTCTACCAAATGTGTCAAGAATAGAAACATTGTAGGATTAACCTTCTTATTTTCATTCTCGAATAATTCAGATTATCATTTAATTAAAACACATGAGCTTCAAATCATAGAGGAAAAATGAAAAGGTAAAGAAAATAGAAAGAGTGAAAAATGGAAGGGGTCCACGAGGTCAGGTCGAGAGCCACCAACACAACGAGAGAAAGCTGTATTTGTTCTCATAGTTCTAGTCACCATGGCACGAGTAGTGTTGCTCAAGAATATTCGCGTTACGAATATTGCATATTCGAGTATTCGCGAATAACTCGAATATCGCGGTGAATATTCGCTATTGCGAATATTCATATTTTTTCAAATTTATTTTTAAAACAGATCACATGCTAGTGATCTCCATCGATGTCTAAAAGCATTGCTGGTATGATTAGAGACACTGGGCCGAGTAGCTGATGCGATCCTTTTATGCTGCCGAATATTCGCAATGCGAATATTCGGCAAAAGGAATATTGCGCGATTATTTTCTCCGCCCTTCTTTTGCATCAGAGCCAATCAGAGTTCTCCTACCACAGTTGGCTCCATAGCAACCAATAGGAACCTGCCTGCACGACCATTATATAAGATCACTCCCAGCAGTATTTCAGTGCAGATTCACAAGGTGGCTGGCTAGAGAGAGTGGAGTGTTTCTGTGCGATCTTAGAGCTTAGAGCATCAGCATTGTGCTTTCTATAGTGCTTTCAGTTCTGTGGTTCCTGCTTCTAAACTGCTTTTTTTAAAGCAAAAGACCCAACAGCTTTTCTAAAAGCTCAGATTTGTGTTGTTTTGTCCAGGTTAGTTTAGCTTAGTGTTAGATAGATTTCTGTGTAGTTTGTTTAAGTGTACATTTCTTTAGGGTAGCTTAGTTTAGTGTGTGTTTAGTGTCTGTTTTTTGTGTATAAAAAAAAAAAAAAAAAAAAAAAATTAGCTTTAGTTTAGTCATATAAGTTTGTGTAAGCAGAGTTAGTGTTGCATATTACTTTAGTATTTGTAGTCCTCATCTTTGTCCTTGTCAGTCAGTGTAAAAAAAAAACAAAAAAAAATGTAGCTTTAGTTTAGTCATATAAGTTTGTGTAAGTAGAGTTAGTGTTGCATATTACTTTAGTATTTGTAGTCCTCGTCTTTGTCCTTGTCAGTCAGTGTAAAAAAATAAAATAAAATAAAAATAAAAATGTAGCTTTAGTTTAGTCATATAAGTTTGTGTAAGTAGAGTTAGTGTTTAGTGCATATTAGTTTAGTATTTGTAGTCCTCCCCCTTGTCTGCGTCCTTCAGTCTAAAAAAACCCCCAAAAAAACAAAAAAAACTTGTAGGTGTAGTAGTTTTATTCTAGTTTAGTAGCTGTCTACGTCTTTGTCTGCGTCATTGTCTGTGTCTTTGTCTGCGTGCCTGTCTTGCTAAAAAAACAAACACTCCTTTCTCATATTCCCCCCCCCCCAATAAAGTTTACCCCCCCCCCCCACATCAGCAAGTATGAGCAGCATACGTGGCCGTGGCCGTGGCAGCAGGGGTAGGGGAGTTACTCCCAGTGCTGGGTCGCTGCCAGCACGGGGTACCTCTCGCGCCCCTACTAGTGGTAGAGGATCAGGTGGAAGGGGATTCCGCCTCATCCGTGAGTTTTTTCCCTCGGGCAACCGCCCGATATTGCCTTCTCAGGCTCCAGTAGTGGTGGAGTATATGGGGCACAGCAGTGCCACTGAGTCGTCAGTCCCGACTCCCAGTAGCACCACCAGTAAACCGGTGCCTTTAGGACAGGCCCCCAGCCCCCAAGGGTCCAGCCTCTTACTGTTTGATGACAGCGACAGTGAGAGGGATATCTTGGGGGAGGCCCTGCATCAGGCAGACATCCAGTTCTGTCCTGATGGTCAGGACCTTTTTGAAGGGTTGATGGAGGAGGAGGATGGGGTACCTGCTGTCAGTATCCCAGAGACATCCCTTCCAAGTGGTGCTGGTGTTTTTGTGCAGGAAACACCCACACCTAGTCAGACCCAGGTGTCGGTGAGGGGACAGCGGAGCCAGGCTAGCGGCTCCATGTCAGCTGTTTCCCTCAGACCACCACATTTCAGCCCTGGGTCTGACATATCTGGGGGCGAAGAGGAGGGTGACCCAACATGGGTGCCACCTAACTTGTCGGTTCACAGCAGCAGTGACGACGAGGAAGGTAGGCACCCTGGGGAAACGGTGCGCCAGGTCACCAGGGAGACCAGCGTCAGGGTCTCCACTGGTGATGGCAGCAGGAGGTGTCAGCAGCAGCAGCAGCAGGCAGCTCCACCTGTGCGCACCGAGTCCCAGCAGGTGCAAGTCAGCGTCACCCCATCTGACAGGAGGGCGGCGCTGAAGTCACCTGTCTGGGCCTACTTCACCCTGGTAGCAGATAACCAGACCGTAGCCATCTGCCATGTCTGTCGTGCCAGGGTGAAGAGAGGGAAGTGCTTGGCTCGGGTGGGTAACACAGCTCTGAACCAGCACCTGAGAATCAACCACTGGAGGGAGTATGACCAGATGAAGCATGGTGGTGGTAGCAGCGCCACCACCACAAGTGTGCAGGGTACAGCAGCCCCTGCCACAGCTTCATCTGTTCCCAGCAGGTCATGCCCCCCCGCTCCCTCTAGTAGAGGTACTGGTACCGGCAGCCAGACCTCTACTTCCACAGCACCCTCCTCTTCGGTGTCCTGCACTGCCGTCCGGCGCCAGGCGTCGCTTTCCGACGCCTTCGAACGCACCACTCCCTTCCCCCCTGGAGACCGATGTGTGCGTTCCCTCAATGGGCTCCTGGCAAGGGTTATTGCCCAACATCTGCTTGACTGCAACCCCTTCAGGCAGATGTTGGAGCAGGCCCAACCCCAATGGCGTGTCCCCATCCGCCATTTCTTTGCCAGGACTGGTGTCCCTGCCCTACACCAGCACATTGTGCAGAATGTAACCCTGTCGCTGGATCACGCTGTCAGCGACAGGGTGCATCTCACAATGGATGGCTGGACCAGCAGGCATGGGCAGGGCCGGTACATCAGCTTCACGGCCCATTGGGTTTCCCTCCGAGGCGCCGGGGAGGGATTGGCGGCATCAGATTTTGTGGTGCCACCCCGGGGTGTCCAGGGGAGAACTGCTGGTCTCCCTCAAGCCACTGTCTCCGCAGCTGCTGAGCCTCCCAGCAAGCGCCCCCGTAGCTACTCAAGTGTGGGGCACGTGCGCTGTCAGGCCGTGCTCCAGCTTGTTAGTTTAGGGGACTGGAGACACACTGGAAAAGAAGTGCTGACCGCACTTTAGGCTCAGGTCCAGAAGTGGCTGACACCCTGAAGGCTCCAGGCTGGTATGGTTGTATGTGACAATGGCAGCAACCTACTCTCCGCCCTCCAGGCTGGCAGTCTGACCCACGTGCCCTGTCTGGCACATGTCTTCAACCTCGTGGTGCAGAAGTTCCTGTGCACCTATCCCAGGTTGAGTGACATTGTGCTAAGAGTACGTAGGATTGCCAGCCACTTCAGGCGCTCCCCAACCGCTACCGCGTCCCTGTCCAAGTTGCAGCGGGACAACAGCCTGCCCCTTCACAGGCTGATTGTGGACAGTGTGACACGGTGGAACTCCACCCTCCACATGCTGGAGAGGTTGTGGGAGCAGCGAAGGGCGGTGAAGGAATACCTGCTGGAGCAAGGCACTGGCGGGCCATCACAAACACTCCCGTACATCACCAGGGGCAGATACACCAGGTCTGCCATGTGTTGGCCCCTTTCGAGCAGGCGACCAAGATGGTGAGCAGGGAGCATGTCGGCCTCAACGACGTGCTCCCTATAGTGTTCCTGCTGGACAGGGCACTAGATCGCCTGCTCGAAGCTGGGGAGAGTGCCTTGGGGGAGCAGGAGGAGGCAACACTGCTCCACCAAGACCAGGCCCAGGACGAGGAGGAGGAGGATGATGATGATGAGGAGGTTACTGGTGACGTCCTGGAGTCAGGGCCTGGTCAGGAGGGAGAGCCGGTGTTGGGGGCACCGATAGTCCGGGGGTTGGGCATCTCTGAGCGCGAGCAGCAGCGCCTCCAGCATGAAGAGTCGGACGTCATGGACCCGGGCAGCCATGAGGAGTCACAGTGGGCTGTGCTCTTCCCCATGGCTGCCCACATGCTGAGATGCCTCAGGAGGGACCCCCGGGTTCAGACTATCAAGGAGAGGGATGAATTTTGGATGGCCACCCTTTTAGATCCAAGATGCAAGGGGAAACTGGAGCAGTTCCTCCCAGCCAGCCGGAGGCAGCACCGGATGGAGGAACTGCAGGCACGCATAGTCAGCCGGTTGGAGCAGGCAACTCCCCGGCCTCCAGTTGTCCCCCCTCTTCTCACCCAGCAGGTGGCTGCACCCAGCAGCAGCAGCAGCAGCCGAGCAGGGGACCTAATGGGTGAGATGAGGATGTTCTTCCAATCTGAGCGACCCAGTACCAGCAGCAGCAGCAGCAGCAGCAGCAGTCACCACCAGCGGCTGGCCCACATGGTGGCAGACTACATGGGGTCCACCGGTGCTTCTGACAGTATGAGCACCGACGACCCCATGGAGTACTGGGTTGCCAGATTGGACACCTGCCGCGAGCTTGCTCAGTATGCTCTGGAGTTATTGTCTTGCCCCCCCTCCAGCGTACTATCTGAGCGGACATTCAGCGCGGCAGGTGGGGTGGTCACGGACAAGAGGACCCGTCTGTCCACAGACTCCGTGGACAGACTCACATTCATCAAGATGAATGAGTCCTGGATCAGCGGTGACTTTCTGGCACCCGCCGTCGGTTCAGGGCGCTGAATTGTCCCTTGTCATTCATTACCTCTTTGATGTATTTATACCTTTGAAACTCATAGTGGGCAGGCAGTGTTAAGGGCATAAATATTTCCATGCTGTGTCATTAAGCCACTATAAGGAGTCCTGATGCTGCTGCCACATTATTTTGAAATGTAATTGCTCAATGCTCATCATGAATTTAAAAAGTCACGTATAGCATAGAAATAACGTTAATCAAACTTTTAAATTATGAGGCACTATGGTATAGTCAGGCTACAGCTACTTAAGGCCTGTGTCATTCTGCTTTTCAAATTTAATCACCATGCTACTGCAACTTCAAGCTTTTGTAATTTTGCCACGATATGGGCTCCTACTGCTAATGCCAAAAGGCTGAGTGATTATGTACCGATATATTACTCATACTGCTGCTGTCACCTTTTGTCCGAGAGATTTGCCACTTTCTATTATTACTGCTGCTGCTGATGGCACCTCTTGCCCGAGCTATTTGCCATTTTTTTTCTCTAACCGCTGCTGCTGCTGCTGATGGCACCTCTTGCCCGAGTGTTTTGCCATTTTTATTACTCTTACCGCTGCTGCTGCTGATGGCACCTCTTGCCCGAGTGATTTGCCATTTTTATTACTCTTACCGCTGCTGCTGCTGCTGATGGCACCTCTTTCCCGAGTGATTTGACACTATATTGTCTACTATTACTACTACTGCTGCTGCTCACGACACCTATGTCATGAGTTCTTTGCCACTATATACTACTATTACCACTGCTGCTGCTGCTGTTCATGGCACCTCTTTCCCGAGTGATAAAACACTACATTGTCTACTATTACTACTACTGCTGCTGCTCACGACACCTATGTCACAACTTATTTGCCACTATATACTACTATTACCACTGCTGCTGCTGCTATCCATGGCACCTCTTTCCCGAGTGATAAAACACTATATTGTCTACTATTACTACTACTGCTGCTGCTCAGACACCTATGTCACGAGTTATTTGCCACTATATACTACTATTACCACTGCTGCCGCTGCTGTTCATGGCACCTCTTTCCCGAGTGATAAAACACTATATTGTCTACTATTACTACTACGGCTGCTGCTCAGACACCTATGTCACAACTTATTTGCCACTATATACTACTATTACCACTGCTGCTGCTGCTGTTCATGGCACCTCTTTCCCAAGTGATAAAACACTATATTGTCTACTATTACTACTACTGCTGCTGCTCAGACACCTATGTCACGTGTTATTTGCCACTATATACTACTATTACCACTGCTGCTGCTGCTGTTCATGGCACCTCTTTCCCGAGTGATAAAACACTATATTGTCTACTATTACTACTACTGCTGCTGCTCAGACACCTATGTGACAACTTATTTGCCACTATATACTACTATTACCACTGCTGCTGCTGCTGTTCATGGCACCTCTTTCCTGAGTGATAAAACACTATATTGTCTACTATTACTACTACTGCTGCTGCTTAGACACCTATGTCACAAGTTATTTGCCACTATATACTACTATTACCACTGCTGCTGCTGCTGTTCATGGCACCTCTTTCCCGAGTGATAAAACACTATATTGTCTACTATTACTACTACTGCTGCTGCTCAGACACCTATGTCACAAGTTATTTGCCACTATATACTACTATTACCACTGCTGCTGCTGCTGTTCATGGCACCTCTTTCCCGAGTGATAAAACACTATATTGTCTACTATTACTACTACTGCTGCTGCTCAGACACCTATGTCACAACTTATTTGCCACTATATACTACTATTACCACTGCTGCTGCTGCTGTTCATGGCACCTCTTTCCCGAGTGATAAAACACTATATTGTCTACTATTACTACTACTGCTGCTGCTCAGACACCTATGTCATGAGTTATTTGCCACTATATACTACTATTACCACTGCTGCTGCTGCTGTTCATGGCACCTCTTTCCCGAGTGATAAAACACTATATTGTCTACTATTACTACTACTGCTGCTGCTCAGACACCTATGTCACAACTCCATGCCACTATATACTACTATTACCACTGCTGCTGCTGCTATATGGCACCTCTTTCCCGAGTGATAAAACACTATATTGTCTACTATTACTACTACTTGCTGCTCACACTATGTCTTATTTGCCACTGCTGCCGCTGCTGTTCATGGCACCTCTTTCCCGAGTGATAAAACACTATATTGTCTACTATTACTACTACGGCTGCTGCTGCTCAGACACCTATGTCACACCTCTTTCCCGACTTATTTGCCACTATATACTACTATTACCACTGCTGCTGCTGCTGTTCATGGCACCTCTTTCCCGAGTGATAAAACACTATATTGTCTACTATTACTACTACTGCTGCTGCTCAGACACCTATGTCACGTGTTATTTATTACCACTGCCACTATATACTACTATTACCACTGCTGCTGCTGCTGTTCATGGCACCTCTTTCCCGAGTGATAAAACACTATATTGTCTACTATTACTACTACTGCTGCTGCTCAGACACCTATGTGACAACTTATTTGCCACTATATACTACTATTACCACTGCTGCTGCTGCTGTTCATGGCACCTCTTTCCTGAGTGATAAAACACTATATTGTCTACTATTACTACTACTGCTGCTGCTTAGACACCTATGTCACAAGTTATTTGCCACTATATACTACTATTACCACTGCTGCTGCTGCTGTTCATGGCACCTCTTTCCCGAGTGATAAAACACTATATTGTCTACTATTACTACTACTGCTGCTGCTCAGACACCTATGTCACGAGTTATTTGCCACTATATACTACTATTACCACTACTGCTGCTGTCAAGTCTTGCCCAAGTGTTTAGATGCTATCTAGTACTATTACTACTACTGCTTGTAAATGTTGCCTGTGTGATAATTACATTATATTTTAACCACTTGCTTACTGGGCACATAAACCCCCTTCGTGCCCAGGCGAAATTTCAGCTTCCGGCACTGCGTCGCTTTAACTGACAATTGCGCGGTCGTGCGACGTGGCACCCAAACAAAATTGGCGTCCCTTTTTTCCCCACAAATAGAGCTTTCTTTTGGTGGTATTTAATCGCCCGTGCGGTTTTTATTTTTTGCGTTATAATGAAAAAAAGAGCGACAATTTAAAAATATATATATATTTTTTACTTGTTGCTATAATAAATATCCCATTTTTTTTTTTTTATATATTTTTTTTTCTCAGTTAAGGCCGATACGTATTCTTCTACGTATTTTTGTAAAAAAAAAAAAAAAAAATCACAATAAGTGACTGCTTTGCGCAAAAGTTATAGCACCTACAAAATAGGGGACATAATTATGATTTTTTTTTTTTATATTTTTTTTTTTACTAGTAATGGCGGCGATCTGCGATTTTTATTGGGACTGCGATATTGCGACGGACACATCGGACACTTTTGACACATTTTTGGCGCCATTCACATTTATACAGCGACCAGTGCTATAAAAATGCACTAATTACTGTATAAATGTGACTGGCATTGAAGGGGTTAACACTAGGGGGTGAGGAAGGGGTTAAATGTATTGCCTGGGTGTGTTCTAACTGTATGGGGGGAGGGGGGTGACTGGGGGAGGTGACCGATGCTGTCTCCCTATGTACAAGAGAAACAGCATCTGTCACCTCACTGACAGGACGTGAAGCTCTGTGTTTACACTCAGAGCTCCACGTCCCTGCTGTCTCACCGACGATCGCGTGTACCTGACGGACATCGCGGCCGCCGGGTACACGCATCGGATCCTCGGTGATGCGTCGGGACTGTTTTTCCCCGCCGCGCGCCACCCTGTGGCGCGCGCGGGGAATTACAAGCAAATCACGTCCAAAGACGTCAACCCGGCGCCTCAGGTCTGCGCTGTTCACGTCTTTGGACGTGAAGCGGTATTGAAGTGGTTAATACTACTGCTGCTGCCTTCATGCTGAGTAATGCTTCATGACCTCTCTGGCACAGCGGATCCACCAACAGCCTCTGCTACAAGCTACCAGACCGGATCGTAACAGCAAGTGTGACTAAAACACTGAACTTTATGTTTAACCCAGGTTTGCGGCCTTTATACTGCAACCATTAGCCTGTCTGCAAGAGCAAATCTGCACTCTCTCTCTCTCTTTCTCGCTCTCTCTCTCTATATATCTATATATATATTGTAGCTTTTGTTATATTAATTTTTCAACAGTTTAGTTTGTGTTAATAGTGTCTGTGTCCGTGTATTTTAGTTTGTCTTAGGTTTGTGTTAAATAAAATAATAGTATAAAATGTTTTTTGTTATTATGAAGTTAGATGTGTTGATGTTGATGTGTTAGATGTGAAGTTAGATGTGTTGAAAAACCTAACAATCTCAATAAGAAAGGAAACATTTTAAAAGAATAACATTTTTTATTAAAAGAAAAAAAAATTTAAATGTAATTTTGCATGAGCTTCTGAAGCTCAGTCATCGCCTCCAAATTCTTCCTCTGCTGTTGCTCCAGCTGTTGGTTTTGGAGGTCTAATATCCGGATTTTCCTACGATTTGAGAGGATTTTATCATTGGTCCTCTGGGTGAGAATGTGGTTTTCTACCATCTTTTTTAAAACTGTTAGGATATAAGAGAAAAAAAATCGGATTTCAAAGACCGTTACCAAATAAATAAAATATTTATGTTGCTTATTAAACAATCATTATCATGTCTATACAATTGTTATGTGTCTAGCACATATACTTCTATCATAAATACCATATTATTGTTCTGAAATCTGTTGGGTGCGCTTTAAATGCTGTCCATTTTTATATCTACATCTTATTGTTGAAATGTTATTAATCTTTGTGCACATATTTATCCTCCTGACTGAGGCTCACAGGAACCGTCTCATCCTCCTGCTCCTCTTCTCCATCACCCGATTGACCAAGAGTTTGGGGGGGGGGGTTGCAGCTCATCCTCTTGCTCCTCAACAAGAGCTAGGGGTGGTAAAGACTGGGAGGGCCCTGGCTGCTCCTCATCCCTCTCCTCCTGTGCATCCTCCTCCTGCTCCTCCTGCTCCTCCTCTTCATCCTCCTCCTCCTCCTCTGCGGCCTGTCGCCTTGTGCGCTTGGGGCGCACAGATGGTAGAGGAGATCCTATAATAACACAATGTTCATATATGTAAAAATGATTTCTAATAACGTATGCAAATTCTGTGTACTCTGCTGTATTGTATATGAATACAAATGTATTTATATAGACAGTTAACCAATGGGATAATGTTATATTAAAGGGTCTTGCTGGCACTACAGGGGACTGAGTATGAGCTGGGCTGCCACCATGGTAAAATGAGCTGTTTGTGTTTCGTTTGTATTTTTCTGACGATCTCATGTTAAAAAAAGTGCCTGATGGAGTACACGGGATTACTATGATAACCCCACGCCTAGCACAGGAATTTAGTGGTAATTCAGTTATAAAATACCACCCCTTCCCCTTTAACCCACCACACCACCACTTTAATTCCATGGTTTAACTTGATGGAATAATGATAGAAAAGGGGGAGAAGGTTTCAATTCCCCCTTTTCTCATGGGAAAGCGGCAGGACTTAATAAAATTAGTGATGGTTTAAAGTTCCCCTTTTGGGAACCTAATAGGTCTCTTTAGGTGTAAGCTGGTCCTCACGTGGCCTAGTTAGCTGGAAAATGTGTTTTTCCCATTTTTTTGGTGAGCACGAGGTGATCACGCGGCCTACACGTGCTTTTCCCGCACTTTTTAGGCCTGTGGGCCTGGTACCAGTTGGTTCTGGAAAAATCCAGTGTTAGTTAGGGGTATATAAGTAGGGTTCCGTCAGCCTTGCTCTCAGTCGCCTCAGTAGACAGGACTGTGGTGTTCCCCAACCCCCCCCCCCCTTTTTCTTTTCTTTTTGTCGCGGCTGCTAATTATGTGGGATGGTCACCTTTGTTTAAAAAAAAAAAAAAAAAATTATACTAAGGGGGACAAATCTGTTTAGTTTAGTTGTTGTTGGATACATTTTAAAGTTGGAATATATTTATGTACAGCCTGAGCCGTAGTGACTAGGCTGTTTTTTAAGTTATTAAAGTATTTATTTAAAATATATGTCTGAAATCCAATAATAAAGCAGCCTCGGCCAGTATTAGTCCATTAATGGTGTGTCTTGTTTATTTAGTTTAATTATAGTTAATAAGTGTTCCTGTCTGCTGTCCCATGTCTTTTTTCAACAGTACTATGAATACCTTGGGTGGTGTTAACAACATCTGCCCTAAGGTTAATTACATATGACCTTACATAACTGTCACCAATAACTTACCTGGATGAAATTCATCACGTAACTGTGTGACCTGGGCCATGTGGCGCCTCTTTAGGTCAGACCACTTTTTAAAATGGCCATGTGGTCATGTGTGCGGCCATGCACCTTGCGTAACTCCCGCAATAGGGAGCGGACAATTTTTTTTTTTTCCTGCTGGCTCCGAATTTGGTCATATCCATGTTGCAGGAACCTCTGCAAGATGAAGAACAAAGTATATTATAATACTTTTGTTTAAACCCTTATGAATATATGACGTAAATGTATGGTATTCAACAATTGGAAGCATTCTCGCCTTATTAATCACTGACAGGGGTAACATGACAGATTTTATATCTTGCCATTTTGGTCGCCACCTTTTTTGCATAAATATAGCAGCCATTATCATTTGCATAATTATGTATATATGAGTAACATCACAGGATACACGTATAGGGGACAAATGAGTTGCTATTCATCTGACCGCTATAATTATTTTTTTACCCTTATACTGGGCCTGTACAATAGATTTTTTTTTCCATCCCTATCTTTATATATGAACAATAATATGTTTGTTTCTTTTGACTTTTTGATGAATTCATTTTGAATAAATAATGGAGTTGATGTTATTTAAAAACTACAACTACCAGCATGCTCTGATACACCATGTAGCTCAACGTCACCAGCTGTACCACAATTATACTTTAACTCCCAGCATGCCTGGACAGTCAATGGCTGTCCGGTGATACTGGGGAGTTGTTTTGCAACAGCTGTAGGCTCCGTTTAGGAAACAGTGCCGTACCAGACATTTTTCTTTTTTATTGTGGAGGGGAGGGTGGCTATGTAGGGATATGTGTATATGTTGTGTTTTTTAATTTTTATTTTGTGTGGTGTAGTGTTTTTATGGTACAGTCAGAGGGGCGTGGGGTTCACAGTAGTTTTCCGCTGAGGGTTTGAGCTGCAGCGCCAAATTTGCTTCAGCTAGAAGCACACTGTAAGCCCCAGCCCATGTGAATGTACCCTGGGGGAGAGGGGGGGGTTATTGCAGCCAGTTGCATGCAGGGAGTTGTAGTTTTGCAACAGCTGGAGGCACAATGGTTGCAAAACACTGCAAGTTTGTTACCTAACTCAGGGTTTCAAGACCAGTGTGCCTCCAGCTGTTGCAAAACTACTACTCCCATCAGGCATGGTCTGTCAGTGCATGCTAAGAATTTTACTTTTGCTGCATCTAGAGTGCCACAGTTTAGAGACCCGTGTATAGTGGTCTGAAAAATGTGGGCCTGCAGAACTTGCAAAACTAGAAGTCCCAACATGCCCAGGCATGCTGGAAGTTGTAGTTCTGCAACATCTAAAGGGCAATATGTATTCGAACGTCCTTGGGCATTAAGGACCCTGAAGTCAGGACGTTCGCATACGTCATATGTCCACAACATGTTGATTATGCTAAATAGTAAGAAAAGTGCCTAAATACACATTTACCAACCAGGGTGTCTGCAGCTGTCCAGGCATGCTGGGAGTTGTAGTTTTGCAACAGCTGGAGACACACTTTTTGGGAAATACTAATATCTGATCTTATATCCTAACTTTTAAACTAGTCTAAAATGCAGTTACAGATAATGAAATAACAGTGGTGAAATTACTTACACTAATCAGCAGGTTTTCCTCACTGGATGTAAAGTTACTCCCCACCATCTTCGCTTCGCAGGGCAGCACAAAAAAGCGATCCCAAAATTGACTGGCAAAGATCCAGGAAATGATCTCCGTTTTTGCGTGTTGTTCGCGCGCATGCGCATGCGCGGACGAGAATTTCGCAATCAATTCGCAATCGCATTAGCGAAATTTTGCTAATTTGTTTTTTTAATAAAATATCACGAATATTCGATATTAGCGAATATTTCATGAATATTCTTCTATATATTCGTGAAATATCGCGAAATCGAATATGGCGTATTCCGCTCAACACTAGGCACGAGTACCTTATTATCAAAAGATGATGGCATAGCATATGCAATCCAGGGTTTCCGCGTTTTCTCAACTGAGGGATCAGGTCCATTTCTATAGCTGCGATTTTGGCATGGGTCATAGTGTTGTTCATTTTAATTACTGCTTCATTTACCACTAACTTTGAAGATTTCCAAGCCTTTGCCAAAGTCTGTTTAGGTGCTGTGAAAAGCGGTTTAAATTGAGAATCCAAAATATATTCTAGTTTCCGGTTGAGAAGTGGCGTTGCAGGATCTAATGGAATATTCTTTCCGCACAGTATTGATTTAATCTCGAATATTCCTATCCAAAATAACTGGGCTTTCGGACATGACCACCAAGTATGGATATGTGTACCAACGTCAGAACATCCCCTGAAACATTGAACAGGGTAATTCTTCACGTATTTGGTTACCCTAGAAGGTACCAAATACCATTTTGTTGATACTTTGTAGTTTGTCTCTACCGCCTGCAGGGCCGCCATCAGGAATTTTGAGGGCCCTTACACAGCTTCAGGCATGGGCCCCCTGGAGCAGAGAACCGGGGGGGTGCTAAATTATGAAATAATTTTAAAAAAAAAGAAAAAAGGGGGGTTGCCATCCAGGGGGGGGGATTCCACCGCTAATTGAGAAAATTGAGAAGCAGGGGGCGTGAATTGAGAAGTGGGGGTGCCACGAATTGTGGGGGGGTTGCCATGGGGACCTCTAGGCCCCTTACAAAAAAAAACAAAATAAAAAAATATATATAAAAAAGGGGGGGTAGCCATCCAGGGCACTGGGGACGTCTGAGCTCTTTAATAAAAAGAAAACATAGAAATAAAAAAATATATGAAACAAATTTAAAAAAAATTATAAAAATAAAGGGTGATTTGCCATAAAAAAATATAAAAAAAAGGATTGCCATCCGGGGCCCCTTACAAAAAATAATAAAAAAAGGGGGGTTGCCATCCGGGCCCCTGGGGATCTCAAGGCCCCTTACAGGTGTACTGCCTGTATCCCCCTGATGGCGCCTCTGACCGCCTGTATGTTGGGGGAAGCTGCTTTTGTGGTAGTCCATATTTGATTCCAAATCACAGTTGTCTAGTTCCTGTCCTAGATCCTCCTCCCATTTCTGGACAAAAGGTGGTTTATCTATACCGGATTGGACTAATGCGTGAGAATACAAGGTAGATATTGTACCCTTTGCATGTGGGTCTTTCATACAAAACCTGTCAATTGAGTGAGCAATGTTTTGGTATTTAGTAAGGGTGTGTAAAAAAAGTTTTTTTGAAGATATCTAAATAACTCCGATTGTAGTAAGCCGTATGTTTCACATATGGTTGGGAACGGGATAAATGATGAAGGGTTTACAAGTTTGTACAAATATAGGATATCCCTCGAAACCAATTCTCTAAAATATTTGGGGGAGACCCATGCAGGATAGAAGGCAGGGTTTTTGTAAAATGACAATAGAGGATTGTGGAGGGATTGGAATTGGTTTCTCATTTTAAATCTATCCCATAGGGAAAGAAAGTGCTTAAAGGGGTTGTAAAGGTAATTTTTTTTTTTACCTAAATAGCTTCCTTTACCTTAGTGCAGTCCTCCTTCACTTACCTCATCCTTGGATTTTGCTTTTAAATGTCCTTATTTCTTCTGAGAAATCCTCACTTCTTGTTCTTCTGTCTGTAACTACACACCGTAATGCAAGGCTTTCTCCCTGGTGTGAAGAAAGCCTCTTGAGGGGGGAGGGGCCGAGCAGGAGTGTCAGGACACTCTCTACTTTGCAGATAGAGAATAGAGCTGTGTGTTAGTGGGCATCCTGACACTTCTGCTCGCCCCCTGCCCCCTCAAGAGGCTTTATCCACACCAGGGAGAAAGCCTTGCATTACGGTGTGTAGTTACAGACAGAAGAACAGGAAGTGAGGATTTCTCAGAAGAAATAAGGACATTAAAAGCAAAATGGAAGGATGAGGTAAGTGAAGGAGGACTGCACTAAGGTAAAGGAAGCTATTTAAGGATTTTTTTTTTTACCTTTAAAACCCCTTTGATAATGGGGTTTCGTAAGCCTTTACGGTCTTTTTAAAAAGGTCCAAAGTAAATTAGAAATTCAGTTGCTTCTATTGATACCCATAATGGGGTTTCTTGTTGCACATGATATTTTGTGAGGGTTGCTATATGCGCCGCCATGTAATAAAATGCAAAATTAGGACATCCATGGCCTCCATTTATTTTGGGGAGATATAGAGTTTGTAACGTTATTCTCGGTTTAGAAGTGCCCCAGATAAATGACGATGCTTTCCTCTGTAAGGCCGCGTACACACGACCGATTTTCTCGGCAGAATCCAGCAAGAACCTCGATGGGAGACGTATTCTGCCGAGGAAACCGGTCGTGTGTACACTTTTCGCCGAGCAACCCGTCGAGGAACTCGTCGAGCCAAAAAGAGAGCAGGTTCTCTATTTCCCCGTTGTTCAATGGGAAATTTTGGCTCCACAAGCTTTTTGACTTTTTGACTCGACGGGCAGATCGATGAGTTTCGCCCGACGAGTTTCTCGGTCATGTGTACGCTGCCTTATATTCTCAAATAATATGCTGGAATTGGGATAGGTAATACTCTGAATAAATATAGTAGTTTTGGTAGAATCCTCATGCGTAAATTCTTCAAAAAAACACGATAATGGGCGTTGAGACCATGAATTCATTAGATTCAAAACTTGGTTCATAATCAGAGGATAGTTGTATAAGAATACTTCAGACCAAGATGCTGTTAGATCTGTCCCTTATTTAGGGATACATCTATCAGGCCATGTAAAGAGTAGACCTATTTTGGTGGAACTTAGTTCTGTTCTGGAAAGAGATATATTTAGTACTAAACATTTTTTATATATTAATATATAGTTCAGATAGTGTCGCAACATTATTGAGAATTGTGATGAGATTAGGGCCTGACACTTAACTAGCTGACTTTCAAGGAAGAAAAAGATAAAAAGCTGAATGATGCCCTAAGCAAGGTAAAAGCCACCCCCTCGCTTTGTATTGATACTGAAAAAGAATGCAATAGGCATAGGAGCAGCTGTTTATTTGCATTATTTCTGTGTAGAATGACTCCATCAGACACCAACTGTCTACGAAAAAATCTTCTGAAGTGACTGGCTGGTACAGAGCTTTGATAGGTTGTACCACCCCCTCTGGTTTACTGCAGGATCATAGCTGGACCCAATGAGCAACCCGGGATCCTACACTCCTGTCAAGGTTGCCTTGTAGATGATCCAGGTTTGCTTTAACCACTTCCATTCAGGGAACTTATACACCTTCCTGCCCAGACCAATTTTCAGCTTTCAGCGCTGTTGCATTTTGAATGACAATTGCGCGGTCGTGCTGCACTGTACCCAAACTAAATTTGTATCATTTTGTTCCCACAAATAGAGCTTTCTTTTGGTGGTATTTGATCACCTCTGGGATTTTTATTTTCTGCTAAAAATAAAATAAAAAATGACCGAAATATTTAGAAAAAAAAGAAAGTGTTTTTTGTTTCAGTTACAAAACATTGTAAATAAGTAAGTTTTCTCCTTCACTGATGGGCACTGATGGTACTGCACTGACGGGCACTGATAAGGCGGCACTGATGGGCACCGATGAGGTGGCACTAATGAGGTGGCATTGATGGGCACTAATATGCGGCACTGAAAGGCGTCACAGATGGGCTCTAATAGGCGGCACGGATCGGCACTGATAGGCGGCATTGATGGGCACTGATGATGGGCACTAATATGCGGTACTGATAGGTGGCACAGATGGGCACTGATAGGCGGCACGGATGGGCACTATCAGCACTGTCATCCTATGTACAGATACTCCAGTCTCTGCTGTGGAATTCTGCAGCTCCTCCAGGGTTACCTTAGGTCTCTGTGCTGCCTCTCTTTTATTAATGCCCTCCTTGCCCGGTCCGTAAGTTTTGGTGTGCGGCCGTCTCTTGGCAGGTTTGCTGTTGTGCCATGTTCTTTCCATTTAGTTATGATAGATTTGATGATGCTCCCAGGGATCATCAAAGATTTGGATATTTTTTTATAACCTAACCCTGACTTGTACTTCTCAACATTGTCCCTTACTTGTTTGGAGAGCTCCTTGGTCTTCAAGGCAGTGTTTGGTCAGTGGTGCCTCTTGCTTAGGTGTTGCAGCCTCTGGGGCCTTTTAAAAAGGTGTGTATATGTAATGACAGATCACGTGACACTTAGATTGCACACAGGTGGACATAATTTCACCAATTATGTGACTTCTGAAGGTAGATGGTTGCACCAGAGCTTTTTACAGGCGTCATAACAAAAGGGGTGAATACATAATATAGCTAACCTGAATACCTTGAACATCTATGGAGAATAAGTCATCTCAGGAGTCCAAGCAAGAATGACTCAGGACAGTGAAATATTTATTATGTCTGTAACTCCATCAATCTGATCATTTCTAATATGATTTTTATATATATTTTTTGTTAGCTGCAACAGATTTGCTGTTTTTTTAAATATACAGTGCCTTGCAAAAGTTTTCACCCCCTTGGTATGTTTCATGTTTTGTTGCCTCACAACCTGGAATTAACATGGATTGTTTGAGGATTTGCATCATTTAATTTCCAGAACATGCCCACAACTTTGAAGATGTTTTTTTTTTGTTTTTTGTTTTTTTGTGGCTATCACAGCTCAAAATTCCTCCGGATAAGTCTCTATTAGGTTGCCACAATTTACCACTGGGATTTTTGCCCATTCCTCCTTACAAACTCTACTCCAGCTCTTTCAAGCTGGATGGTTTGCGCTTGTGAACAGCAATCTTTAAGTCTGATTTTCTATTGGATTGAGGTCTGGGCTTTGACTATGCCATTTCAACACAACCTAAAAAATAAAAATTCCAAAGTGCTATAATAGTGTGAAGAACCTCCCAACTAAAAAGTTGTTGCACTTGAAACTTTGCAAAAAGATCTGAACAAATTAATGGGGTGGGGAACTACATGGCAAATGAGGTGTAGAAAAATGGAAAATAATGCATTTGGGTGGCAAAAATATGAATGCATTCTATTCACGGGGGGGGGGGGGGGACCTATGGGGAAATCTAGGATGGAAAAGGACCTGGGGGTTCTATTAGACGACAGGCTCAGCAATGGCATACAATGCCAAGCTGCTGCTAACAAAGCAAACAGAATATTGGCATGCATTAAAAAGGGGGTCAACTCCAGAGATAAAAACTTTAGATTTCCGCATTTACACAAACAATGCAGACACAGGTATCTCCCCCGCTGTGCTATTGTCCCCCCTCCCGGTCAAATCATTGGCTGCAGAAGCTGATCAAATGCTGGTTTTGCAGCAAAACCATTCGTCAACAGAAGCTGGTCTAAGAACCGGCTTGTGGTGAACAGAACAGGGTACACATGAATTAAAATTCGTCTGGTTCCTGCTGATACCTGCTGATACCAATTACCGGTACATCCCGGACTGCCCAGGTATCGGGTAAAGCATCGGTACCGATACTAGTATCAGTATCGGGACAACCCTACTCTCAGGGCACCACATTCTACAATGCAAGAAACTTAACTCATGCCGCGTACACACTATCTTGGATGGTTTTTCAACAGGATTCCGCTCAAGCTTGGCTTGTATACACACGGTCACACAAAAGTTCTCTGAACTTTCAACAGTCAAGAACGCGGTGACATCACTACGACAAGCCAAGAAAATGAAGTTCAATGCTTCCGAGCATGTCTCGAATTGTTTACTAACATGCAGCGGAATTTTGCGCGTCGTAATTGCCCGTCGGAAAATTTGAGAACCAGCTCTCAATCTTTTGTTGGAGTAAATTCCGACAGCAAAAGTCCAATGGAGCATACACACGGTCGGAATTTACGTTCAAAAGCTCACATCGGACTTTTGCTGTCGGAATTTCCGATCATGTGTACGGGGCATAATAGTTTTAGGTACTGCAACAGCATCCACATACATAGGACACCCAACAATTAGGGTTGCCACATCATCCCTTTAATCCAGGACAGACATTAATTACACAGGTTCTGTGGCTGATTAAGGTGGTAATTAAACTCACTTGGTGCATTATCTGTATTAAATTGGCCTCAGAACCTTTGTAATTAATATATGTCCAAGATTGTTTTTTCAACCCTACATAGAAGTGATTTATTCCTCCAAAACAAATACACCTTTGCACGCTGGTACTGGCTAGTATTGCAGTGTTTGTCTTCTCCCTCAGTTTCTCTCCCTCACTCCGCTAATGTGCCTCCAGCATTGAAGGAGAGGGGCAAACAAGAATACTAAGGGGTTGATTTACTAAAAGCAAATCCATGTCGCACTACAAGTACACTTGGAAGTGCAGTTACTTTAGATCTGAGGGGAAGATCTGAAATGAGGAGAAGCTCTGCTGATTTTATTATCCAATCACGTACAAGCAAAAATAATGTTTTTTTTATTTATTTTCCTTTCATGTCCCCCTCAAATCTACAGTGACTGCACTTCCAAGTGGCTTTGCCTTTAGTAAATAAATCCCCCCCAGTAATGGTACACAATGAAAACCACTGGCTTTGTGTAACTAAAGCCTCGTACACACGATCAGAATTTCAGTGGATAAAGCCTCTGACTTTTGTCCGAAGGGCGTTGGCCGCGAACTTGTGTTGCATACAAACGGCAAATAATTGTAGGCCAACAAACACGAGACTACGTGTTTTTTCAGCTCTTTAGCACCACCCTTTGGGCAACTTCTGCTAATGTTGTGTTATGGTAAGCATTGCTTCCAAGCATGCGTGTTTGTACTTTGGACTTTTGTGTGACGGACTTGTGTACACATGATCGGATAATCCGACAACACACAATTGTTGGCAGACAATTTAACCACTTCCCTACCGCATATAGTTATATGACGGCAGCAGGAACTCTTTGTCCCTCTATCCTAGGATGTCTTTTACTTCCCGATCCTCTAGGGGGGGGGGTCACTCAGCACCCGATGTGCATGCCTGGCGGTCACAATGTCTGCCGGGCAACCCGTGATTGCCCGTGAACACAGCAGGACCGTGGATCTGTGTGTGTAAACACACAGATCCACGGAGAGAAGACCGATGGTGTGTTCCCAGTGCAGAGTAACACCGATCGGTCTCCTCCCCTTGTGAGTCTCTTCCCCCTACAGTTAGATGCACTCCCTAGGATACACATTTAACCCCTTCTTCGCCCCCTGGTGTTAACTCCTTGCCTGCCAGTCACATTTACACAGTAAACAGTGAATTTGTATAGCTCTGATCGCTGTATAAATGTGAATGGTCCCAAAATAGTGTCAAAAGTGTCTGCCGCAATATTGCAGTCGCGATAAAAATGTAATGGGATATTTAATATAAAACCAAAAAGTCAAAAATATTGTGTTTTTTTTTCTAACAGATATGGGAAAAATTGTGCATCACTTGGCCTAGAGGCACATCTTAGCGCCAAAGAAGCTGGTATATTGTAGATGTGAATAAACCCTAAAATTAATAATGAGGGTAGTAACGATTAAATTCACTTAAGATCCAACAGGAAAATATGTGAAATAAGCAGCTATCTCAAAAACTAACAGCCAGAAGCTGATAGAGTAAACATGTAAAAAAGTATCACAATAGAACAGAAAGTGTAATTCCGCTTTAATGTTTAACCACTTAAGACCCGGACCAATACGCTGGCAAATGACCCAAGGGGTTTTTGCGATTCGGCACTGCGTCGCTTTAACAGACAATTGCGCGGTCGTGCGACGTGGCTCCCAAACAAAATTTGCGTCCTTTTTTTCCCACAAATAGAGCTTTCTTTTGGTGGTATTTGATCACCTCTGCGGTTTTTATTTTTTGCGCTATAAACAAAAATAGAGCGACAATTTAAAAAAAAATGCAATATTTTTTACTTTTTGCTATAATAAATATTCCCCAAAAATATATAAAAAAAACATTTTTTTCCTCAGTTTAGGCCGATACGTATTCTTCTACATATTTTTGGTAAAAAAAATCGCAATAAGCGTTTATCGGTTGGTTTTCGCAAAATTTATAGCGTTTACAAAATAAGGGATAGTTTTATTGCATTTTTATTAATTATTTTTTTTTTTTACTACTAATAGCGGCGATCAGCGATTTTTTTCGTGACTGCGACAATATGGCGGACACTTCGGACAATTTTTACACATTTTTGGGACAATTGTCATTTTCACAGCAAAAAATGCATTTAAA
Source organism: Rana kukunoris (assembly GCA_029574335.1). Classification (NCBI taxonomy): domain Eukaryota; kingdom Metazoa; phylum Chordata; class Amphibia; order Anura; family Ranidae; genus Rana; species Rana kukunoris. Next base: position 201,285,094 of record CM056059.1, on the reverse strand, counting down.
TTGCATTGTTTACTGTGGAAATGACAGTTGCAGTTTGGGAGTTAACCACAGGTGGCGCTGTAGGGAATGTGTACCTAATGTGTGTGTTTACTACTGTAGGGGGGTGTGGCTGTAGGTGTGACGTCATCGATCGCGTCCCCCTATTACAGGGATGACGCGATCGATGCTCCGGCCACAGAGAAGCACGGGGAAGCCGTGTGTTCACACGGCTCTCCCCGTTCTTCCGCTCCAGGGACGGATCGCCGCACTGCAGCGGCGATCGGGTCCGCGAATCCCGCGGTCCCGGTCCTGGAGCTTCGGACCGGGTCGCGGGCGCGCGCCCGCGGGCGCGCGCCCGCGACCCACGGCTGGGTACTAAAACCAACGTATATATACGTTGATGTGCCCAGCCGTGCCATTCTGCCGACGTAAATCTGCAGGAGGCGGTCCTTAAGTGGTTAAAAAGGAACAGCCCTTCACCATACACATAACCCCCGCTCACAATGCACGTACCATTAGTCAGCAGAGATGAGTCATAAAACGACAGTTTTCAGATGGTATCATAAAATCCCAGAAGCAGGCATGTAGTGTCTTAAAACAAATGTCCTTCCTGGTCAGAAACCACCAGTGGAGCGCAGAAAACGTCACTTCCGGAAACGCCGCGTTAGCCCCGCCCTGACCGGTTTCGTCTTCCAATCGACTTCAAAAAACTTTTTTTTTCTAAATTGACTTTTTTTTTTGTTTATAGCGCAAAAAATAAAAACTGCAGAGGTGATCAAATACCACCAAAAGAAAGCTCTAATTGTGGGAAAAATATGGGTACAGTGTTGTCATTCAAAGTGTGACAGCGCTGAAAGCTGAAAATTGGTCTGGGCAGGAAGGGGGTAAACATGCCCTGTATTGAAGTGGTTAAAGCATGCTATCCCACATTTGTTGGCAGAAAATCCGATGGAGCATACAAACGGTCAGATTATCAGACAACAGCCTGTCATCACACAATTACCGTCAGATTATCCAATCGTGTGTAAGGGCCTTTAGAGGCAGGCTTGATCCACTCGCTGACTTGTAACAATTTTGGGGCAATTTGTAGGCATTTTGCCAAGGCACTTCTGAAAAAGCCTGAAGGCACCCTGGTTGAAAAAGGCTGGTCTAGTATACCGTTGTGTAAGTGAAACGTTAACCGCTTATGGACCGCCGCTTGTACATTTACGTCGGCAGAATGGCACGTACAGGCACATTGGCTTACCTGTACGTCCCTGCCTTGACGCGGGTCGGGGGTCCGATCGGGACCCCCCACGGTACATGCGACGGTCCTGATGGCTCTGGGAGCGATCCGGGATGAGGGGGCGGCCATTCGTTTTTGTCCGCCCCCTCACGATCGCTCCCAGCCAATCCGCGCCCCCCCCCCCCCCCCCCCGCTCTGCACTTCCTTCTCCTGTGTAAACACAGGAAGGAGGAAGTGATGTGATCTTTCCCTCAGTGTTTTTTTCAACCGCTGCTGAGGAGAGATCACATCACACAGTAAGTCTGCACAACACTACACTGACACCAGTACACACAGGCACATTAACCCCTTGCGATCACCCTCCCCCCTGTCACAGTGTCACTGATTGCAGTGATTATATGTATGATCACTGCAGTTAGTGTCAGTGTGACAGGCAGTTAGTGTTAGGTTCAGGGTAGCCCCCGTACCCCGCCTAATAAAGTTTTAACCCCTTGATCACCGCCCTAGTTAACCCTTTCACTCCCTATTGCCAGCGTCACTAAGCGATCATTTTTCTGATCGCTGTATTAGTGTCGCTGTTCCCGCTATGTAGCTAATTTTTTTTTTATTGCGATTTTTTTTTACTAAAGACATGTGGCTAAATAAATTTTGGCCTAAATGTTTGACTAAAATTTAGTTTATTTGATTTTTCTTATAACAAAAAGTAAAAAATATTGGCCCAGATTCACAGAGCGATTACGCCTGCGCAACAGGAGATGCGCGTGCGTAAGTCTAAATGTGCGCGTGCGTTTCGATGCACGGCATTCTTAAAACGAGATACGCAAGAAATCTACTTGTTTTTGTCCAGCGTAATTTCGTTAGACAGGCGCATCCGTCCGCGCAAAACTGCACTAGACAGACCATTGATTTGCTAGTCAAATATGCTAATGAGGGACTTACGGGGATCCACAAAAGAACGTTGGGGCAGCGCAGGCTACGCAGTGTGCGCAACAGCAAAATGTCCTGTCTAAAATTAGACCATATAAAAGCTGGTCTAAAAAGAGAAAAATCGTCTACATGTCAGATAAAGCAACACTGTTAGTGAGGAGCTCAGCAGTCACACATGTTGCCCAACAAACTGTATGCCAACATGCCAGTGGCATCCATGCTCATAGCTATACTACTGACTTTAGATGAGCAAAGAAGGAGGAGGGCACTGAGGAGGGCACTGAGGAGGGCACGGGAGATTTTATTTGTATTTATTTTTTAACTTTTTATTTGCTTATATAAACTTTACAATTTAATCTAATCTAATACAATATTCTTATCTCATACAAGCCCCTCACTCTTCACTCTTCACTCGTCACGGGAGAGGATGTATCACACACGCCTAGACATCTATGGCATGAGGTGTCTCGCATCTTCAGATTCAACCCTCATATGCCATCATGGAATTAACCACAACCCTGCAGAAGGACATCACCAGCCCAACACATGACACTACCCATGACACCCATGACAGCTACATATACAATCATAGCCCCATCCCCCCAGATTTCGAACGGAACATGTATGGGGACAGCTGGCTGGTTGGTGAGTGACATGGGTGGCAGGCATGACTGTCCCCCCCTATGATGCACACATCACAGGGGGCACATGCACTACTAACATCCTCCCGTCTTTTCCCTTCAAGGTGACTCTGCATATGCACTGGGACCCCATCTCATGCCAGCTCACATATGCATCTTTGCACGTTAAACACCCACATTAATCAAGGCACAATGAGAATGCATGCATGCACACCACTGTGGTCCCTAGCACACACACCCCACATCCTCATCACATTGGATTGGCACAAGCCCACCATGCAGGACTTGTGAGCAGCAACGCCATGCCACAGCTCCAATTATGTCACTGTACATTCATACACCATTCACACGGACCTGGGGATCACTTCTCCCTGGTCCTGGGGAACCCTTCTCCACCAAAATTGAGGGTGACACCCCTTTTCCGGCTGGAATGTCACCCCCACATTCCCAAATCATACACAAACAGAACCGAAAAAAAAAAATGCCCAGCAAAAATATAATTTAAAAAAAAAACAACAAAGAAAACACATAAAAGACAAAAATCACTCTGCAAAACAGTCCCCAAATATCTCAACGACACGTCACAAACAAACAAATTAACGCTAATAAACAACAGAACAAAAGCACCTTGCTGTATAGGGAGGGATACAAAGGGATGTACTTTTGCAATGGAAGTGCGTTTGTGTCTGGCTATTTATGCTGTCTGCGTAGTTCAGCAAAGTTGCCCGGGTCTACTTCCAATTTCACTGATTGCGCTGTTCCCGAGTTGTGAGCATGCGCACAGAGGTGCTGACCATGGTCTCCTTCAAGGGCGCATGCGCGAGCCGGCCGGCCCTTCATTTGCATGGGGTCACGGCTCATTTCAATGTAACACGCCCACGTCCTTCCCAATTTGTATTACTCCGCTTTACGCCTCTGAAATAACGTTACGCATGCGCAATTTTATGCGTAAAAGCGACGAGAATAGGGTGATTGCGCGGCTACATTGCGCAAGTCTAACGTAAAGACGGTGTGCTACGCCAGTCCAATAATGCGCAGATGTACCTGAATCTGGCCCATTGTTTTTTTTTTTTATTTAAATGTCGCTCTATTTTTGTATATAGCCCAAAAAATTAAAATCGCAGAGGCGATCAAATACCATCAAAAGAAAGCTCTATTTGTGGGAAGAAAAGGACGCAAATTTTGTTTGGGAGCCACGTCGCACGACCGCGCAATTGTCAGTTAAAGTGACGCAGTGCCGAATCGCAAAAAGGGGCCTGGTCATTTACCTGCATTTTGGTCCGGGTCTTAAGTGGTTAAGATAGGTTAAATAGAAAGTTAGGGAAATGAACATTCAAACGACATTTCTAGCCCCAAATGTTTTTTTTTTTTTTTAAAAAGCCAAAAAGTCTAAACATTACTACTTGAAGCACCTTTTCAATAACATTCATTTAATATTCTCAGTTTGCCTGTTCCAAGAATACAAAATGTACTTGAGTTAGTAAAGTGGTGTACAGGGTCACAGGTTGTCTTTGTATGTCCCTTTCAAATAAATCAGGTATCCCATCTTTATTATAAGAGGTGAGCAAGCTTACAACCTTAGTAAACTGGCTGAATGATGAAGTCCTGCTCAACATTGTTCTGTTTAATACTATTTGTGACACTAAAGCCTCGTACACACGATCGGATAATCCAATGGGAATTGTGTGATGGCAGGCTGTTGTCGGAAAATCCGACCGTTTGTCCGCTCCATCGGGCAATTGTTGTCACATTTTCCACGGACAAATGATGGATAGCATGCTTTAAAACTGTCCATCAACAAATGTGTGTTGTTGGATTATCCGATCGTGTGTACACAAGTCCTTCAGACAAAACTCCAAAGTACAAACACGCATGCTCGGAAGCAATGCTCACCATAACACAACATTAGTAGGAATGAGCTTTGAGTTCGAGTCAAACTCATGTTCGACTCGAACATTGCCTGTTCGCCGAACAGCAAACAATTTGGGGTGTTCGCGGCAAGTTTGTGTGCCGAACACCCCTCCATTCAGTTTGCACCAAAACCTGCGAACAGACCAAAAGTTTGTGTGAACTTTAGAACCCTGTTAAAGTCTATGGGACTCGAACGTTTGAAATCTAAAGTGCTAATTTTAAAGGTTAATATGCAAGTTATTGTCATAAAAAGTGTTTGGGGACCCCGGTCCTGCCCCAGGGGACATGTATTAATGCAAAAAAAAGTTTTAAAACTGCAGTTTTTTCAGGAGCAGTGATTTTAATATTGCTTAAAGTGAAACAATAAAAGTGAAATATTCCTTTAAATTTTGTACCTAGGTACATTTTTTGCATTGATACATGTCCCCTGGGGCAGGATTTGGGTCTCCAAACACTTTTTATGACAATAACTTGCATATTAGCCTTTAAAATTAGCACTTTAGATTTCAAACGTTCGAGTCCTATAGACTTTAACAGGGTTCTAAAGTTCACACAAACTTTTGGTCTGTTCGCAGGTTTTGGTGCAAACTGAATGGAGGGGTGTTCGGCTCATCCCTAAACATTAGCAGAAGTTGCCCAAAGGATGGCGCTAAAGAGCTGAAAAAGGCTTTGTTGGCCGACAATTCTTTGCCGTTTGTATGCAATTAAAGTTCACGGCCAACACCCTTCGGACAAAAGGGACACAGATCGGTCACCTCCCCCAGTCAGTCTCCCTCCACACACAGTAAGAACACACCCAGGGAATACATTTAACCCCTTCCTCACCCCCTAATGTTAACCCCTTGCCTGCCCGTCACATTCATACAGTAATTAGTGCATTTTTATAGCACTGATCGCTGTATACATATGAATGGTCTCAAAATTGTGTCAAAAGTGTCCGCCGCAATATTGCAGGCCTGACAAAAAAATCACATTACTAGTAAAAAAAATCATAAATCTATCCCCTATTTTGTAAGCGCTATAACTTTTGCACAAACCAATCAATATACGCTTATTGCGATTTTTTTTTAACAAAAATATGTAGAAGAATACGTATATCAGCCTAAACCAAGGGAAATTTTTATTTAAAAAAAAAAAAAATGGGATATTATAACAAAAAGTAAAAAATATTGTGTTTTTTTCAAAATTTTCTGTCTTTTTTTGTTTATAGCGCAAAAAATAAAAATCGCAGAGATTATCAAATACCACCAAAAGAAAGCTCTATTTGTGGGAAAAAAATGATAAAAATATAATTTAGGTACAGTGTTGTCTGACCGCGCAATTGTCATTCAAAATGCGTCAGCGCTGAAAGCTGAAAATTGGTCTGTGCCCAGTAATGAAGTGGTTAAATGGCTCATAAACAACTTTTAAATATTAGTCTCGGTTCACATACATGCGAATTGGATGCATTTTTAACCACATCCAATTGCATAACATGTGAATCAGACCAGTTTTCAATGGAGCCAGTTCACACATGTGTGTGGCGGCCGTTGTGCGGTTTTAAAAAGGGTCCTGTGCGATTTTGGCTCTTGTTTAGGTGCGGTTTCAGATAAAAAATTTAAACCAGTAAACAGAACCGCACTGGTCTGTTGCACCAAAACTGTGGCCACATATATGTGAATCCAGCCTAAAACATCTCCATCCTCCGCAAAAAGTTTTTATTTTATTTTTTTTAACTAGGAAACTGTTGCATACAAACATTAATTATTCAAATTATACCAGTATTTTTAATTTTATTTTTTATTGGAAACAGTTTTAACTTAACTGCAGGGTGTGTTCACCGCACCCAAGTTGGGCTGCATTGGTTCCCACAGGCAAAAAGTTTTGTTCTCTGTTTTGCCAATTCCCAACAATTAATTATTTTATGCAAAGTGTTCTTGCCGAAAGAACGTAACAAGTCATATATAAAAAATATAATAAAAAATGCCTTAAAAGATGCACAGCAGCGCAAACACCAAGGCAATGAACCTGCCCTGACATACAGGATTACTTTAAAGTTACTGATAGTATTTTGCTGTCTTTACTTTTATTTTATTTTTTGGAGTTGAAATACAAATGCATGTCCATGCTTAGGGCCGGTGTTACCACTAGGCAAACTAGGCAGCCGCCTAGGGTGCCCAGCCTTTGGTTTCCCTACTCTCTGTCTTCTGCCGGTCTCCGCGCTATGTAGGTTTTCGGTACGGTGATGACTGTACACAGGGGATGCCTCTGTGTACAGGATTTACACATTTCTTTAAACTGGATTCAAATGGCAAAAAGGGTTAATCTTTAGTAAAAGTTATGGGAATACTGTATTATAATACTTATAAATAGGTTACTTATTGTATCTAGATAAGGAGTGAATATTTGCAGGGCACTGATTTTTGGCAATTAGTGTTTGGTAGTTGTTTGTTTTTTAAATGGCTATGCTCATAAGCAACTTTTAACTTAGTCTCAGTTCACATATATGCGAATTGGATGCCTTTTTAACCACATCCAATTTGCATAACATGTGAATCAGACCGGTTTTCAATGGAGCCAGTTCACACATGTGCTGTGGTGCGGTTTTAAAAAGGGTCCTGTGCAATTTTGGCTCTTGTTTAGGTGCGGTTTCAAACATGTTATACTTACCTCCACTGTGCAGTTCGTTTTGCACAGAGTGGACCCGATCCATGTCTTCTGAGGTCCCTCGGCGGCTGCCTCTGGTCCTCCCCGCAAGAACTCACCACAGTCATGCGGGAGCGCTCGCCTGGTGGTGAGTATTTGCGGGCGCGCTCCCGTGATACAGCAAATGGCCATAGCCCCTCGGCGCGCCACGTCACTGGATGTGATTAAAGCAGTGCCAGCCAATGGCCGCGCTGCTCTCGATCCATCTGCTCTAGCCAATCAGCGGCCAGGCTGGACAGCGAAGAGGATCTCGGGACCGAGCGCGGGACTTTCGAGAGGTTAGGTAAGTAAAACGGGGGCTCGGCATCATCAGATGTTTTTTCACCTTAATGCATAGATTGCATTAAAGGTGTTGTAAAGGATTTTTTTTTTTTTTTCCATAATAAGCATCCTTTACCTGCAGACATTCCTCTTTTCCCTTCCTCATTGTTCATTTCTGCTCAGAAGTTGCTCTATTTCTTCTCTGTTCTGTTCACTTCCTGCTTGTCTGATTGTTACTCACCACCGTGAAGGGAGACTTTACTGCAGTGGTCAGTAACATGCTCACCCCCTCCTGGGAACTACATCTGTGCAGCAGGACGCTCTCTACGTTTTAGAGACTTCAAGGTGGTGTGGATTACTGGGCGTTCCGCAATGCATACTGGGAAATGTAGTTCTTACATGAACGAGCGACACAAACCAGGAAGTGAATGAGAGAACAGAAACTGGAACGCCGAAGGTGATATAGATGAAGGAATTTAATAGGTATTTACTTGTTTGTTAACAGAATCATTAAACTATTCTGTCTGTCTAACTTGCAGACATTAATTTTAGGCAACATTTTTTTTCCTTTACAACTCCTTCAAGGTGAATTTTCTTTTTTTCCTTTACAACTGCTATAATTATTCTAATAAAAAAAATAGTTTTTAATTGGAAACAGTTTTACCTTAACTGCAGAGTTGGGCTGCATTGGTTCCCACAGGCAAAAAGTATTGTTCTCTGTTTTGCCAACTCCCAACAATTAATTATTTTATGCAAAGTGTTCTTGCCGAATGAACGTAACAAGTTTTATATAAAAAATATAATAAAAATTCCTTAACCACTTGCTTACTGGGCACATATACCCCCTTCCTGCCCAGGCGAAATTTCAGCTTTCATCACTGCGTCGATTTAAAGTAAAATTGTGCGGTCGTGGGACATGCCTCCCAAACAAAATTGACGTCCTTTTTCTCCCACAAATAGAGATTTCTTTTGGTGGTATTTGATCACCTCTGCGGTTTTTATTTTTTGCGCTATAAACAAAAAAATAGCGACAATTTAGAAAAATATTTTTTTTTTTTGCTATAATAAATATCCAATTTAAAAAAAAAAAAAAAAAAACATTTTTTTTTCTCAGTTAGGCCGATATGTATTCTACATTTTTGGTAAAAAAAATAATATTAAAAAAATCGCAATAAGCGCATATTGATTGGTTTGCGCAAAAGTTAGAGTGGCTACAATATAGGGGATAGAATTCTGACTTTTATTATTACTTTTTTTTTTACTAGTAATATGGCGATCTGCGAATTTTGTCAGGACTGCGATATTATGACGGACACATCGGACACCTTTGACACATTTTTGGGACCATTCACATTAATACAGCGAACAGTGCTATAAAAATGCATTAACAATTAACATATAAAAACAATAAAAACAATAGGTAATCCAAGGTAATCCGTGAAGAGAGAGGAGGGGATGAATCTTATAGATATCAGCACCGAGCAATTCCCTTTAGTCACCGCCACCGCGTGCAATGGTTAAATGTAACTCTTACCAGACAGCGCTGGATATAAAGCGCTGTATTATAGTACACACCGCAGACTGAGATTATCCAAAGCCACTCCACTTTTTAGATATCAGCTCGCATGTGTAAAAGAAAGCAGATGATGGCACATAGCGTAATTCCGTGGGGTTTATTATTTAAAAGACATACATAATAAGAAATGCACTTACAATGTTGTAAATTTGATCAGGCATATATAAACTTGGTCATCTTTCATTGCAGCTAGACACTGGCGCGGACACACAGAGCGGTGTTCGCCGCTTAGTTCAGTTACCTCCTGTCGTGTTGACACACGCCAGCGTCGAGCAGCGTGATGACGTCACTAAGATAGACAGTCGTTTCAACCAACCCAGACGCGTTTCGTCATAGGATTGACTTCATCTGTGGGTGTGGTTGTACGACTGAGTGTATGTTATTTATACGCTGTCCCGCTCATTGCTAATTGGTGTGATGGAGTATGGGCGTTGTTTACCACCCCCCCCTGACCGTTCACCTCTATTTAGCATGCCATATATATGGTAATGCAGACACTCGTTCTCAGCCCCCTAATGGGCTTACAGATAATTGCATATACTATTTAAAAAAATCCTGAGAAGAACAGGCACTCATTCTCTGCCCCCTACTGGGCTTAGAGATGATTGCATATAATATCAAGAATCCCGGGGAGACCCTTAATTCACCTATTAGTATTAACTTGATCTAAACCATGAATATATTCTAATATATTATAACCCATATAATCAAATATACAGTTACATATAAAAACAAGAATACAATATATAAAAATACAATATATAAAAAAACTGCATATGAAATATTATATTAATTTCAATACAGTATGTAAACGGATAATTTAAAAAATAAAATTAAAATTAAAATAAAAAATAAATAAAATAGGTAAACACCAACTCAAAATTAATAATCACTGATAAAGCAGTCCACATCTAACTCCACATTCATACCCTTAGGAGTTAGGGTGTCCATAAAATGGATCCATCTTGTTTCTCGTTTAGAAATTTATCTTACTAAATTGGATCCTCTCCAATTAGGGTGGATACAATCAATTCCCCAATATTTTAAACAGGATGGGTCTTTATTGTGAAATTTTTTAAAATGTAAGGAAACACTGTGATATTTAAATCCAAGTTCAATATTATGTATATGTTCCGCTATCCGTATTCTTAATTTTCTCTTAGTACGGTCTACATACATGAGATTACATGGACATTGTAGAACATATACAACATGCGTGGAATTGCACGTAATGAATTCAGTAATATTACACGTCTTATTGTTTCCAGTTGAAACTAATTCTGACAGACCTCTAATAGGATTATTAACCATTAGGCAGCAACTACATTTCCTGCACGAATAGAACCCTGTGATCTGCCAGCACATACTTTTCTTTTTAGGGGGGTCCAACACCTTTTGTACTACTTTGTCTCCAAAGTTTGGTGCTTTGCGATATATGAATTGAGGTATAGTTGGTAATGCCTGGTGGAGTACTCTATCCATACACAACACATGCCAATGGCGTTTAAATATTGTTTCTATATCCTTATATTGGCCATGAAAATTGGAGAGAAAGCTCCACTCTTGTCTGGAATTTTCAGGGCGAACTTTATCCAAAAAGCACGCTTCTCTCGGTGTGTCCTCCAATTCTTTTACAATTTTATCCAGGTTATCTTTATTATATCCCTTTTGTATAAATTTCTCTTTTATGGTTTCGGCATGAGTAATAAAGTCATCATTGTTAGTACAATTTCTTTTAACCCTCATCAGCTGGCCTTTTGGTATATTTCGCAGCCAATTTGGGTGATGACCACTAGTTAGTGGCAGATAACTGTTTCTGTCGGTTGGTTTAAAGTAGATGCTAGTTAACAATGATGTACCATGTAATTTAACATCCACATCAAGGAAATGAATATGTTCTTTACTATATTCATATTCCAATTTGATGTTATTTTGGTTAGTATTTAATTCTTCCAAAAACGACAACAGTGATGTTTCACTGCCTTCCCAGATGAAGAACAGGTCATCTATATATCTTCTGTAAAACAGAAGACCATCTTTCTTATCCAAGAAAACTGACTTGTCCTCCCATTCCCCCATAAAGAGGTTGGCTATACTGGGAGCAAACCTAGCCCCCATAGCCACTCCCCTTTTTTGGGAGTAAAACTCTTGATCATACCAAAAGTAATTCCGGGATAAACAAAAATCCAGTGCTTGCCCCAGAAAGACTTTTTGTTCGTGCGGTAAGTCATCACGCTGGCATAAAGCCCAATTAAGGGCTAATAATGCGTCGTTATGCTGGATAATTGTATAGAGTGATGATACATCAGCTGTTACTAAATAGATATTAGTTTTTCCTGTTAAGTTAATTTCCCCAATGAGCTGTAAAAAACTCTTTGTGTCCTTTAAATAGGCCTTAGTTTTTAAGACACTGGCTTGCAGGAACGTATCCAGGTATTGGCCTAATCTTGCAGTCACTGAGCCTATAGAGTTAACAATGGGGCATGCTGGAGGGTTAACAGAGTCTTTATGCACTTTAGGTAGCGTATATATTGTTGGGATTCTACAAAAACTGGGTGAGAGATATGTATGCTCTTTTTTATTGAGTACTTTCTTTTTCCTCCCCATATCTACCAGTTTTTGTAACTCAGCATGATATGCATTCGTTGGATTATTTTTTAACTTAACGTACGTCATTGTGTCAGACAACATACCAGTGAGTTGTGAGTCATAGTAGACTTTATCCAATATAACTACTCCCCCCCCTTTATCTGCTGGACGAATAATCACATTATTTTGTTCCTGTAATGACTCGATGCCTTCCTGAATATACATGGAATTAATATTCTTTTTCATCTCCATTTTATCCAGGTCTTTGAGGACTACATTTTTAAAAACATCTATGTGTTGGTTAGCAGCATTTGCGGGGTTGAACAGGGATCTATTTTTTAGACCGCTATCGACTCCCACATTATTAGTGCTTGCTATGTAATTATTATTTGGACCCTTATTCAAAAAATATTTTTTTAGATTAAGCTTCCGAATATACTTATGGATATCCATATATACCTCAAATTTATTGAGGGATTTTTTTGGAGCACATTTAAGTCCTAGATTAAGTATATTTAATTCTTTATGTGTCAGTTGGACGGAACTTAAAGGCCGCGTACACAAGATCGAATTTGTCCGCTGAAAACGGTCCGATGGACCGTTTCAGCAGACATATCCGATCGTGTGTACGGGCTAGCGGACAGGTTTGTCCATCGGACAAATTTCAAAGCATGCTTTGAAATTTGTCCGCTACAAACCTGTCCGGCGGATATGTCCGCTGGTTAGTACGGGAAACCAGTGGACATATCCTCCAGCACATGCGTCGTATCCTGTGAATGGATCCGACGCATGCGCGCGGAAGTGTTTACTTCCTGGTGCGTGACGTAGCGGTGACGTGGCGGCGTCAACGTCACCGCCGCGTCACCACGCTGTCTGCCGGCGGGGATTTTGATCCGATGGTGTGTACACGCCATCGGACCGAAATCCGATGAGACATGTCCGCTCTAAACTGTCCGTCGGACAAGTTTGAGCGGACATATCTCATCGTGTGTACGAGGCCAAATTGTATATTCCCATTATTCCATCCTTCTTTTTTTGTTGTTTATACTGGATCCTTCTCCCTGCTCTGCTGCCCCTTCTTCCTTATGTGTGATACTGGGGGGTGGGATTGATGGTAGGAGTCTTGCGGAGGTCTCCACCATCCTTGGTGGTTCTGGAGTGGGTATACATTCCCTGGAGGTCTCCCTCTGTATGTCTGATTGCCCCTGTGTCCCCGGGATCCTCTCTTGCCTCGTCCTAAAAAAGGACGTGGGGACCCAGTATTGTTATATTCGTCACTGTAGGCCAATGGTCCGAATCTATTATTAGTAATAACGGGATATTGATAATTATATATTATATCCTCCCCTCACATTAGGCCGACTTGATCCACCCCTGCATCGTCCTCCCCTTCCTCTATCATTCTGAGGACGGGGAGTGAGGTTACCAGTATTAACTGTGGATCTGGGTGTGTCCACATATTCATTTCTTGTTATGTGTTGTGAGGTGCTGGCAACCTCAGTATTAGTATTAGTGATAGTATCCCTAATTGGGGCTATCTTACTTTGCCATAGATATATTAGACCACTTTTAAAGTCTCCTGCATCTCGATGGTATTTTTTGACTTTTTTCTTTTGAGTATCTTTATCTACTTTATCTAATTTTTTATTTATATTACTATTAAATTCAGTCCATTGTTGAGTCCCTTTAATAGGTTCTAATTTGGTATTTAAATCGTTGATTAAATGTTCTAATTTGGCCATCTTTTTCCGTTTACGTTTTAAAACTAATTCTTGAAGTTTAAACCCTACTCCATTAACAAATTCTAACCATTCTACCCTAGATTCAGTGTCATCAAGGCCATCCTGAGGAGTTACCTCCCACCTAAGGCTTCTGACAATGATATTATCCTTAACATATTGTTCCATAGTGCAGATATCCCACCAAGTTCTTATCTGTTTCTCAAGTACATTTCCAAGAGCGTTGAGATTGGCTTTATGATCCACTTGCACTGCAGATTCAGTTGATGCATTAAATAATGTGGTGATATCAATCTGCCTACTACCCAAAAAACTAACTGCTTCCATAGCAGCCGAGATAAAATACAAACAATGTTCAAAACAAAATACACGAGGCCCTTCCTAGAAAACCCAGTGCTCAGGGAAGCAGAAAATACTTATACAATGAGAATATAAGTGAAGATTGGTAGTGATAATAATAATCCCATAAGATGGAGGTGTGAAGCACTATAATACACCTCCCTCACTAGTGAAGCTGTTAGCTGCTGGAGCTGCTACTATTACCTGTCCAAAGGCAGGTTATAAACATAAACAATCAACATATAAAAACAATAAAAACAATATGAAGCAGCGCTCCTAAAACATGGAATAAAATTTAAAAAAAAATTTACAATAAAGACCCATCCTGTTTAAAATATTGGGGAATTGATTGTATCCACCCTAATTGGAGAGGATCCAATTTAGTAAGAGAAATTTCTAAACGAGAAACAAGATGGATCCATTTTATGGACACCCTAACTCCTAAGGGTATGAATGTGGAGTTAGATGTGAACTGCTTTATCAGTGATTATTAATTTTGAGTTGGTGTTTACCTATTTTATTTATTTTTTATTTTAATTTTAATTTTATTTTTTAAATTATCCGTTTACATACTGTATTGAAATTAATATAATATTTCATATGCAGTTTTTTTTATATATTGTATTTTTATATATTGTATTCTTGTTTTTATATGTAACTGTATATTTGATTATATGGGTTATAATATATTAGAATATATTCATGGTTTAGATCAAGTTAATACTAATAGGTGAATTAAGGGTCTCCCCGGGATTCTTGATATTATATGCAATCATCTCTAAGCCCAGTAGGGGGCAGAGAATGAGTGCCCGTTCTTCTCAGGATTTTTTTAAATAGTATATGCAATTATCTGTAAGCCCATTAGGGGTCTGAGAACGAGTGTCTGCATTACCATATATATGGCATGCTAAATAGAGGTGAACGGTCAGGGGCGGGTGGTAAACAACGCCCATACTCCATCACACCAATTAGCAATGAGCGGGACAGCGTATAAATAACATACACTCAGTCGTACAACCACACCCACAGATGAAGTCAATCCTATGACGAAACGCGTCTGGGTTGGTTGACACGACTGTCTATCTTAGTGATGTCATCACGCTGCTCGACGCTGGCGTGTGTCAACACGACAGGAGGTAACTGAACTAAGCGGCGAACACCGCTCTGTGTGTCCGCGCCAGTGTCTAGCTGCAATGAAAGATGACCAAGTTGATATATGCCTGATCAAATTTACAACATTGTAAGTGCATTTCTTATTATGTATGTCTTTTAAATAATAAACCCCACGGAATTACGCTATGTGCCATCATCTGCTTTCTTTTACACATGCGAGCTGATATCTAAAAAGTGGAGTGGCTTTGGATAATCTCAGTCTGCGGTGTGTACTATAATACAACGCTTTATATCCAGCGCTGTCTGGTAAGAGTTACATTTAACCATTGCACGCGGTGGCGGTGACTAAAGGGAATTGCTCGGTGCTGATATCTATAAGATTCATCCCCTCCTCTCTCTTCACGGATTACTTTGGGATTTCCTTTTCTGATCACCTTTTCTATATATGAATTACGGACTTTCTCATATCATAGCTTGTTTTATTCCATGTTTTAGGAGCGCTGCTTCATATTGTTTTTATTGTTTTTATATGTTGATTGTTTATGTTTATAACCTGCTTTTGGACAGGTAATAGTAGCAGCTCCAGCAGCTAACAGCTTCACTAGTGAGGGAGGTGTATTATAGTGCTTCACACCTCCATCTTATGGGATTATTATTATCACTACCAATCTTCACTTATATTCTCATTGTATAAGTATTTTCTGCTTCCCTGAGCGCTGGGTTTTCTAGGAAGGGCCTCGTGTATTTTGTTATAAAAATGCATTGATTACTGTAAAAATGTGACTGGCAGGGAAGGGGTTCACACTAGGGGACGGGGAAAGGGTTAAATGTGTATCCTGGGAGTGATTCTTACTGTGGGGGGAGGGGAATGACTGGGGAAGGTGACCGATGCTGTGTCCCTATGTACAAGCGACAGAGTATCAGTCTCCTCTCTCTGACAGGATGTGGAGCTCTGTGTTTACACACAGAGCTCCACTTCCCTGCTCTAAAACTGCCGGTAGATGGAGCACATCGCGGCCGCCAGGCACGCGCATCGGCATCGCGGTGACGTGCCGGGTGTACGCGAGCCGGCGCACGCGCCCCCCCCCAGTGGCCGGAGGTGCCGAGGCCGTAAAAAGACGGCCTCCAAGATTTCGAGCCACTTGGAGGCCGTCTTTTTACTATGGCCTCGGACTGAAGTAGTTAAAAGATGCACAGCAGCGCAAACACCAAAGCAATGAACCTGCCCTGACACACAGGATTACTTTAAAGTTACTGATAGTATTTAGCTGTCTTTACTTTTATTTTATTTTTTGGAGATGAAATACAAATGCATATCCATGCTCAAAAGCTTTGTCTGATGTGAACTTCACATCTGATTTCTGGATTGTCAGTACAGAAATCCGTCACACAAAAGTCGAAAGAACAAACGCACACGCTCGGAATCAAGGAGCGACTGGGAAGACTTTGGTCTTGTAAACTACTGATCGTAATCTAGAAATAACGTTTGTGACGCAGCAATTGATCAGATGTCAAAATTCTCATCTTCTTTAACCACTTGCCGACCACCGCACACACATATACGTCGGCAGAATGGCACAGGCAGGCAAATAGGCATACCTGTAAGTCCCTTTGAATTTGCCGCGGGTCCTGTGAACTCGATGTTCGCCGACAGCCCACAATTGTGGCAAGGAGAGGTAGAACGGGGAGATGCCAATGTAAACAGGGCATTTCCCTGTTCTATAATATAAAGAAAACTGCGCTAGAAAAAAACTACAAAACATGCTGCAACACGAAGTGGGATACACACAAATGCAATAGTTGTACTCTAATTAATTCATGAATAAATTGATGATTAAGTGGTAAAAACCTAAATAAATCAATAGGTAAGTGAAAATGATATCCCCACACACATAAATGCATACCTCCCAACATTTTGAGATGGGAATGAGGGACACCTACTAGAAAACGTATGTAGGCATAGGACACACCCTCTGCCCCACCTCCTTAAAGGAGAATTAACAAAAAAAGGTTAATTAAATCCACAAGTGCTTTTTTTTTTTACCACTAATATGCCTTTATATTGGCTTTTAAAGTTCACAAATGCAGCCATTTAGAATTTGGATGAAAGATTTAGCACTGGGAAAAACTTTTTGAAAGATAAAAAGTGCATTTTATTTTACAACTATATAAATCAGACCAAAATGAGGGACACGTGAGGAGGAAAGAGGGACATTACTCCAAATCAGAGACAGTCCCTCAAAATCAGGGACAGTCCCTCAAAATCAGGGACATGTAAATGTGATATATAATCCTGTGAATAAAAACCTGTGAATAAAAATCCAAATTAAAAAATATGTGTGTTTCAAAAATATATATACAAATGAATAATAATCCTGTATAAAAAAAACTGCAAAAAAGTATCTGCAAAAAAGAATCCAAAAGTTTATATCCAAGGCACAAGATCTTTTGCAAAAAATAATTCAAGTTAGTCCAAGATTTAAATTCTTTTTGCAGGAGAAAACTCAAAACTAAATTAATAAGTGAATTTGTCCAACTTCATGTGACTCTCAATTTCCCTGTTCTGCCTAGCAACATGACAGGGATCTACAGCTCCCTGTCATTAGGAGCAGTGATCTCTCTCATGTTGTAGTGAGACCATCCCCCCACAGTTGGAATAACTCCCTAGGACACACATAACCCCTTGATCGCCCCCTAGTGTTTAACCCCTTCCCTGCCAGTGTAATTTATACAGTAATCAGTGGCTATTTGTAGCTTTGATCGCTGTATAAATGGTCCCAAAATAGTGTCAAAAGTGTCTGATGTGTCCGCTATAATGTCGCAGCCCCGATAAAAATCACAGATCGCTGCCATTACTAGTAAAAAATATATATATAAAAAAAATGCCATAAATGTATTCCCTGTTTTGTAGACACTGTGGGCCAGATTCACATACAATTAGATTCGCGTAGAGTATCTGAAATACACTACGCCGCCGTATTTTACCTGGCTCTACGTGGAATCCCGGTAGATTTTGTCCAGTAAACTACGGCGGCGTAGTGTATTTCTCCCGGCGCAAGCCATCTACGCGAGTAGGGGGCGTGAAGCATTTAAAATAGGCGCGTTCCCGCGGCGATCGAACTGCGCATGCTCCGTTCAGAAATTTCCCACCGTGCATTGCGCGAAATCACGTCGTTACGTCATTTTTTTTTGAGTAGCGTCGTTTACGGACATTCCTATTCCCGAACGAGTTACGTAAAAAAACAAAAAAAAAAATTAAATTCGACGCGGGAACGACGGCCATACTTAACATGGGCTACGCACCGTTAGACCAGCAAAAAGCTGGTCTAACAGTACGTAGAAAAAAATAGACGAAAGCAATTGTGAAGACCGCTCGTATCTTCGTGGATCGCCGTAAAAAGTCATTTGCATATCCCGACGCTGAAAACGACGCGGACTCCTCCCAGCGGCCGCAAAAATATTGCAGCGTAGATCCGAAGGCTTATGAAGACGTAAGCCTCTCGGATCGAAGCCCGAAGCCGCCGTATCATGGTTTGAGGATTCAAACTAGTGATACGGCGCGCAAAATTTGAAATTACTCCTGTCTAACACCAGTTAGACAGGCGTAATTGCTCTGTGAATCTGGGCCTGTAACTTTTGCGCAAACCATTCAATATACACTTATTGCGATTTTTATTTTACCAAAAATATGTAGAAGAATACATATTGACCTAAACTGTGGAAGAAATTCGTTTTTGTTTTTTTTTATTTGTTGGGGATATTTATTAAAGCAAAAAGTAAAAAATGTTGCTTTTTTTTTCAAAATTGTCACTCTTTTCTTGTTTTTTTGCACAAAAAAATAAAAACCGCAGAGGTGATCAAATGCCACCAAAAGAAAGCTCTATTTGTGGGGAAAAAAAGACGTCAATTTTGTTTGGGTACTTTGTCAGCTAAAGTGACGCAGTGCCGAATCACAAAAAATCCTCTGGTAAGGAAGGGGGTAAATCCATCTCGGCTGAAGTGGTTATTAGGATGATAATGAAGCTGTTTTGCCGGTGATACTGATGTCGTTTTAAAAGGCATTTGTTTTGTACGCAGTGGCGTAACCAGAGTTATGGGCGCCCAGGGCAGAATTTTAACCACTCTGGTTATAAGGATAACTAAACACATGTAAAGGGCATTACATGTTTAATGTTGATAAAGAGAAATACATTTTTTATAAAAAAACACTTTTATGAAAAAACAATAGAAAAATAGATTATAAAGGCAACATTATACATTATAAAGGCAATGTATTTCTAGTACTTTAATACAGCCTCATATCAGTTAAAGAATGCATTGTTTACTGTGAAAGTGACAATTGCAGTTTGGGAGTTAACCACAAGGGGGCGCTGAAGGGGTTTCGTGTGACCTCATCTCTGTTTCTAACTGTAGGGGGTGTGGCTGTAGATGTGACATCATTGATTGTGGTTCCCTATAAAAGGGATCACACGATCAATAGCAGCGCCACAGTGAAGAACGGGGAAGCTGTGTTTACACACAGCTCTCCCCGTTCTTCAGCTCCGGGGACCGATCGCGGGACTCCAGCGATCGGGTCCACGGGTCCCGTGGTCGCAGTCACGGAGCTTCGGACTGAGTCGAGGGTGCGCGTCCGCGACCCACGGCTGGGCACTTAAAGAGGACGTACCTGTACGTGCTTGTGCCCAGCCGTGCCACTCAGATCCCCTCCAGGACATTGCCACAGCCCAGAATTTTTTGGCATGCACAATCACTGTTTATGATTTATTATTATACATTATTTTTTAGTGCACATATTCTTTTAGGGACCAGAGTCTCGCCACTCAGATCCCCCTTTAAGGTCCTGTAGATCATACTTCAGGAATAGTCAGCGCCATTACCCTCATATCATCTTATTTACACTATAGAGTCTCCCTTGTGGGGATTTTCTTTTGGGGGGGGGGGGGGGGAGCAGCCTTTGTCTTTTTCCTAAGCGCGGATTCACTACTATTTTGAAATCTTAGTTGGCCTTCCTGACCGTGGTTTCGTTTCAACAGAACCCCTCATTTTCCACTTTGAACACTGCTGATTGGCATTCTCAATTCCTTGGATATCTTTTTATATTCCTTTCCTGTTTTATACAGTTCAACTACCTTTTTCCGCAGATCCTTTGACAAGTCTTTTGCTTTTCCCATGACTTAGAATCCAGAAACATCAGTGCACTGGATTGGTGCAATGGATGAAAGATGCAAGGGTCAGTCAGGAGTCCAGAAACACATTGACCTTTTATATACACATACTAATTACAAGCAAACAGATCACAGGTGAGATTTGTTACCTTTAACCTCTTCAGGTCCGCGCTATTGACAGAATACGTCAGCAGCGCGGACCTGAGGCGCCGGGGTCACGTCTTTGGACGTGATTTACTTGTAATTCCCCACGGGAAAAAACATTCCCGACGCATCACCGAGGATCCGATGCGTGTACCCGGCGGCCGCGATGTGCGTCAGGTACACGCGATCGTCGGTGAGAGAGCAGGGACGTGGGACTGATGCTGTTTCTCTTGTACATAGGGAGACAGCATCGGTCACCTCCCCCAGTCACCCCCCTCCCCCCACACAGTTAGAACACACCCAGGCAATACATTTAACCCCTTCCTCACCCCCTAGTGTTAACCCCTTCAATGCCAGTCACATTTATACAGTAATTAGTGCATTTTTATAGCACTGGTCGCTGTATAAATGTGAATGGCGCCAAAAATGTGTCAAAAGTGTCAGATGTGTCCGTCGCAATATCGCAGTCCCAATAAAAATCGCAGATCGCCGCCATTACTAGTAAAAAAAATATATAAAAAAAAAATCATAATTATGTCCCCTATTTTGTAGGTGCTATAACTTTTGCACAAAGCAGTCACTTATTGTGATTTTTTTTTTTTTTACAAAAATACGTAGAAGAATACGTATCGACCTTAACTGAGAGAAAAAAAAATATATAAAAATAAAAAAATGGGATATTTATTATAGCAACAAGTAAAAAATATATATATATTTTTAAATTGTCGCTCTTTTTTTCATTATAACGCAAAACATAAAAACCGCACGGGCGATCAAATACCACCAAAAGAAAGCTCTATTTGTGGGGAAAAAAATGACGCCAATTTTGTTTGGGTGCCACGTCGCACGACCGCGCAATTGTCAGTTAAAATGACGCAGTGCCGGAAGCTGAAATTTCGCCTGGGCACGAAGGGGGTTTATGTGCCCAGTAAGCAAGTGGTTAAAAGCCATTCAAACCCCTTTGTGTCAACGTACATGTTATCAGGCCAAAATCACCAGGATATGTAAACTTTTGATCAGGGTTATTTGGGTAGTTTCTGTTGTCATTATGATTTAAAAAGAGCAAACACAGTTGATTGATAATAAATGGCTTCAGCCAAACACTAACCATGAGTAATAGAAAAGTTTTTGTGTTATTCATATTCTCTGAAAAATGGCCAAGAAATCATAAATTTCTTATGAGCACAACTGTATGTTCTGCTTTTTTATTTTTCAACTGAGTTGTAGTTTATAGGTCACATCAAAGGTTGAAAATGTTCTGAAATGATTTATCTTTGTCTCATTTTATTACATCACAGAAACCTGACATTTTAACAGGGGTGTGTAGACTTTTTATATCCACTGTATGAATATTTTGTATTGAGGGTTCTTTTTTGTTGAAGGCCATGTGTATGTTGCCTGAAAGATATTTATGATATTATTTGTGTTTGCACTTTTCATATTTATATGAATATTTTGTATTGGGGCACTGACCAACTCAGGTAAGATTACAGGTAAATATTGTATATATTTTAGTGAGAAATATTACCATATTTATCGGCGTATACGGCATACTTTTTTCCCCTTAAAATCAGGGGAAAATCGTGAGTGCGCGATATACGCCGATACTGTTGCAGTGGGGTTCGTTTTTTAATTAGGAGCCGAGCGGGACAAGCCGACTGCCAGGGACCTGCTGCTGGCTCCCGGCGCGCCCCTGGTGTGCGCGCGCGTGCACGTTAGCGTGAGTTTGGCGCCAATGTGCCTTTAAAAGACAGGCAGATGCAGCAGCAGACTCTTGCTGTTTGATCTGCAGTGCTTACGTGACTAAATCTGTATCCTGATTAACCAGTTTCTATACCGACCCGGCTACGTCTGACTATCCGAACCTCTCCAACCCGACCTCGGCCCGCCTTGACCCTGCCTACTGCTACTACTGTTGCCAGACCTTCTGCCTGAATACCGACTACGCCTGCCTGCTGAACCCCCTGTCTGCTCACGTGTCTGACCCGGCCTGCCTGACCCAGCCTCCGTCCAGTCCACTTGTCTTACTCTGCTCTGCACCAGTTCCAGAGTCGCTTGTCATCCGCACCAGAGTCGCTTGCCAAGACGCACCAGAGTCGCTAGCCATCCGCACCAGCTCCAGAGCTGCTAGCTCCTGCATCAGAGTGCCTGCTCTCCTCCTTGCTCCAGCAACCCGGAAGGACCAGCGCAGTGCCGACCCGCACCATCATCCAGGCACCCTTACCCCGCTGCGCTCCCGAGTCCGCTGTTCCCAAATCCAGCGGCTCCCGAGCCAGAGCTGTACGAGAGGCCGCCTCCTGCGACTAGGCTCTGACGACCAGGTACGCCTTCATACATAACAGTATCAGACAGCCATCATGTCAGATCCTGCAGGAGTCGCCCCCGCTGTGGATGAGATTTGCAAACACCTGGCAGCCCTCACACAAGCTGTCAAGAACTTACAAGAAGGGTACATGAGGTTAGAGGGACAAGTCCAAAACCTGTCCGGCTCCAGCGATGCAACCCCCTCAACCTCTGCTAGATCCTCTTCGACGGCCTCCGCCCCCTCAGTGGTGATGCTTCCACCCGAACCCAGAGTTCCTATACCAGAAAGGTTCTCAGACGATCGCTCTCAGGCGATCGTTCTCAGGCGAGCGAAGTTTCGGGCCTTTCGCAACGCCTGCGAGCTGTACTTTGCTTTGCAACCTCAGACTTTCTCCTTGGAAGCCACCAAGGTGGGGTTTGTGATCTCCCTCCTCCAAAACGAGCCTCAGACCTGGGCCCACCAACTGTTGCAAGAGAACAATGTTCAGACCCAGTACCTGCAAGCCTTCTTTGAAGCCATGACCCAGCTTTACGATGATCCTCAACGGGCCGCCACCGCTGAGTCTGCTCTACTCACGCTCCAGCAAGGTCGTAGGGCAGTTGAGGACTATGTTTCGGACTTCAGACACTGGAGCGCGGATACGCTCTGGAATGACGCGGCCCTCAGACACCAGTTCCGCTTGGGCCTTTCCGAGGGTCTCAAGGACGAGCTTGCCCGGGTAGGGGTACCAGAGACCCTTGAAGACCTAATCACCAAGGCCATCCAGATTGACCGTAGACTTTGTGAAACAAAAGAAAAGAGGATTTACCACATCCGGACACTCTGAAAATAGCCGCATCCCTGATAATTGTAGAAAATTAAGAAGAAAACCCCCAATGGAGTGGGACTTTTAAGGCCAAGTTCAGATAAAATGTACTTTAATGCATAAGTTATAATATGGACCCAGTCACATACATATTGGTATCTTATAGAGAAGGTGGCCTGTGTGGTCCGTTACCTCTCTGTGAGTTTCACATAGTAGGCAAGGAGCATCAGGGATAGGAAAAAAGCACCCAGTGAAGAAGGTAAAGAAAAATTACAATTACATAACAATACAGTGTATGATACAACATAATAAAATAAGCACAATCTCCATGGAACAAAATGGAGAATGCCCGACGCGTTTCTGGTCTCTTGGTTTAGAAGAGAGCCGTCATCAGGGGCCAGGGAGTTGTACCGTATAAAAATTATTTCTCAATTCTAGAGGTAACAAAAGACAACAAACATAGGGCATACAGTCAAAAACACAGCATGTTTTTAAATCAATATATGGCACAGATTTTATAGGTATGAGTTAAAACTTTTTCACTGAACCACCTACCGCTGGCTTGTGCGGAAAGAGAGGTCCCTAATTGGGATGGTAGTGGTCATGAGTGGGTTCGAGAACCGATCAGCTGGGGGGTAAAGACCCTTCCTATATCAGTGGTCACACTCCTAGGAGAGACAGCGAAGAGAGGGGGGGGGGGAAAGAAAATCAAAATCATGATGGGATATTCGTTGGTTTCCCCCTGTGTAACGGATAAAACGGGGGAGATATCTATCAGAGTTCTATTTGAAGGTTACGGTCTTTTTTCTATATGTCAAGTGAAAAGTCTCAAGATATTTACCCGATATGGGAGGGGGGTGATTGTCTTTCAAAGACACCCCCTAAGGTTCTGTGTGAGATTTGTCACGTGATCCCTCCGGATCAGACAAAATAGGACCTAGAAACAAGAGATATACATGTAGCCAAATTGGTCATAGCCCTCTTATAAAACCACATTGGAAGTAAGATAAAGTGGGATAGGTGACTTACAGTTGTCTCGAAGTGTCCGCCAGTTAGTAGCGTTATCCCTGGTGTACGTAGGGTGCCCATCTGTTGCTAGTTTTGCATGGTTTTAAATAGGGTTTCCTGATTAGGCGCCGGGTGCGCGTTGCGTGATGTAATCACGCATTGCGTCCCGTATTGCGTGGCGCTGTATTGGTCATGTGGCCAGGGCGTGTGGAGTGTTTGGTCACTTAGAACCTGACGTAGGTTCTGACGGTGCCTCTCCATCTGTGCGTCAGGTCCCGCGCATTATGATGACATCAGCGCGTATTATGCGTTGGCGTCAAGGATATCATATAGGTCACATGACCGCGGCGTCCTGTTATATTGTAGTAGGAGAAACACAGGCACTAAGGCTAAATTTAGGAGAATGGTCATGCTGCGCATGCCATTTGGCGTTTTTAAACTTCACAAGGTTATCACGACATCCTCTGGGTCGCGTGACCGCAGCGTCCTATTGTGTTTTAGGGAAGGAAGCTCAGGCATCTGGGCTGAGTCAGGAAAGTGGGCGTACCAAGCCCACCTTTAGGTTTCGCAAGTAGTGTCCGCAACTAAGGTAGTTTTATGGAAGGTTCACTTCAGACCCCGGTCATGACCACTATCAAATCACCTATTAGGAAAGGTGGTGCCGAAAGGAATTATAGTAACTAGTGCATCTGTGCCATATATAGTGGCACACTACACAGACATTATACGAGCAGGTGCACATATATATAAAGGAGCCAGGCTTATAATCTGCTAACATATTAAATATAGGTATTGTTGGCTTTTCATGTTCCTCTGGGGATTGTATTTCAGGTTTCATCACTTATTTTGATTTTCCTCTGTGCTTAGTGCCCATTGTTTATCACATTATTTAACCTTCACCCTCCCAGACACCTGATTTATAGCCCTCCAAGAAGGGTCGATAGCTGATTTTGCTGTTTAAACCTGGGGGTAACGTAGCCTGTAGGGCTACTATCCAGCGGGTCTCCCGCTGGAGTAGTAGTTTATCCCAATCCCCCCCTCTTGGGTTGGGGTGGATTCTGTCTAGAGCCAAGAATAGTATTTTAGGGGTTTTACCTTGATGGACATCTCTTGAGTGTCTCCCCAGGGGGAGGTCAGGGTTAGCTGTTTGTATACTTTTTATGTGTCTAGAGATCCGTTTCCTCCATTCTAATTTAGTTTTGCCTACGTAGAAACAGCCACATGAGCAGGTTAGCAGGTACACAATCCCGTAGGTATTGCAGTTCGCGAAGTGTCGCGGTTTATACTGATAGCCATTCGGGAGTTTTATGTCTTTTGAGATATTAATATATTACAAAGGGGATATTCCCATACATGTTTGAAAAAGGCTTTCAGAAAAGTGAAGAGCCAGGCAAGATCAGACATCCTATTTCCTCCCAAAAAAATCGTCAACATGGATAAAAACCAATGCCTACCTACAAGAATTATCACGACATATAACAATCAACACAAACAGATAAAAAGTATAATTAAAAAACACTGGCATATACTAAAAATCAACCCAATCATCAGCCAATTCATCCCCATTCAACCTTTAATCACGTACAGACCGACCAGATCCATTAAGGATTCTCTAGTTACCAGTGAATATACTGGAACTTTTAGAGGAGATCCGTGCAAACGATGGGGTACTTTTACCTGCGGAGGATGCGCTCAATGCCAATATATTAATATCTCAAAAGACATAAAACTCCCGAATGGCTATCAGTATAAACCGCGACACTTCGCGAACTGCAATACCTACGGGATTGTGTACCTGCTAACCTGCTCATGTGGCTGTTTCTACGTAGGCAAAACTAAATTAGAATGGAGGAAACGGATCTCTAGACACATAAAAAGTATACAAACAGCTAACCCTGACCTCCCCCTGGGGAGACACTCAAGAGATGTCCATCAAGGTAAAACCCCTAAAATACTATTCTTGGCTCTAGACAGAATCCACCCCAACCCAAGAGGGGGGGATTGGGATAAACTACTACTCCAGCGGGAGACCCGCTGGATAGTAGCCCTACAGGCTACGTTACCCCCAGGTTTAAACAGCAAAATCAGCTATCGACCCTTCTTGGAGGGCTATAAATCAGGTGTCTGGGAGGGTGAAGGTTAAATAATGTGATAAACAATGGGCACTAAGCACAGAGGAAAATCAAAATAAGTGATGAAACCTGAAATACAATCCCCAGAGGAACATGAAAAGCCAACAATACCTATATTTAATATGTTAGCAGATTATAAGCCTGGCTCCTTTATATATATGTGCACCTGCTCATATAATGTCTGTGTAGTGTGCCACTATATATGGCACAGATGCACTAGTTACTATAATTCCTTTCGGCACCACCTTTCCTAATAGGTGATTTGATAGTGGTCATGACCGGGGTCTGAAGTGAACCTTCCATAAAACTACCTTAGTTGCGGACACTACTTGCGAAACCTAAAGGTGGGCTTGGTACGCCCACTTTCCTGACTCAGCCCAGATGCCTGAGCTTCCTTCCCTAAAACACAATAGGACGCTGCGGTCACGCGACCCAGAGGATGTCGTGATAACCTTGTGAAGTTTAAAAACGCCAAATGGCATGCGCAGCATGACCATTCTCCTAAATTTAGCCTTAGTGCCTGTGTTTCTCCTACTACAATATAACAGGACGCCGCGGTCATGTGACCTATATGATATCCTTGACGCCAACGCATAATACGCGCTGATGTCATCATAATGCGCGGGACCTGACGCACAGATGGAGAGGCACCGTCAGAACCTACGTCAGGTTCTAAGTGACCAAACACTCCACATGCCCTGGCCACATGACCAATACAGCGCCACGCAATACGGGACGCAATGCGTGATTACATCACGCAACGCGCACCCGGCGCCTAATCAGGAAACCCTATTTAAAACCATGCAAAACTAGCAACAGATGGGCACCCTACGTACACCAGGGATAACGCTACTAACTGGCGGACACTTCGAGACAACTGTAAGTCACCTATCCCACTTTATCTTACTTCCAATGTGGTTTTATAAGAGGGCTATGACCAATTTGGCTACATGTATATCTCTTGTTTCTAGGTCCTATTTTGTCTGATCCGGAGGGATCACGTGACAAATCTCACACAGAACCTTAGGGGGTGTCTTTGAAAGACAATCACCCCCCTCCCATATCGGGTAAATATCTTGAGACTTTTCACTTGACATATAGAAAAAAGACCGTAACCTTCAAATAGAACTCTGATAGATATCTCCCCCGTTTTATCCGTTACACAGGGGGAAACCAACGAATATCCCATCATGATTTTGATTTTCTTCCCCCCCCCCCTCTCTTCGCTGTCTCTCCTAGGAGTGTGACCACTGATATAGGAAGGGTCTTTACCCCCCAGCTGATCGGTTCTCGAACCCACTCATGACCACTACCATCCCAATTAGGGACCTCTCTTTCCGCACAAGCCAGCGGTAGGTGGTTCAGTGAAAAAGTTTTAACTCATACCTATAAAATCTGTGCCATATATTGATTTAAAAACATGCTGTGTTTTTGACTGTATGCCCTATGTTTGTTGTCTTTTGTTACCTCTAGAATTGAGAAATAATTTTTATACGGTACAACTCCCTGGCCCCTGATGACGGCTCTCTTCTAAACCAAGAGACCAGAAACGCGTCGGGCATTCTCCATTTTGTTCCATGGAGATTGTGCTTATTTTATTATGTTGTATCATACACTGTATTGTTATGTAATTGTAATTTTTCTTTACCTTCTTCACTGGGTGCTTTTTTCCTATCCCTGATGCTCCTTGCCTACTATGTGAAACTCACAGAGAGGTAACGGACCACACAGGCCACCTTCTCTATAAGATACCAATATGTATGTGACTGGGTCCATATTATAACTTATGCATTAAAGTACATTTTATCTGAACTTGGCCTTAAAAGTCCCACTCCATTGGGGGTTTTCTTCTTAATTTTGTAGACTTTGTGAACGTCGGGCCGAGCGCTCTTCTCAGCAAAACCGGCCTGTATGGATGACCGCTAGGGCGCCGATGCCCGCTTCCCGCTACCTACCTCCCACCAGCATGAGTCCTCCCAGCGCCCCTCCAGATACCTCCGAACCCATGCAACTCGGCCTCATGCGACCAACGCTGCCACCTGAAGAACGGGCATGTCGCCACCAACTAAATCTGTGCCTCTACTGCAGCGGGGCCGGTCACTACGTGAGCAACTGCCCCACCAAGATGCGTAAGTGCCCTCCTCCGAACCCTGTTAATCTGTCAACCCTGCCTACCCATGCCTCCCATCTTGCTCTTCTTCTTTCATTTCAGCTCCAGGAAAAGATAGTGCCAGTCAACGCCATCATTGATTCGGGGGCTTGTAGCTGCTTCATCGACTCTGCCTTCGCTAACCTCCACCACATTCCGTTACGTAAAAAGACTCATGGACTTATCGTTTTCTTGGCCGATGGCTCCTGCATAAGCTCAGGACAAGTTACCCAAGAGACTCTTCCCTTGCTTACCACGGTTCCTCCCCTACATAAGGAACTACTTACCCTAGACATCATCTCTTCACCTCTGTTCCCTGTGATCTTGGGCCTTCCCTGGCTCCAGGCCCACGATCCCCTAATCAACTGGAGGTCTGGAGAGGTGTCATTTGCTTCTTCCTACTGCCAACAATACTGCATACCGGCTCCTCCTCGCTCACCTACTGCTCTACTTTGTATGGACACTGACCCCAACCTGCTCCAGTCTATCCCGGAACCCTACCATGAGTTTGCTGATGTTTTCAGTAAAAAGGGAGCCGACTCCCTTCCGCCTCATCGTCCATACGATTGTCCAATCGAGCTCCTCCCAGGGGCCGAGATTCCCTTTGGACGCATTTTCCCGTTGTCTGAGAAGGAACAGGAAGTCCTGAAGGAGTATATTGACGAGAATTTAGGTAAGGGGTTCATCCGCCCGTCTACCTCCCCAGCAGGCGCAGGAATATTCTTCGTCACTAAAAAGGACCAATCTCTCCGCCCATGCGTGGACTATCGGGAATTAAATAATATTACAATAAAGAACCGTTACCCATTGCCCTTGATACCTGAGCTTTTTCATAAACTAAGATCTGCCACCATCTTCACTAAGCTGGACCTGAGGGGAGCTTACAACTTAATTCGCATTCGGGACGTGGACGAATGGAAGACGGCCTTTCGCACCCGATTTGGACACTACGAATATCTGGTCATGCCCTTCAGTCTGTGCAATGCACCCGCGACCTTCCAACACTTTATTAATGACGTGTTTAGAGACTTCCTTGACATTTTCGTCATCGTCTACCTGGACGACATATTGGTCTTCTCCGGATCGCTGGACAAACACCGGGAACACGTCCGTAGGGTCCTAAGTCGCCTCCGCCTACACAGACTGTATGCCAAGGCCGAGAAATGGTATCCGCCATACTAGACTGGCCAGTGCCCCTGGACAAGAAGGGGGTGCAACGATTTGTGGGTTTCGCTAATTTCTACAGAAGATTCATCAGGAATTTTTCCGCAATTATCTCGCCAATCACACAATTAACCAAACAGAACCAACGTTTCCAGTGGAACCCAGAAGCCCAAGGGGCCTTCGATACGCTTAAAAGACTGTTTACGTCAGCCCCGATTCTTAGCCATCCTGATCCGGCACTGCCCTACCTCCTTGAGGTGGACGCATCCGAAGTAGCAGTGGGTGCTATCATCTCCCAACGCCAGGGGAACAAAGATCTGATGCATCCCGTGGGCTTCTTCTCCCGAAAACTCTCCCCAGCGGAGAGGAATTATGATGTGGGTGACCGGGAACTACTCGCCATCAAGGCCGCACTGGAGGAATGGAGGTACCTTCTGGAGGGCGCTGCACATCCGGTCTTGATCTATACTGACCACAAGAACTTAGAGTACTTAAGATCTGCAAAACGATTGAAACCCCGTCAGGCCCGATGGGCACTATTCTTTTCACGCTTTTCCTTTCACATCACGTACCGCCCCGGTTCAAAAAACATCAAGCCAGATGCATTGTCACGGATGCACGACAATCCCAAGGACTCACCTGTTCCTGACACCATTCTTCCGGCCGGGAACTTTTTACTTCTGCAACACGATCTGCTTCCTCGACTTAGGGAGGCATCCACGGATTCTTCCAAGCCTCCTGGTGTCACCTTGACACCCAGAGACGGACTCTTTTGGAGAGGGAGCCAAATTTTTGTTCCGGCAGACATTCGGGTAGAAGTCCTAAAGCTACTTCACGACCATCCATTGGCAGGACATTTTGGAGTCCGTAAAACCCTTGAACTGGTACGGCGTACCTTCTGGTGGCCGGGTTTGGAGGAATTCTGTAAATCTTACGTCAATACCTGTCCAACTTGCAATCAGAACAAGACCACAAGGAATCGAGCCTGGGGCCTACTAAAACCTCTGCCTGTACCTGATAGACCATGGCGGATGATCGCCATGGACTTTATCGTAGAGCTTCCATGTTCCGATTTTCGTAGTCGTGGACCGCCTATCTAAAATGGCCCATTTCCTCCCATTGAAAAGTACCCCATCAGCTGCTGAGACTGCCCGTGTCTTCATCAGGGAAATTGTCAGACTCCACGGGGTTCCTTCAAACATCGTGTCAGATAGGGGGGTCCAGTTTACATCACGTTTCTGGAGAGCCCTGTGTGAGATCCTGAATATTGAACTTGCTCTTTCCTCGGCTTAAAATCCCCAAACCAACGGACAGACTGAACGCACAAACCAGACCCTTGAGCAATATATTAGAGGCTTTACTTCCTTTTCTCAGGATGATTGGGTCTCCCTGCTACCTTTGGCAGAGTTTGCCTACAACAATGCCAGCCATTCGGCAACTGGACAGTCCCCCTTCTTCGCCAATTATGGCTTTAACCTAACTTTCTTACCTGATTTTCTTCCAGAATCCCCAGTTCCAGCGGTGCAGAGCACGGTGGACTTCCTCAGTCGCAACAACCGGGTGTTACAGGAAGCGGTAACGAAAGCTCAAGCCGACAGCAAGAAAGCCTTCGATAAAAAGAGGAGAGGTGAGCTGGACCTGCAACCAGGAGACCAGGTATGGCTTTCTACTAATAATCTCAGATTGGTGTGGTGTGTAATACTGCGCTGCTATGAAATGGATAAATAAGGCTGCTAAACACGGCTACTGAAAATTGAGAAGCAAAAACAAAATATGGAAAAAATAGTGTAGCGCTCAGGAAAAAACAAAATATGACAGTGAAGTCAAAATTGCATACATGTAAATAATAAATAATACACATAGAATAGTGATCAGTGCATTGAAACAAAAAAGTCCAACGTGAACCTCATAATAAACGAAAACCATAAAGTTCATAAAAAGAGAAGTGTTCTTGAATTCCAGTGACAGAAATAAAACTTGATATTCAAACGTGAAGAGAAATCCCACCACCAATGAAGATGCAGGCTTACCAGAAGGAGTGGACTCTAAGAAAATTTAATTTCAAGAGTCAATCAGGCTTAATAGATGCTCAGATCCTGGGGCAGGATGTCTTCAAAGAGGGGATCAACAGATGGCTATGATACGGAATCCAGTGGCCACGAGACTAGCTTTAAATCTCTCGTTCACGAAATAAGGAAATGGTCGTCCGTGTCAAAGGTGACATTGTTTAGAAGACATTGAATTCACCAAGATGGTGAATTTAGAGTCCTTTGCAGGATGCAAATCACTCTGGACCTGGTGACACACAGGTTGTCATCCACTCAAAATCAGCAAAGGCATTTGGAAATAACCCATGTTGCAGCCTTTATCCTGTCTCGGGAAATCCACAAACTGTAGATGGCCATGTGGCCCCATGCTGATTTTGAGTGGATGACAACCTGTGTGTCACCAGGTCCAGAGTGATTTGCATCCTGCAAAGGACTCTAAATTCACCATCTTGTTGCTGTAATTGAGGTCCAATTCAATGTCTTCTAAACAATGACACGGACGACCATTTCCTTATTTTGTGAACGAGAGATTTAAAGCTAGTCTCGTGGCCACTGGATTCCGTATCATAGCCATCTGTTGATCCCCTCTTTGAAGACATCCTGCCCCAGGATCTGAGCATCTATTAAGCCTGATTGACTCTTGAAATTTAATTTTCTTAGAGTCCACTCCTTCTGGTAAGCCTGCATCTTCATTGGTGGTGGGATTTCTCTTCACGTTTGAATATCAAGTTTTATTTCTGTCACTGGAATTCAAGAACACCTCTCTTTTTATGAACTTTATGGTTTTCGTTTATTATGAGGTTCACGTTGGACTTTTTTGTTTCAATGCACTGATCACTATTCTATGTGTATTATTTATTATTTACATGTATGCAATTTTGACTTCACTGTCATATTTTGTTTTTTCCTGAGCGCTACACTATTGTTTCCATAATAATCTCAGATTGGCTTGTCCTTCCAAGAAGCTGGCACCTAGGTTTATGGGACCCTTCCCGGTAAGAAGAAGAATCAATGAGGTTTCTTATGAACTGTCTTTACCAGAGTCTCTTAAGGTTCATCCGGTATTCCATGTATCGTTGCTGAAACCCGCAGCCCCTGATCCCTTTCCTGACAGAGGGGCTGGCCCATCTGAACCTATTTTGGTCGATGGCTGCGAGGAATATGTGGTAGAGGCCATCCTCGACTGCAGGAAACGGCAGGGGCAAACTCAATTTTTGGTCAAGTGGAAGGGGTACGGGCCGGAGGACAACTCGTGGGAACCCGAGGACAATGTTCATGCCCAAAGACTAATTTGTGCCTTTTTTTCTGCCCACTCTGAGAAACAGGCCCGGCTTGGCATCCGGAGGCTGCCCCTTGGGGGGGGGGGGGCAATGTCAGGGACCTGCTGCTGGCTCCCGGCGCGCCCCTGATGTGCGCGCGTGCACACGCGCCGGTGGTGCGCGCGCGTGCACGTTAGCGCGAGTTTGGCGCCAATGTGCCTTTAAAAGACAGGCAGATGCAGCAGCCTCTTGCTGTCTGATCTGCAGTGCTTACGTGACTAAATCTGTATCCTGATTAACCCGGCTACGTCTGACTATCCGAACCTCTCCAACCCGACCTCGGCCCGCCTTGACCCTGCCTACTGCTACTACTGTTGCCAGACCTTCTGCCTGAATACCGACTACGCCTGCCTGCTGAACCCCCTGTCTGCTCACGTGTCTGACCCGGCCTGCCTGACCCAGCCTCCGTCCAGTCCACTTGTCTTACTCTGCTCTGCACCAGTTCCAGAGTCGCTTGTCATCCGCACCAGAGTCGCTTGCCAAGATGCACCAGAGTCGCTAGCCATCTGCACCAGCTCCAGAGCTGCTAGCTCTTGCATCAGAGTGCCTGCTCTCCTCCTTGCTCCAGCAACCCGGAAGGACCAGCGCAGTGCCGACCCGCACCATCATCCAGGCACCCTTACCCTGCTGCGCTCCCAAATCCGCTGTTCCCAAATCCAGCGGCTCCTGAGCCAGAGCTGTACTGAGGCCGCCTCCTGCGACTAGGCTCTGACGACCAGGTACGCCTTCATACATAACACCGACAGGAGCCGAGCGTCGCAGCCTAGAGCCGAGCCGAGCTTACTGTGCACTCGGCTAGGCTCGGGCACGCCCGCAGCGAAGCGAGAGGAGCCGAACACACAGGAAATCCGGCTCGTCACGACTCGGCGCCTAATTCAAAAACAAACACCGCTGCAACCCTGGGCAAGGTGCGGATGGACTGGTCGGACCCCGCAGACGGACACCTCGACATACCCCGCGAGGAAGCCGCAGACGGACACCTGGACGGTCCCCGCGAGGAAGCCGCAGACGGACACCTGGACGGACCCCATGCAAGGAAGCCGCAGACGAACACCCACAAGGCTGGACGGACCCCGTGCATGGCTGCAAACAGACGCCTGACAAGGCCGCGGATAACAAAAATGTAAGTTGTTTTTTTTTCCCTTAAACTACTTTTTTTTCCTTAAACTGCCTTCCTAAGTTTGGGGTGCGCGTTATACGCCGGCGAGCGGTATACCCCGATAAATACGGTAGTTTTATCTCTTGATTTTGCACTTTTTATATATGAATATTTTGTACTGAAGGTTCTTTTTGGCTGAAAGCTATGTATGTTGGTTGAGCAAAGTTTGTGATATTTTTTGTTATTGCATTTTTTTTTTGTGAATATTTAGTATTTGGGCACTACCTAATGCAAAAATAATGCTTTAGTATGTTCACACGGGCCCTGACAGAAAAAGCAGTTAACAAGCCTTTCTACAAGCACATTTGCATTATTATTATTTTTAAAGCACTTTACGTGCCTTTAATAAAAATACATATAGTTAAAATGTGTGAGTAAACTCTGTTCCTATCAAATTAAATCTAATTTAATCTGTATTGTTTTAATCTTTTTCTTGTTTTGAAATTACACTTTCTTTACACCCGGTGGGGAGGAGGGCAAATTACCTTGTCCTGGCAATGTGTGTGTTTGTCTTGTGTCAGCAGCTGTGTGCAGACTGGTCGGGCAAGTTTCAATATGAACGTGATTAGCATGTTAATGGAGGTTGTGGAACATTTCCTTAGGAAACATGCCTGTCAGTTTTAACAGTTGTAAAGAAGATGCATTGATTCATACATTTTCTGATCTAGTAAAGCAATGTGATGTACAAAATTATTAATAGCAGGAGGAATAAACCGTCATCTAAGCAATTTAAGTAAGCAAAAATGGTACATGTTGTATGCATGCTAGGAGGATGAAGGAGATTGCTGAGCAGAAAGAGATGAAATGGAATGCTGAGAGAATGCAGCTTAACCGGTTACCAACCATGTCACGCAGATATGCTGTTGCACAATGGCTCTCCTGAAATTTCATACGGTACGTCCTACCCTTTTTTAGCCACCAGAGGGCGCATGCGATTGTGTGAACAAGCGCCATCACGAAGATTTGTGTGTGTAAATACACAAATCCCTGTACTGTAAGGAAAGAGGAGCCATATTGTTTGTTCCTACTAAGTAGGAAAAATGATATGTCTCCTCTCCTAGTCAATCCTATCCCCATACAGAACATATTAGACCACACTGAGTGAACATACAATTAACCTTTTGATCACCCCCTAGTGTTAACCCCTCCCCTGCCAATATAGAATAAACTCAGAATGGAGGTAGCCTCTTTTTCACTAAAGTATAGAACTGGGGGAAAAAAATATTTTGTTGACAGCCCTTAGTGCGTTGCAGGGGTGGTAAGAGTTTTCTGATTAATGTGTTTTGCTATTGGATAAGGTTTAGATGCAAGTTTTAGAGATTTGGCCTGCATCTTTGGAATATTATGGAGGACCTTGATGTATTTTCAAGGATAAGCCTCTGGATTTATTTTGATTTTTTTTCTCTTTTTTATTTTTGTTATTTGTTTATTAATGTATTTTTTTTTAAATCCAAATTGTTAGGTTTAGTCCACCTGAAAGGGTGGTCATTGGCTATGCCTTTAAAGGGGTTGTAAAGGTTTGTTTTTTTATTTTCTAAATAGGTTCCTTTAACCACTTAAGACCCGGACCAATACGCTGGTAAATGACCCAAGGTGTTTTTGCGTTTCGGCACTGCGTCGCTTTAACAGACAATTGCGCGGTCGTGCGACGTGGCTCCCAAACAAAATTTGCGTCCTTTTCTTCCCACAAATAGAGCTTTCTTTTGGTGGTATTTGATCACCTCTGCGATTTTTATTTTTTGCGCTATATACAAAAATAGAGCAACATTTTTGAAAAAAAAACACTATTTTTTACTTTTTGTTAAAAAAAAATCAAATAAACTAAATTTTAGTCAAACATTTAGGCCAAAATGTATTTAGCCACATGTCTTTAGTAAAAAAAAAAAATTGCGATAAAAAAAAATAGCTACCTAGCGGGAACAGCGACACTAATACAGCGATCAGAAAAATGATCGCTTAGTGACGCTGGCAATAGGGAGTGAAAGGTTAACTAGGGCGGTGATCAGGGGGTTAAAACTTTATTAGGGGGGGTGGGGGGGCTATCCTGAACCTAACACTAACTGATTTTACACCTGCCTGTCACACTGACACTAAATGCAGTGATTAGATCACTGCATTCAGTGACACTGTGATGGGGGGGGTGGGGGGGCAGATCACAAGGGGTTAAGTATGCCTATGTGTGTGTATGTCAGTGTAATGTTGGTGCACACTTACTGTTAGGTGTTTCTCCCATCGCAGCGGTTGGAAATACCGCTGCGATGGGAGATTACATCACTTCCCCCTTCCTGTGTTTACACAGGAGGAGGAAGTGACACAAAGGGGGAGCGCGCGCATTGGCTGGGAGCGATCGCGGGGGGGCGGGTAAACACTGACATCCGCCCGCTCGTCCCGGATCGCTCCCGGAGCCAGGGGGACCCCCGCACGCCGCGGAGGGGGTCCCGATGGGACCCCCGAACCGCACGAAGGCGGGGACGTAAATTTACGCCCTTGTGCCTGTACGAGCCATGTTGTGGCCATATATGTGCGTGCGGGGGTCCTTAAGTGGTTAAGCTAGTGCATTTTTGGTTTACTTACCTTTTCCTTCAATTTCCCTTCTAAATGTTTTTTTTTCTTTGTCTGAATGTTCCTCCTCAGTAAGCTGTTCAGTAAGCTGTTCTGGCTGACTAACCACCACTCGGATAATGGTGGCAAGTTTACTGAGGAGGAACAGGAAGTGAAAAATTCAGACAAAGAAAAAAACATTAAGAAGGGAAATCAGCGGTAAAAGTAAGTGAAGCAACAATGCACTAGCTTCAAGGAACCTATTTAGAAAAATAAAAAACAAACCTTTACAACCGCTTTAACCCTTTCATGTATATATGAAAACAGTTTGTTTAGCAGAGAATCAGAGAATAAAATGTTGTTGTAATATTTTATGTCAAATTTGTGCGGCGTGTTTTAAACGCATAAAAATTAGCTGCATAATGTGAAAGTTTGCGCCGACTGTACGCTTTATAATTGTCTTATACGGTACCTAAAAATCTCCATAGGCGACGCTTTAAATTTTTTTTACAGTTACCAGGTTATCGGAACAGAGGAAAGAATTATTGTTTATCGGTCTTTTTCACCGTTTTCCTGATGCGTTTTCTTTGTTGCGCAAGGCGTAGTTACATTACACTTTTATTGCTGCAAGGAATGTAAACATCCCTTGTACAGTAATTGGTGACAGTTCTTTATTTAAAAGACTCCCGGTCCCTCCTTTACACTTCAAAGTATTCAAAAATTCTGAATACTGTTTACTTTTTTAAATCCGGCGCCGTTGACATTCGAAAACCCGGAAGTGACGTCATGACGTCGCTTCCGCGTTTACACATTGCAGTCAAAGCCGGTACCTTTCATTCAGTCATCGGATCGAGGATCGACGGGAGCCCGGTGCGGCGAGGAATAACAACAGCGGCTTTTAGCCGCATCGGTTGTTATGTTTGGATTCCTACCGGGATGCTGCAGCTTTCCCGCATATCTGCAAAGGGTTAAGCCACCATATTAGCTGCAGGTATTTTTGTCAGCATTCGGGTGGAAAAAAAATGTTTAGGTCTTTTTCTCCTGAAAGGGTAGTTATTACATGCTGCATGCATTTTATTTAGTTATTTATTTTAGTTAAAAATTAGAATTTTTGAAAAACAGCATTCAGCAAAGCACTGCTGGCGTCAATAGGCAGTTGACACTGCCCTCTGCAAAGCACTGCTGGCGTCAATAAAAAGTTAACTACTTCAGCCCCGGACCATTTTGCTGGTCAATGACTGGGCCACTTTTTGCGATTTGGCACTGCGTCGCTTTAACTGACAATTGCGCGGTTGTGCGACGTGGCTCCCAAACAAAATTCAAGTCTTTTTTTCTCCACAAATAGAGCTTTCTTTTGGTGGTATTTGATCACCTCTGTGGTTTTTATTTTTTTGCGATTTAAAAAAAAATAGAGCGACAATTTAAAAAAAAAATAATATTTTTTACGTTTTGCTATAATAAATATCCCCCCAAAATATATATAAAAATAAAATTTTCCTCAGTTTAGGCCAATTCGTATTCTTCTACATATTTTATGTATATATATTTATTGATTGGTTTGCGCAAAAGTTATAGCATCTACAAAATAAAGGATAGTTTTATGGCATTTTTATTAATATTTTTTTTTAACTAGTAATGGCGGCGATCAGCAATTTTTGACGTTACTGCGACCTTATGGCGGACACTTCGGACACTTTTGACACATTTTTGGGACCATTGGCATTTTTATAGCGATCAGTGCTATAAAAATGCATTGATTACTGTAAAAATGCCACTGGCAGGGAAGGGGTTAACACTAGGGGGCGAGGAAGGGGTAAATTATGTTCCCTAGGTGTGTTCTAACTAAAGGGGGGGTGGGACTGACTAGGGGAAATTACAGATCGCTGTTCATACATTGTATGAACAGATAAACAGTCATTTCTCCCCCTGATAGGACCGGGAGCTGTGTGTGTACACACACAGCTCCCCGTTCTCGCTCTGTACTGCGCGCGGCACCAGGGGAGAGCAGGGGGCACGCACAAGCCCCTAGTGGCTGAAATGCAAAATCACGTAATATTATGTGATTTTGCGCAGCCGAGCCGACCTGCCGCCATAAAACTGGGGTGGCTGGTCGGCAAGCGGTTAATGACACCCCAGATCAGTGTACAGATCACAGTGCCAACTGTCAAATGGTACAGGAATCGGAGCACATGGGTGTGAACACCCATGCGTTGTGATT
Organism: Rana kukunoris; assembly: GCA_029574335.1. Classification (NCBI taxonomy): domain Eukaryota; kingdom Metazoa; phylum Chordata; class Amphibia; order Anura; family Ranidae; genus Rana; species Rana kukunoris. The sequence continues at coordinate 201,245,952 of CM056059.1, read as the reverse complement.
CCAGTGCAGACCAAAAAAAAAGGTCCTGCTCCATTTAGCGATTAAAATTTAGCCATACAGTTTGCTGAATTTGCATCGCACAGACATTGCATGTGATCTGCACAGCAATGCGGTGCGATGCAGTTAGAACCCAGCCTCACTATAATTTTTTCTCATATAATTTGGCTCCATTTCATAGTGGGTTTATCCTAAATAATTCATGGTAGTTTTAATTCCGTTCAGAAGCCAAGAAAAGCTAAGTTCCTGGGTTCTGAGGAAGGTTTTATACGCAAAAGCAAGCTAATAGCTAAGAGCAAGCAAGCTAATATATAAGAATTTGATTCTGCTCTTGTTTCATTTCCAGAGTTCTGATTGAGCGAGAGATTGGTGAGGTCTCTGGAACATGGATGAAAGATGGTCATCTGGTTGGCATTTTATCTGTGCCATGAAACATTGCAAATTTGTTCTAAAAAAGGGATAAACAAAAAGATCATTAATATTATACAGGATTAATATAGCACCAACAGTTTATGCAGCGCTTTACAACATTAGGGCAGACAGTTCAATTACAATACAATTCAACACAAGAGGAATCAGAGGGCCCTGCTCATTAGAGCTTACAATCTAAGACAGGCATGTCCAAAATCCAGCCCACGGGCCAATCGCGTCCCGCGTTCCGATTGCGGACGGCCCGCCTGGTCATTTTGACATGTATGTCTTTTGTGGCCCCCAACGAATCCCTGAGTGCCAGGGGCCACAAGATAAACACATGCTGGCTGTCTTGGAGAAGGTGGGACGAGCGCTGTGAATACCGGAGTACTTCATGTTTACACGGCGACCTGTGTAAAAGGAAGTCCCGTCTCCTTTTTATTTTAATTTATTTTTCAAAACATTTATACAATCAACAACACCTTTTTCGAGGCGCTTACAAAATAAAATTCTTCATTTAAATACTTTCATCATTTCATATACATACATTTCCACAATAGACAATTACATATACCACAAGCCTAAAGGACAGTCCTACCTCCTCCAGACCTCCTACTCCCTCCTCCCCCCGTCCCCCCCGGGGAGAAAAAAAAAAGAAAGAAGGGGGGGGGGGGAAGGGGGGAGGGGAAAGGGGTGCCTCATTACCAAATTGTCTGTGCCCTCCCTGCTTGGTGCTCATCATAAGGGGACGCGAAGGACTTTTGTATCCCACTACCCATAAGCCTCTCTCAAATAGTGAGAGAGGAGAAAGGAGGAAAAAAAAAAAGTAAAAAAAAAAACATTGTGTTAAAGTGCATTTGTGCTTAGATTTCCCTTCTAGTATCCCCCCAGGGGAAGGGAGAGGAGGGGGGAGAAGGTCTCAACTCATATCTCCTACGTATACCAGCAAATATTACCTAAGTACTTTCATCACTCATGTAACCTATATAAACCATAGATTGTTTAAACGTTTCCCAACCTCCCCAAATTCCAGTATTGTGATTATTTAATTCCTTATATTGAGACGTTATCTCTTCCATGCTTCTTATCCTTTCTACCTCCCTTAACCATTCTTGTATCGAGGGTGCTAGCTTATCTTTCCATTTTTTTGGAATCAAAATCTTTGCTGCATTTAATAATGTTGGGATAATTGTTGTTTTATATTTATTTCCGGGGATAGTCACAGCATGGAACAGACATTGCCATGGGTCCAAATTAATCTCAGTTCCACTGATCTCTTTAATAAAATGTAATATTTGGATCCAATATGGCTGGATCTTCGAACACTGCCACCATATGTGGGCATGCGTTCCTACCTCCCCACAGTCCCTCCAACATAAAGATGTCTCCTGAGGATTTATCTTGTTTAGTTTCACCGGTACATAATAGCATTTATTCAATAATTTGAAATTCATTTCTTTTATCCTTGAGTCTACCGAGGTGGAGTGTACATAATCCAGGATTCTACTTATCATTCTATCTGGTGGTGGTTGATTTAATTCTAATCCCTAGCTCTCTGTTGGGCACACAGCACCCTGCTCCAGATGCGTCATTAACATTTTGTAGATGGTAGAAATTCCATGTTTATCTGTCTTCTTTTCCTCTACCAGTTTTTCCCATACATTTAATCTACCTACATCCCTTAGAGGTTTTGGGAGAGTATCTACAAAATCTTTCAGCTGGTTATATCTCCAGACTTCCCAAGGGGAGGGTCCATATCTTTCCCGCAGTTCATTTAGTGTGCATAAAGCGTTTCCCCTCATTACATCTCTTAGTCTCAGGTATGGGGCTTTGGTCCATTTTAAATACAATTTATTATCTTTCCCCGGGGGGAAATAATTATTTCTTGTGAGGGGTATTAAGGGACTGTTATGTTTACCTTGTGTACTTTTAATTAACTTATCCCATGTTCTCAAAGCTTCTACTGTAATCGGAGCTATTTCCTCCAGGAGACCTCTAGTCTGTTTTGGGATCCAAATAATCTGCCCTAACTCGGAGTTACACATTTTTGCCTCCAATTCTGCCCGTTTTTTTTCTGTGGGACTGCAGTCCAATCCATAACCCTCCGTATTATTGCTGCCTCATGATATTTTTCTAAGTCTGGGAGAAATATTCCTCCCTTCTCTTTTGATCTGGTTAGTGTACGGAAGGCAATGCAATTTCTTTTATTGTTCCACACAAATTTCTGTAACACCGATCTCAGAGTTTTAAAATAAGCTCTGGGGATATTTATCGGCAGACTTTGAAACATGTATAGAGCCTTAGGGAGAATCATCATTTTAACCAAACTTATCCTGCCAAACCATGACAGTCTATTGGCAGGATATCTCTTCAATTCATTTTTAATTTTATTTAACAATGGCATGTAGTTATCATGATATAAATTTACATTAGCTCTTGACAAAAATACTCCCAAGTATTTTAAACCTTTTTGTTTCCATCCGAAAGGATATCATTTTTGGAGGTTTTTACTCTCATTCATTGGAACCGAAATATTCAAAATTTCAGTTTTTTCCATATTTATTTTTAGATTTGAAACCTGACCATAGTTTCCCAATTCTTCCATAATTTTTGTGAGGCTTTGCGTGGGATTTGTTATATATATCATGATATCGCCCTCAAAGGCGGATATTTTGTGTTCTTGTCCTCCCTCTACTATGCCTGTAATCCCCTGGTTAACTCTTATAGATGTTAAAAAAGGTTCCAAAGAAAGCACAAAGAGCAAAGGAGAAAGTGGGCATCCCTGACGGGTTCCATTGAATAACCTAAATCTTTCTGACAAGGTCCCATTAACCATAATTTGGACCGTAGGTATGGAATATAGAGCTTCTATCCATTTGATCATACGGGGTTCTATACCAAATTTGTATAGTGTCTGCACCATAAAGTCCCAATCCAGCCTGTCGAAAGCCTTCTCGGCGTCGACAGATAGGAACAGGGCTGGGGAAGTCCCGTCTCCTGCGCTGCCAATTGAAGACTGTTCTGTCCATCGCAGGAGGCAGGACTTTCGATTAAAGAGGCCGCCAATAAAACCAGAAACTTCCCTCTTTTGAAGATCCCAAGCTGCGTGCTGTTCAGTGGCCCTATTGGCTGGCGGTCCAATAGGGCTTGAATGAAACCACCAGGGGTCACAGGTAGAGGGACACTGCGGGACTGATCACCTGTCAGTCGGTACCTGAGCGACAAGTTGAAGGAGGTCCAGACATAACTCAATTAAGGAGGCATATCTCCAGGAATTCAACCCAGAGGGGACCTGTGGCAGAGGTATCTTCTGAGGCTGTTTGAGAGGGGTCTGGGGCAGAAACTTTCTCCCAAGTTCAAGTTCACCAAGGAGAGTCTGTGGCAGAGACTTGTTCATACAATTGTCCAAGTGACACTCCGGCTGCCAGGTCAGTGAGAGAGGCCTTTCCGGGTACACTAAACCCATTCCGACGGAAGTGGTGCTAAGAAGTGTTACGTTTGGGAGCAGAACTGTTTCCTGTGTACGCGGCATAAGTCACAACAATAGACAATCACAGTCTGCTTAAACGAATAACACAAAAATAATTAAATCTTACCATGTTTTTATTGAACATACCATGTAAACATTCACAGTGCAGGTGGAAAAAGTATGTGAACCCTTGGATTTAATAACTGGTTGAACCTCCTTTGGCAGCAATAACTTCAACCAAACGTTTCCTGTAGTTGCAGATCAGACGTGCATAACCCCTAAACTCTTTCTCTGATTAGAGTGACGCCTGGGGTCCAGTACTGAAAGTCACATTACATAGTGAAGTGCATTGAAATGTTTCCCTAACCTCAGTTGTGGTTCACTCTCGTTCACTGTAGTTTGTGACACTTATACACTGCCCACCAATGTACAGGATCACTTATACACTGCCCACCAATGTACAGGGTCACTTATACACTGACAATGTCATGGCCAAACTCGGCCACTAGATGGCAGCAGCGGGCCGTCGGCGCACACGGGCGCGCGCATTCGCGGCCACGGCACGCGTGCACACGCGGCAACAGCGCGCGGGCGTGCGCATTCGCGGTGACACGCGCAGGAGGGGCTATTTAGCCCAGGAGGGGCTATTTAGGTGTGCTGATCCCTCGGCCTCTTGCTGCTGGATCTACAGCGTGTCCCTGAGAACTGACCTGATATCTGTACCTGATTGACTCCTGTTCTTGTACCCGGCCTGCCTCCGACTACCTCTGATCGCCGCCTGCTCTGACCCACGGCCTGTTTGACCACGCTTCTGCTCATCCGCCTGTCTGTCTGCTGCCCGCCTGTTACCGACCCCCGGCTTGTTCACGATCCATCCTTGCTCAGTCCCTGCACCAAGATCCGCTCGCTCGCACTGATCCGGCTGACCTGGTTCGGTTACAAACTGTGTACTACAGGACACCTCCCTCTGTGCTGGCCTGACCCTGCTACAGGACTGTGTACTACAGGACACCTCCCTCTGTGGTGGCCTGTTCCTGCTGTTAGAACTGTGTACTACAGAACACCTTCCTTGTGCTGAACTCTGACCCGTGGAAACCGGCCTTAGCTCTGTTGATCCTGCCCAGAAGTGCAGCGGCTTCCACTCTACCAGTACCAGTGATCCTGCCAGGCGCTTGTGCGACTCTGCACTTTCGGGCTCCCTGTCTCCTCTATCAGGGCCTCCGGAGTGGGAGGAGCACGAGCAGCCGTTCCCTGCGCATCAGGCTCCACCACCAGGTGCGTGACAGACCACCAATATACGGTGTCACTTATAATGCCCACCAATGTTGAAGTACATGGCAATATTTAGGCTCATGCACATGGAGCATACTGTTATGAAGCACAGATGTATTCCAGTGCCCAGGAGCCCCCTGTGTTGTGTATAAATGAATGTTAGCAGTGTACACCTGTGTACATCTGAATCCCACATATACAGGTGGAGGGACACAACTCCGGGGCCCCACACTTTCAGGGACTGCGCTAGCGCAAGGCAACATGGGCACTTGCCTTGCGCCACCAGGGCCGCCAGGTGAACAGGGCAGAAAGCTGCAGGGCCGATCCGAGGCGGGTGCGTGGAGTGCAGTTTACCCAAGCTCCACACAGGTGGGGGCGCTCAAGCGCCAGAGTGCTCACCGCTCCCCTCCCTCCTCTTCCTCTCCTTGTCAGCGTCTCTCTGGACACCACTGGTTACTGCAGCCGCAGCTGCTCTCCCTGCCAGTCACGGCCGCCCTGTTTTTCCTGCCCAAGCATCTCCTCCTGTCAGAGGGGATCGAAGCGAGAGACCCACTCAGTGACATCGTTGGGGGCGGGGCGTAGCGGTCTGTGGCGTGGCATGCAGCAAGGCATTTGTTCTCTCTGTGTCAGGATCTTCTTCTCTTGTCTGTACTAATGGAGGGTGAGGGGGGTCTGTACTTCTGGAGGGGATGTCTGAATTAATGAAGGGGGGGGAGTCTGTACTAATGAAGGGGGGGAGTCTGTACTAATGAAGGGGGGAGTCTGTACTAATGGAGGGGGGGAGAGTTTGTACTAATGGAGGGGGGGGGAGTTTGTACTAATGGAGGGGGGAGTCTGTACTAATGGAGGGGGGAGTCTGTACTAATGGAGGAGGGGATAGTTTGTACTAATGGAGGGGGGGTCTGTACCAATGGAGGGGGGATACTGTACTAATGGAGGGGGGAGTCTGTACTAATAGAGGGGGGAGTCTGTACTAAAGAGTGGGGAGTCTGTACTAAAGAGTGGGGAGTCTGTACTAATTGAGGGGGGTCTGTACTAATTGAGGGGGGTCTGTACTAATGGATGGGGGGTCTGTACTAATGAATGGGGGGTCTGTACTAATGGATGGGGGGAGGTCTGTACTAATGGATGGGGGGGAGTTTGTACTAATGGATGGGGGGAGTTTGTACTAATGGAGGGGGGGGTCTGTACTAATGGATGGGGGGGAGTCTGTACTAATGGGAGGAGTCTGTACTAATGGAGGGGGGTCTGTACTAATGGAGGGTGGGTGGTTTGCCTGAGGGGTTTCTACTAATGGAGGGGGGTGGTTTGTCCTTTGGGGCTGTACTAATGGAGGGGGATGGTTTGTCCTGAGGGGGGTCTTTACTAATGGAGGCGAGGTGGGTTTTCCAGGGGGGTCTGTACTAATGGAGGGGGGGTCTGTACTGGGGGAGGGGTTTATACTTAGTGGGGAGTCTTCACTGATGGAGGGGGGTCTGTATTGAGGGGTGACTATAGTTGGTTGAAGGGGGTGACATCAACCCTAGTGATGCCACTGCAGTCGCGGGGTCTTCTTTCCCCCCTTCCCTGTCCCTGGATTTTGGTCCGATGGTTTGTGTACTAACCATCGAACCTGTCCGATGGACAGGTTTCCAGCGGATAGGTTTCCAGCGGACAGATTTCAAAGCAAGCTTGAAAACTTTTGTCCGCTGGAAAACGGTCCGATAGGCCGTACACTAGATCGAACATGTCCGCTGAAATTGGTCTGCGGACCAGTTTCAGCAGACATGTTTGATCGTGTGTACGCGGCCTGACTCATCATGATAATGTCCTGTGATCTGTACAAGGCATTTATAGCATGGGGGACCTCAGAGACAATCATTATTCTCCAGGCTCCTCTGGGGTGGCAATAGTGATGAAGAGGAACCCAGGCAGAGAGAGGCTGACTGTTATATTATATATACAGTATACACACTGATATCAGGCAGAGCTGAGTGATGATCAGTGATAGGAGGATAATCCTCAGTACAGGAGATAGAGAGTACAGTACAGTGTGTAGTATACAGAGTAATCCTAGATTGGATACTGACAGGTCATCACATTACAGAGAACCGATATGACACTGAAGAGTCCGGGGATCTATTTTGGGTCCCGATCCCCCGATCTCTGTTCTTGGCAGCCCTGATCACTCGCCTGAGAGCCTGAGCCAGCCGCTCCCACCCCCTGCACAATCTAGCTCTTTTTTTTTTTTCTTCAATAGTTTTTATTTATTTCCAAAGCAAGTAAAACAGCAAATTACAATACAAGTCGGTATGGAATAATATATAGAGCAGAATATACACCAGTTCTTCGTCAAGAAAACCTAACCAATGTACAAAAGAGTAAACGAATTGTTAGCAAACAAAAACAGGCTGGCAAAAGAGCATAGTAGATGCATGAGAAAGAGAGTAACAATTACTGACAGGGTAACCAGTGACAGTGTCAACAGCTATTTTTCATTCCAGGGCGCCACTGCTATCAAGTTAATCACAGGAACTTTGCTGCTCCAGACCATCGTGTCCAGGCTAGCCATTTTCTATGAACCTCCGCAAGGCGGCCACTACTTGAAGCGAATGTTAGTTCATAATTGAGGTGCAGATTTACCAAATCGATGGTGCTTTCTATTGTAGGGGGTTTCGTAGATTTCCATAGCCTGGTTATACTTAGTCTGGCTGCAAGGAGAATATTGGTGACTACTAGTCTCATATCCGCAGGAATGGCATCTAGATTAATATTAAGGAGTGCCAGGGTCGGAGTAGGAGGGAGGGAGAGGCTAGTTAACTCAGACAGTACGCGGAAGAGAGCTGACCAGTAAGGGCTTATAACTGGACAAGACCAGAGTATATGGAAGATGTCACCCTTGGAGTTTGCACATCTCCAGCATGTGTCAGGAATGTCTTTGCCAAACTTTGCTACTTTGGCTGGAGTGTTATACCAGCGCAAAGAAATTTTTAGGGTCATTTCCCACAGTGCTGCATTTCGAGTGGCTTTATGAATTGATCTAGGAGCGGAGTGCCATTGGTCTTCTGTCAGTGTTTGTCCCGTGTCAATGTCCCAACGAGCATGGTGTTTGGATTTAGTAAACGTCCGTTTTAGATTGAAGGTGTTATAGAAAAGTGAGATTCCTTTTACTTTCGAGGAGTCGGCGGTCAGAAAAGACCACACTTTCGGGGGGATGGAGTAGAACGGATTAGGCAGCCGGGCTAGGCAGTGTCTGACTCGCATATACGTGTACAGTTCCGTCTGTTTGAGCTGGAATTTCATTTGCAGCTGAGGAAAGGTGAGGAGTGTGTTACCGCAAGTAATGTCCTGTAAGTAACGTATGCCATTGGCTTTCCAATGTGATAGCATGATGTCTTCAGTGCAGTGTTTCAGGCTGGATAGAGGGAGGGGTGGAGTAAATGAGTGAGGGTGAATTTCTCCTTGTTGAGCGAGATATTTCCAAGCTGAGGCCGAAGCTCTCATCGTGGGAGGTAGTGAGTTGGAAATAGGGATGCCAACGGGGATCCCCATAATCCAATCTCGTAGGTTTGTGTGTTTGACCATGTTGGATTCCAATTGTCCCCATAAGGTAAGAGGATGTGGTTGGAACCAATCTTTAAGTTGGGTAAGAATGGACGCCCAGTAGTATTCCTTAAAGTCTATGGACCCAGCCCCCCCCAACTGAATTGTGCTTGGTGAGAATTTGTTTTGCGTAAGGAGGTTTTTTACCTTGCCATAACAATTTATTTAAGGTCGTTTGTAGGGAGTGGAAGTAAGACGCCGGGATAGGTATTGGGATCGTCCGGAACAGGTACAGTAACTGAGGAAGGTGGAGCATTTTGAAAGCCGCAAGTCTCCCTGACCAGGAGAGTTCCTGTTTGGCCAAATTACTGGCATCTTTTTGGAGCTGTTCGAGGAAGGGTACAAAATTGCTCTTAAATAAGTCTTTAGTGAGCCTCGTCAGTTGAATTCCTAAGTAGGAAATCTCACGTTCTGCCCATACATAGCGGAATTGTGACTGTAGCAGAATTCTGGTGGTGGCATCAAGACCTAGATCAAGTATAAATGATTTGTTGGCGTTAACCTTATAATAAGACACTTTACTAAACCATCCTAGTATCTTTTGAATTTCCGGAAGTGAGGTGGTCGGGTTTGTTATCATAAGGATAACATCGTCAGCAAAGAGACTGATCTTGTGATTAGTAGGGCCTATTTGGAAACCGGATATGCGTGGGTTTTGTCTGATATGTTCCGCAAGAGGTTCTATGAGCAAATTAAAGATTAACGGGGACAGTGGGCAACCCTGTCTAGTGCCATTTGATATGTGGAATGGTTTTGAAAGCATGTCTGCGGAAAATACTTGTGCCGACGGGGACGTATAGAGTGCCAGAATAGCCTCAAGTATATGACCCTGAAAACCAAACTTCCGGAGAACTTGCCGAAGGAAGCCCCAATGGACTCTGTCGAACGCCTTCTCTGCATCCAAAGCTAGGAGCAGAGAAGGCGTTCCACTGGTCTCAGCATGATGTAGAACATCAATTACTCGCCTTGTGGCATCAGACGCTTGGCGGCCGGTCGCGAAGCCGGATTGATCTCTATGTATCAGCGTGGGCATTACATTTATGAGCCGTGTAGCAATCGTTTTCGCGTAAATTTTTAAATCTAGGTTGAGGAGTGAGATTGGACGAAAATTTTGGGGTATCGTCGGATCTTTACCCGGTTTGGGTAAGGTTACTACAAGCGCTCGTAGGGATTCATTTGGGAATTTTGAAGAGGCAGCTGCAGTGTTAAATAGTTCCGTTAGGGTAGGTGCCAATTGATGGGCAAACTGTTTGTAATATTCTCCCGTCAGTCCATCCGGACCGGGGGACTTGCCTGGTGGTAAAGCGGAGATAGTTGATAGTATTTCTTGTGTAGTGAAGGGTTCATTAAGGTGGGACAGTTGTGCCGTTGTGAGTGAAGGCAAGTTAATGAGAGAGAGGAAATGGTCAATTTCTGTCGGGGAGGGTTGATGCGTGTCTTGGTCATTGTAGAGATTATACAAGTCACCGTAATATACGCTGAACGCGTCTGCAATCTCCTGGGGGTTTTTAAGTTTTTCCTTGGTGTGTGGGTGGAATATATGGTCAATCCTACTTTTAAATCTTCTACCTTTTATACGTTGGGCAAGGGCTTTACCCGCTTTGTTGGAGGTGGAGTAAGAGCAAGCTTTAAATTTTCTCTGGGCATGTTCAAAGGAGTGCAATAGGAGGAGTCTAAGTTCTTGTCGGAGAGAGAGTATACGGGCGGCTCTAGATGGATCAGGACTGGATTTGTTAAGGCGTTCTAATGCTGCTATTTGCTGTGTTAGATTTTCTATTTTACTCAACCTATTTTTTTTATGTGTAGAACTCATTTTGAGTAGGATGCCTCTAATAAACGCTTTATGAGCGTTCCACACCACGGCCGGATCGGACACAGATCCCACATTTACATCGAAATATTCCGACAGATGATCGGAAATTTGGGGAGAGAAGGAAGGATGTTGCAGAATGTAGTTATTGGCTCTCCAAACACGGGCAGGTCTTGCGTTTAGAGAATCAGAAATGGTGATAGAGATAGGGGCGTGGTCCGACCAGGTCGCGGTGTGGATATCTGAAGCACTGATCGATTGCATTAACCATTTATCGGTGAGGAATAAGTCGATACGTGAGTATGACTTATGCATCGCGGAGAAGAACGTATAATCGCGTTCAGAGCCATGTTGGCATCTCCAAACGTCAAACAGATCTTGCATAGCAACAAAGCGATTTAGAGGGGATTCTCTCCGCTTGGTAGCGGCGGTAGAGTCTAGAAGGACTTCCGGAACTAAATTGAAATCTCCACATATAATGATGCGCCCTCGTTTAAGTGGATGCACAATTTTCATCACTTTCCTGAGAAAGCTGATCTGTCTGACGTTGGGAGCGTATATATTAACTAAAGTGTAGTCATAACCATTTATATTACATACAAGTACAACAAAGCGGCCATCTGGGTCTGTCTCTGTACAAATTAGCCGGAATTGTACAGTGTCTCTGATTGCTATGAGCACTCCCCGTTTTTTGGAGACGAAGGGGGCCAAAAAAGTATGAGGAAAGTGTTTGTTGGTACAGGAAGGGGCTCCGGTAAAAGTGAAGTGCGTTTCCTGGACACACAGTATGTCACATTTCAAGTCTATTGCAGATTTCCATAACGAATGTCTTTTAGCTGGATGGTTTAAACCATTGGCATTGATGGATAAGATTTTAACTGCCATTGGGAATGAAAGGCTGAGCAAGAATGTAGAGGAGAATGACACTTACAGTTCGAGGTAGAGGATGAGTCTGTGGGCGCAAGATGGACACAATCGACGGTGAGAGTCCTGTCTGGGGAAGATCTCTGCTATGAGGTTTCCTGTGTCGGAGCCGCTTGTGCTGCAAATATACCCTTGTAACTTTTAAACAGTACAAACAAGAAAAACTGGTTAGTATGAAAACAAAACTATATCAACAAGTAACGCCCGGTGGCGATGCCACCAGCAGATTCAGAAAATGGAGTAGATGAGCTAAATGCCCAACTAAACCACTGGATAGGAGGAACAAATGTCAGTCGTCTGCCACAGCAAATGAAGATAAACCAAAAAAAAAAAGGGAATAAAAACATATACAGGCGGAGATCAGAATGCCAGGGAGAGCATTTCATAGGTAGATGTAGGTGCCCAGGAGTATTCAGGCCATTTGATCTGAAATGTCCTCGCAGTTCCCAGGAGCATGTCGGGGGATACGGGACCCACGTTGTTCCTTCGGGGGTGCAGGATTTTGCGGTGGTTCCACAAGGATCCCCCATTTGTGGAGAAGGCGCATGCCTTTCTGTAGGTCTTGTATCACATGCGTGGTGCCATCCTTCGGTATTAGCAATGTGGCAGGGTAACGCCATTTGTATTGGATCTTGTGGTTGAATAGCCCCTTGGTGACCGGGTTAAGCTGTCATCTAAGCTGCAGCGTATGTTTTGATAGATCCGGGAAAAACAATACTCCCTCAAACGGGCCCTGCAACGGTGGGTTTGACCTTGCGGCTACCAGAAGTTTCTCTTTAATATGGAAGAAATGGACCCTCATCAAAATGTCCCTAGGGACTGACGCAGCAAGATGTGCAGGTTTGGCGATCCTATGGATCCGATCTACTATCAGGTCTCTAGGAGATGCATCTGGGAGCATTAAGTGCATGAGTTCCTTAGCGTATTTAGGGAGCTCTGTGGGCAAGATGGATTCCGGGACTCCCCGCAATTTTAAGTTATTTCGTCTGGAACGGTCCTCGAGGTCAGCTAATTTGGCTCTGACCCAGTCCTGCTCTGATTTCAACTCCCCATACGAGTCAACCAAGTCATTAACTGTATTAGTGCATTCCTCCATACTAGTTTCTAGGTGCGACACCCTATCTCCCATAGCATGCATGTCCACGGTGAATTTATTAAAGATGAGGGACAGATCAGACATTAGGGAGGACTGGAGGGAGAGTAACATGTCCTTTAAAGTTGTATCCAGCACTGGCTGGCCAGACGTGGGGAAAGCAGCCATTGAGGAGTTCAGGGCCTGGTTCGCCGGGAGTAGGCCCGAAGCCGGGGACTCGATTTGCGGGGAGGCGTGGACCGGACCCGGGCCTGTGCGCAGCCGCGCCTTGGCCGGGCTCCCTGTAGTCGGGTTTGCTCCCGTTTTGGGTGTATGTGGCGTTGTGAGGCTCACAGGGGCCAGTGACTCTGAGTTATCCCCTCCTAAAACGGAGTCAGGTCCTGTCATCACAGAGCCGGCGGCGCCATTTTGCGAGGAACTAACCTGGCGTGCCGCTCCGAAGAAGGCAGTCAGCTTTTGGGGTTGCTGGTCGGGCTGCCGCTTCCTCGACATGGTCCACTGTGGTTCCCTGAGAGTATGGGTAGAGGTTCTGTCGCTGGATGGTGGCTACAACGGGCGGTAGATGTTCCGGTGTTCTCCCTGGCAGATGAGCTCCTGAATTAAGCAGCCATCACGGAGGCTGGCAGACCACGCCCCTACAATCTAGCTCTTCAGTGTGCGTTGGAGGGGCAAAGCACAGAGCGGCCACTCACAGTCCTGACTCTGTGTTAAGAGTGGATCCAAGAACTAAACAGCGGTCTTTGATTACTCAGTTCTCGGTGTAGAGATGGCGGTGAACTGTTGCAGCATTGGACCGATGCTGCAGCCATTTATGTGAGTATGTAAGTAATTTGTTGGGATTTGGCACATCTCTTTTAAAGACTTTTATGACAAATGTTATTAAAGGGGTAGTCAACTTCTGAAAAAGGAAACAAAATCCTCCTGTAAGGTAATATATTGTGCTAGACTTGCAAAGAAACAAAGCCACACAGGGGACATCTACATTGATAATCAGGGCATTGACCATCAGTGTCCAGATGATCAGTGCAGCCCCCACAGTGCCCACATGTGCTGCCAATCTGTAACCACAAGTATTGCCTGTCAGTGCACATCAGTGATGCCTTTAATTGCCTATGCGCCTATGCCAACAGGAGACCTATTGGATATATTCATTAAATACCCTCTCGCCGGGGGGACTCAATGAGGAGATTGAAACACATTTCTTATTGTGACCCCACACCATCCCCCCCTCCCCCATTCATTTTTTTTGTTTTTACCCTCAGCTTCACTGTTGTGTATAATATGTTTTCTTTTTCTCTATATACATTTTTTACTGTTTTTAACCATTCTCTTATTAAACTATATTATTTTTATTCTATAACACTGGTTTGCCCAGCAGTGTGAGCATGCTGGCTGCTATGGTTCCACAGCCGCACGCCGCCCACTTCCTGTTTCTAGTTTTCAGTATTTAGTGGCTCTCCTCCTGAGAGCAGACAGGCCAGTAGAAGGAGCTGTAAACCCCGAAGGGGGAAGCCTGATACTTCCTTTCATCGGATGCCTTCTATCCCCACCGTGCCCTGTGACGTCACCGCCTGTTCCACGCTGGTCAACAAGGAGCTTCCTGGATCCATCCACACTGAAGCCGTGCGGACATCACTAGAGCCGGTGGAAAGGCACACACCAAGTAGAAAAAAACACCCCGATGGACTACTACTCCCAGCGAACCTGTGAGTACACCCCTATACTCACATTATAGTAGACTGCTGTTTTTAAGGTTATTTTTATTTTTTGAGTTGGCGCCTCCACCCCCTCTTTTTTTTTCTAAATGTTTACAGAGGTCATGGACACCCTCTATAGGAAGGCTGCCTCCCCATAATATATCCATCCGTGAGACCCTTTTTATAGGTACAGTTCTAGTTACCAGTATCACTGTCGCTTCCCAGGCTTCCAGTCATTATAAGCGCCGACACACCCCTCCCTTTTTTGTAAACTTACTCTACACAGAAGGATGTCAGCTGTCCCTAACTCTGGAGGTCATCATTAGGCCTCAGGGGCCCCAGGACTTTGCTACAAAATGATAAAAATGTTGTTTGGGTACAGTGTTGCGTGACTGCGTAATTGTCATTTAAAGTGCGACAGGGTTGAAAGCTGAAAATTGAGGGAGTGAAAATGCCCAGTAGGCAGGTGGTTAAAGTCTTGTTATTCCTTTTTTTATTATTATTAAAGCGGTTATTTTTTTACACCTGAAAAGGAAAAGCCATAATGAGCTGGTATGCGCCCCAATCAAATGGGATGAGATCACACAACCAATATAAAGATACCAGATCTCCCCATATTGGAAACTATGGGAACCAACATATGTACCCTCCAGGAAGATCCTCCCAAATACAGGAAGATATGAAGATCCAAATCAAAAAAGACCCCCATGGAGAGACCATTATGAGGGAACCCAAATTCACCTAGAGCCCCCTGGAAATATGATGTAAGAGTGGATAATCATTATAGCCCTCTCCAGGGGTATGAAAGTGAACATGAGGGAGAACACACAAGAGATAGTTTTGGATCCCTAAGGCCGCATACACACGATCAGACATGTCCGATGAAACATGTCCGACGGACCGTTTTCATCGGACCACGCTGAAGTGGTCTGATGTGCGTACACACCATCGGACCAAAATCCCCTCGGACCAGAACGCGGTGACGTAGAACACAACGACGTGATGAAAAAACGAAGTTCAATGCTTCCAAGCATGCGTCGACTTGATTCTGAGCATGCTCGGGATTTTGGTCCGATGATTTTGTGTACTAACCATCGAACCTGTCCGATGGACAGGTTTCCAGCGGACAGGTTTCAAAGCATGTTTTGAAACTTTTGTCCGCTGGAAAACGGTCTGATAGGTCGTACACACAATCGAACATGTCCGTTGAAACTGGTCTGCGGACCAGTTTCAGCGGACATGTTCGATCGTGTGTACGCGGCCTAAGAGATAATTATTCTAGATCATATGAAGAACCATCGCCCCTTAGGAACAAGGCGGAAAGGTTTTTTCGGGAAAGGACAGAGCACAAAATAAAGATTAAGAGAGGATGTAGGGGAGGGAAGCGGAACACCCAAAAGAAGAAAGAAATAAATAATGAAGGAATTTTTAACCTCAGTGGAATAGCATTGTCAGAAAATGAACAGACTATTCTTAATAAAGGTCTGAAATTTGCACCTAAACAAAGTCTAACTAAAGGGCCAGATCCACAGAGAGAGTACGCCGGTGTATCTACTGATACGCCGGTGTACTTTCAAAGTTCCTGCGTCGTATCTTTAGTTTGAATCCTCAAACCAAGATACGACGGCATCTGGGTTAGATCCGACAGGCTTACGGCTTCGTATGCCTTCGGATCGTAGATGCAATACTTCTGCGTCCGGTGGGTGGAGTTTTCGTCGTTTTCCGTGTCGAGTATGAAATTTGAATTATTTTTTAATTTTGCGTAAGTCGTCCGTGAATAGGAATGTAAGTAATTTACGCTAGTAAAAAAAATAACTTTGTTGCGATGTAATTTAGCGGGAAATTTCTGAACGGAGCATGCGCCGTTCGATCGGTGCGGGGACGCGCTTCATTTAAATGAATCACACCCCCTAATTGCCGATTGAATTCCGCCGCCAGAAATACACTACGCCGCAAAATCTTTTTCAGGATTCGAAATTACGCCAGGTAAGGTACGGTGGTGTAGTGTATCTCTGATACGCTGCGCTGATCTATTTCTATGTGGATCTGGCCCAAAGTATTTATTGATCTTCAGAAGTATATGAGGAAGTTGAGCATCAAGCGATATTTTCTCTCTGATCCTATAATAAGGAACTCCACTCCCCTCATTATGACTAGGGACAGCAATTCCAAAATGCAAAAGGGGTCAGGATTGAAGAATGCATCCCTTTTTAATCCTCCTGGAAAACCGGCACCCAGCATTACTGTTTTTAAAGATTTGGTCCTTCAGGACCTAAGGAAGGCTCATTTTAGAAATGAAAAACAGAAGGATATACATGAAGGGATAGAAACTTTATGCCACAGGAAAGAATTAGTAATCCGCCCTGTGGACAAGGGAGGGGGTATTGTGCTTCTTAAAAAACAGGATTACCTGGAGGAGATGAATCGTTTATTGGCTGATGGGGACACATAGGGCCAGATTCATGAAGAGTTAGGCTGGCGGATCCAGTGATCCGCCAGCCTAACTGTCACTTTAAGCCGGCGTTTCTGTTTTCTATAACCAGAAAACAAGAAAACGCCGGGTTGGAGTTCCGATGTGATCGGCGTAATTGAATTTCGCCATCGCATCGTTACTTCAACTTAAAAATGGCGCCGGGGGCGTTCCCGCTGATTAACGCTGAAAAAATATGTTAATCAGCGGGAGTCGGAAATTCACGATCGTTTTCGGGCGCGACGCAGTGACTTTACGACGTTTCCGGAAGCGATACGCGGCGTAAAGATAAAGCAGCCCCCTAGTGGAATATCCTATGTTAGGTATAGGCGTCGTCATCGCGTCGGAAAAAAAACAAATCGCGTCGTTTGCGTAAAACATTCATGAATGGGGACGTGACGTCATTAACGTTCACTGACAGAACTTGGAGCATGCGCACTGGGATGCATTGACACTCGACGCATGCGCAGTACGTTCGCCGCGGGATCGCGCGTAGTTTGAATAATACACGCCCCGTACCCGCCCAATTTGAATTCCGCTGTCTCATTTGCGATGCGCTGCCGCAACTTTAGGAGCAAGTGCTTCATGAATAACAGCACTTGCTCCTAAAATTTCTGCAGCGTAACGTAAATGAGATGCGTTACTCCAGAGCAAAGATGCTCTGATCTACCTGAATCTGGCCCATATACTACCCTCAATAGAGACCCCACCCGGGGATATACCAAGCAACTGGATGTCCTGATACAGGATGGCTTTAGAAGAGGTGTTGTAAACAAGAAAGAAAGGGAATATTTAATTCCTTTGGCAGCCAAAATGCCAATTATCTACTATCTCCCTAAAATTCATAAGAGCCTGACCCAACCACCTGGCAGGCCTATTGTTAGTGGTATTGAGTCCCTAACATCTAGAATCGGGAAATATGTGGATTTCTTTCTACAACCAGCAGTTATCAAGACACCAGCCTTCCTAAGGGACTCTATATGCAGTTGATCAACGAAATATCTGCTCTAAGGGTTGAGGAAGATGTTCTGTTGGTAACAGCAGATGTTTCCTCACTCTACACAAATATCCCTCATGAGTTAGGTTTTCAAGCAGCAAGATATTTTCTGAGCAAAGAGGAATCGATGAACAAGTCTATAATGGAATTTTTTTTGAGACTGCTAAAATTCGCTATTGGAGCATAATTATTTTCTTTATGATGGGAAAAAAAATTCTGCTAAAAACGGGTGTGGCGATGGGGGAAAAATTTGCCCCCAGTCTCGCCAACCTTTTTATGGCCCTATGGGAGAATTATTATTTTGGCAAAGATATATCGATGACGCCTTCTTTCTCTGGAAAGGTGACACTGAGTCTCTCAAAAACTTCATGGATATGGTCAATGATAATCATTGGGGGATCAGATTCACCTATGAAGCCAGTACTATTTATGTCATTTTTTTGGATCTGGTGATCACAAAGGAGGAGGGAAAGTTAACTACTAAAACCTTCTTTAAAACTACTGACAGAAATGGGTACATACAAGTGGAAAGCTGTCACCATCCCAGATGGTTAGAAGCAATTCCCAAAGGTCAATTCCAGAGGATCAGAAGAAATTGCTCTTGAATAGAAGATTTTAAGGAACAAGCAAATATTCTAAAAACTCGCTTCCTAGACATAGGATACAACTCTGACACCCTTGAGAGCGACCTTGCAAAGATCACTGACATGGAAAGAGAGACACTTCTAAAACCTAAAGTAAAAAACATACATGATAATAAAAGTTTTGAAAGGGCATTTATCACCACATTCTCATCACATCATTGGTGGGTGAATAAAATTATGAAGAAACATTGGAATGTCCTCAGAGGGGATGGGGTACTGGGGGTACATCTACCTACCAAGCCTAATATCATCTATAGATGAACAGCTATTTTGAAAGATAGATTGGCACCCAGTGCTATTGATATACCTCCCAAGATCAGTATGTTTGGTAACCTAAAAGGTTTCTTTCCATGTAAAATGTGCAAGGTCTGCAAAATCTCACAGACTGTGAGAATATTTTCTTTTAGCTCACATCTCACTTCTAGGTCCTATAAAATCAAAGAGTTCATTACCTGCGGAACCAAAGGTGTGATTTATCTCCTTACCTGCCCATGCGGGTTACAGTACGTTGGTAGAACTAAGAGAGCATTAAATATAAGAATAGGAGAACATCTAGAGAATATTAAAAGAGGTTTTACTGAACATAATGTTTCAAAACATTTCCGTACACATCATAATAAAGACCCCTCTTTGTTGAAATTGCTGGCCATTGAAAAATACACCCCACATTGGAGGGGAGACAATTTGGTTAGACATATATCTCGATGTGAAACTCGATGGATATATGACCTCCAATGTTACAGACCCTTTGGTTTCAATGTGGAGTGGGATGTCAATTGTTTTATTGATAATAGTTAATTTTCTACACCCCTCCTGTTTTCTTTCTGTTTTTTTTGTCCATTAAGAAGATCTTCCAGATATTTAAATGTTTTAATTTTTATATATACATTTGCAAATTTTACATTTAATTTATGGACTTATCTATGAGCTTAATCTACATTTTTCAGCTGGCGTGATCTTCTCTGTAGGTTTGTGTGTGTTTTTCTGTGGAGAAATAAAGTTTTAGTAATATTATTACTATTATTATATATTTTTTCCCTCCTATCCGGAGGGGTCCTTCTTTCTTCCTTTCGGGAGGGTGGTCTCCTGCATACATATTATTATACTGCTAAAGGATATTATGGCCCAGATTCACGTACATCTGCGCATTATTGGACCGGCGTAGCGCACCGCCTTTACGTTAGACTTGCGCAATTTTGCCGCGTAATCACCCTATTCTCGTAGCTTTTGCGCAGGAAATTGCGCATACGTAACGTTTTTCCAGAGGCGTAAGGAGGAGTAATACAAATTGGGAAGGACGTGGGCGTGTTACATTGAAATGAGCCGTGACCCCATGCAAATGAAGGGCCGGCCGGCTCGCGCATGCGCGCTTGAAGGAGACCATGGTCAGCTCCGCTGTGCGCATGCTCACAACTCGGGAGCGGCGCAATCAGTGAAATTGGAAATGGACTAGGGCAACTTTGTGAACTACGCAGACAGCATAAATAGACAGACACAAATGCACTTCCTTTGCAAAAGTACATCCCTTTGTATCCCTCCCTATACAGCAAGGTGCTTTTGTTTGTTTGTGACGTGTCTTTGAGATATTTGGGGACTGTTTTGCAGAGTGATTTTTGTCTTTTATGTGTTTTCTTTGTTGTTATTTTGTTTAAATTATATTTTTGCTGGGCATTTTTTTTTTTTGCTCGTCATTTATTTAATTTTTTTGGTTCTGTTTGTGTATGATTTTGGAATGTGGGGGTGATATTCCTGCGGGAAAAGGGGTGTCACCCTCATTTGTGGTGGAGAAGTGATCCCCAGGTCTGTGTGAATGGTGTATGAATGTACAGTGACATAATTGGAGCCGTGGTGTGGCGTTGCAGCTCACAAGTCCTGCATGGTGGACTGGTGCCAATCCAATGTGATGACGATGTGGTGTGTGTGTGCTAGGGACCACAGTGGTTTGCATGCATGCATTCTCATTGTGCCATGATTAATGTGTGTGTTTAACGTGCAAATGCAGAGTCACCTTGAAGGGAAAAGACAGGAGGATGTTAGTCATGCATGTGCCACTTGTGAGGTGTGCATCACAGGAGGGGATAGTCATGCCTGCCACCCATGTCACTCACCAACCAGCCAGCTGTCCCCATACATGTTCTGTTCGAAATCTGTGGGGATGGGGCTCTGATTGTATATGTAGCTGTCATGGGTGTCATGGGTGGTGCCATGTGTTGGGCTGCTGATGTCCTCCTGCAAGGTTGTGGTAATTCCAGGATGGCATGAGGGGTGAATCTGAAGATGCGAGACACCTCAGAATCACTCATGCCAAAGATGTCAATGCGTGTGTGATATATCAAGTGAAGAGTGAGGGGCTTGTATCAGATAAGAATATTGTATTAGATTAGATTAAATTGTAAATTTTATCTAAGCAAATAAAAAAATAAAAAAAACATCTCCCGTGCCCTCCTTAGTGCCATCCTCCGTGCCCTCCTCCTTCTTTGTTCATCTAAAGTCAGTAGTATAGCTATGTGCGACGATGCCTCTGGCATGTTGGCATACAGATTGTTGAGCAACACGTGTGACTGCTGAACTCCTCACTAACAGTGTTGCTTTATCTGACAAGTAGACTTTTTTTCTTTTTTTAGACCAGCTTTTATCAGCTCTAATTTTAGACAGGACATTTTGCTGTTGCGCAAACTGCGTCGCCTGCGCTGCCCCAACGTTGTTTTGTGGATCCCCGTAAGTCCCTCATTAGCATATTTGACTAGCAAATCAATGGTGTGTCTATCGCACTTTTGCGCGGACGGATGCGCCAGTCTAACGAAATTACACGGGACAAAAAAAAGACGATTTTTAGTGTATCTCGTTCTGGGGATGCCGCGCAACGAAACGCACGCGCACATTTAGACTTACGCACGCGCATCTCCTGTTGCGCAGGCGTAATCGCTCTGTGAATCTGGGCCTATGAGTTTAATATATATAAATTTGTGTGTATTGATCCCACTGATCTTGTGACCCCGGAGGTGGGACTGAAAAATCTCACTTCCGGTGTCAGGATAGTCCATTAAGTATATAAGTGTGATTTGTTGGCGTGGGAGGCAGTGGCGTAATTATAGGGGTGCTGAGATCGCCATGGCGACCGGGCCCCTTGCTGCAGGGGGCCCTTTAAGGCCCCCTCTACTCTTTGATAGGAGGAGCGGCAGGGGCGGCTGAGATGAGCTCCCCGATCGTCAGCCGAACTGTGCAGGGAGGGAGCTTGTCACATTAACCTAAAGTGAAAGTGGTGTGTGCTCTTTGTCTCCCCCTAGAGTGCAGTACCCGGCAGGAAGTGCCAAGGTAAATGTCTGCCGTTTTTTTTATGACATATCTGCTGTATGTGTTTATATACTGTGTGTATGTATGTACTGTATGTGTGTGTGTGCATGTATGGATGCATGTGTGTGTGCATATGTATGTGTTTATATGCATGTACTGTATGTGTGTGTGTGCATATGTATGTATGTAAGTATGTATGTATATATATATATGTATGTGTGTGTGCATATGTATGTATGTGTATATGTGTGCATATGTATGTATGTATGTATGTATATATATGTATATGTGTGTGCATATGTATGTATGTGTATATGTATGTACTGTATGTGTGTGTGCATATGTATGTACTGTATGTGTGTGTGCATAGATATGCATGTACTGTATGTGTGTGTATATGTATTTACTGTATGTGTGTGTGCATGTATGTGAGTGTTCATGTATGTGCATGTGTTTATCAGTGGCAGTGCGTCCATAAGGGCGCATGTGTGCCGATCCCTCTCCCCAGTCACTCCCTCTATGACCAATGGATAAATTCATGCATAGCATGAATCTATCCATGGCCACCGCTGCCACCCCCATATTTAGGTGTCCGGTTCCTTTTCGGGTGCCTGAATCACAGCGGGGGGGGGGGGTGAAGCACCTGATTAGAGCCATAGTCTTTAATAGGCTTCAAAATAGGTGAACCGCGAGCGCCATGCTGGGCGCTCAAAGTCCACCCTGGTGTGTTAGAAAGGCGAATTAATATTCACTTTTCTAACACTGAACCACCTCTCCACCAATCAGGTGTGCGGGTCTGTTACCCGTCACCTGATTTTCTGAAATAATAGGAGCGGCTATTGGACACTTATCAGGAGGAGAGGACGGGAGATGAGGACGGCAGGAGATGCATGGAGGATCCTGCTCGTAGGAGTCACCCGTAGCCCCACGAGACAGGGTAAGGGTCGGGTAGGCGGGGGGATTCACAGTGGTGGCATTCGATGGCACAGTTGCAGCATTTGATGGCACACTGGCAGCATTTAATGGGCACACCAGTATTTGCTGGGCACACTGGTGGCATTTTATGGACACAGTGGCAGAGTTTGATGGGCACAGTGGCAGATTTTGATGGGCACAGTGGCGGCATTTGATGGGCATAGTGGCAGCATTTTGGCACAGTAGCAGCGTTTGGGCACAGTGGCAGCATTTGATGGAAACAGTGGCAGCGTTTGGCACAGTGGCAGAGTTTGGGCACAGTGGCGACATTTGATGGGAACAGTAGTAGTGTTTGGCACAGTGGCAGAGTTTGATGGGCACAGTGGCTGCATTTGATGGGCACAGTGGCTGCATTTGATGGGCACAGTGGCTGCATTTGATGGGCACAGTGGCGGCTTTTGATGGGCACAGTGGCAGCTTTTGATGGGCACAGTGGTTGCAAATTATGTTTTTTTTTTTATTTTGAGTACCAGCTGCCACTGGTTTATATGTGTGTGCATATGTGCATTTATATATATATATATGTGTGTGTGTTTTTATATGTGTTTACATGTATGTATGCACATTTTATGTATGCACTTTTAATCCCGATCCCCTATTTGTGTACAATAAGAACCTATTTGTTTATTTATTTTTTTTGCTTCTTCATAGTATCGTCAAAAAATGCTATTCCTCCGAAAAGCGATCCATGATTAGATCGCTTTTCAGAGACATTTGACAGCCGGTAAAGAGGCAACATGTTGCCTACTGACCACCTGTTTTAACCCCTTAAATACATCATCACTATGCTGCAACTGCATGCAATGCACACAGTTGCAAGGGGGTTGCAGTGTAGCCCCATTCACCTAGGGGTATACTTCAAGGGTGCCCTGACTGGAAAAAGATTGCGAAACACCGACATAGAGGAACCAATCTCTCCATTTTCCTCCTGCAGCCGCTGAATGTCTGCGGGAGGGAGAGGAAAAAAAGCAAGGGGAACTGGAGAAATCGGTTCATTTATATGCAGCCGCCTACTTGCGACCGTGTTCTGTAACGCCACCGGGCTCGGAGAAAAGAGCCCTATCTGGGGGTCAGGGGGGGGGGGGGGTCCTTCATGGTTTCTTGCATCGGGGCCCTGAAGGTTCTAGTTACGCCACTGGTGGGAGGTCAGTCTCCGTTCCCAGTTGAAGCCATTTTTGGGGAAAAGCGTCGGGTGGAGCATTTCCTAACGCCATCATACTCATATTATACAGCCCTCTTAGGTTTGATCCTTTGGCTGTTTTTTTATCTTTTTATCTATTTTTTTGCGTTTTGTTTTTTGTCACATTTTCCTCTACCTTGATATGATCATTTGCTGTGATTGCTGTGATTTTTATACTTGCTGTGACATTTTTAAGTGACCTTTTTTAATAAACCATCCTTTTGGACATACTTCACTATTGGAATTTATTCTTAGTTTCGGGTGGAGGCGAAGCTGAATCTGACCACCGCCTTCCTGTGTGATTCGGTCTGGAGAGACAGATGGAGGTTTTCTCTCTTCCTGCAAAACAGAGGCACCCCTCCCTGAGTGATCTTTCACCGGGGCGGCAGGCTGATGCATATGCTTCTTTGACCTTCTTAAAACCAAGGTCCATCTTGTTTGGTAAGAGTCAGTAATTTCATATCTCTGGCTAAGAATAAGATTCAAGCTTCTTCAAACTATATACAGAGTATTGCAGCGATCGGTGAACTGATCCCTGGAAGTGTCCTGTTTTTAAATGTTTTTTTTCTATTATTGTTGGGACTTTACACCATATATTGTTTTTACTACCTTTGGGTAGTCAACACCTGGTTTACTCTATTATACTGTGTTTTTTTATTTGTATGCATCAACTAATTGTCTGTGTGCATTGATACACTAACTTTTTCACTTAAGGGAATATTTCTTATACAATTCTAGCCCTAGACCTTCTCTGTAACTCAAAACATGCAATCTGTAGAATTTTTTAAATGTGAGATTTTTAAGAGAAAAAGTTTGTTGCCATTTCACGAGCAGGCGCAACTTTGAAGCATTTCAATTTACTTGGCGTAACATCATCTTTTACAATATAAAAAAAATAAATAAGGCAAACTTTTTTTTTAATTCAGAAAAAGTGAATTGTTTCCAAAAAAAGTCAGTTGTAAGTCCGCTGTGCAAATACGGTGTGATAAAAAGTGCAACAACCACCATTTTATTCTCTAAGATGTTAGGAAAAAATGATATAATGTTTGGGGGTTCTATGTAATTTTCTAGAAGAAAAATAAAAATGATTTTAACTATTTTTAAAAATAGGTCTTAAAGTGGTTAAACCATTTCTGACTATTTCTAGTCACAGTGTTGGCAATATGGTGCAATTCATTTAACATTTAACTTTTTCTTTGGCTTAGGGAAACTCGTTATTGGTTCCCATGGGTAACTGTTTTTCTGTTTAGACATTCATACGCAAGGTCTTTTGTATCTTGGAAACATTAACACCAATATAAGAACATCCAAAAATGCAATAATAAAATAATTATTATTCTAATGTACAGAGAACAATACCCCTAGTAGATTTTAGTTTAAATGCTTCATTATCACAGCTTTTTTAAAGTCCTCATACACTGTGTGTGATGCATTGAGAGCATTAAATATTGAGTGTCTGATTGAGCAGACTGTGTGTATTCTTAGTTCACAGACTCCATTGTCAAAATGTATTTAGACTATGACCAATTTAACTGATGCAGTTAAATTTGAGCTGTACTAAGCTGTGGTTACAAAGGTGTTAATATATTCAAATAAGCTAGTAACACATAAAAACGCTCAGAGATTGCTTCTGTACCCAACCCCAAGCAAAGACCTACAAACAAAATGAAAACCATTAATAAGTTGCATGGGTGGCAGGGACTCAATAGCGCAGCAAATAAACCACACAGATACAAATAGAATATATATTTGTTTTTCATAAAATGCTAAAAACATGTCCATCAGGTCATCTGATCTGATTTATATCACATCTCTAAAATATATATATATATATATATATATATATATATATATATATATATATATATATATATAATGTTCTTAGCTATGGATCAAATCAAATGGCCTGATGGACATGTTTATAGCACTTTATGAATAAAGAATATATATTTTATGTATACCTATGTGGTTCGTGTGGTACTCTATTAACTCCATGTCACCTGCGCAACCAATTTATGGTTTCCTTATTGCTTTAAATCAGCTAAAAGATGATTTGTGACTTGTTGCTATACGCTGCTGTTCTTTGTGCTTTATACTTTTACTATTTTATATTTCCTTATTACATTTATTGGAGTTCATTTGTGGGTCCCTTTTACAGTCAAGTTTTTTTTTTCCAGAAATGATATATTCCATTTGTCATGTGAACCATTTACCAAGACTTGATATGGTTCTATACGAAGGGGCAGTTTGTAGTTCTACACATGCTTTGCAGTAATGCTCAATCCAAGAAACATCTTCCACTGGCTTCAGTTTTGATCTCCATTTGAAGTATTCCAGGTATTTCTGATCATTTTTGTCCAGTTCAAGCAGGTAGGAAGCCAGCTCTTTTGCACTGGGGAAGTCGTCCACATGAATGAATGAATCAGATGGAATAAATCTCTCATAGTTTTCTCGGGGTGGGCCGAGAACCACTGGGACACTTCCCGAATTAAGTGCATTACTCCACAATTTTTCTGTTATATAGTCTGTATGTATTGAGTTCTCAAAGGATAAGTAGAACTTATATTTAGAGATAACTGAAATTGTTTTATCCCTGGCTAAAGGGAGATGTTGTTGACCATAAACATCTATTAGTATATGATTCTTTAAGTCGTTATAAAACTTGACCCGTCTGGAATTGGGGTTCCAGTTACTGACAAGCCAAGCCACCAGATGAGACTTTTTTGGGATTGTATAATTAGCAGCAACTTCATTCCGTTCTAACCATCCATAAGGTGTAAAGATATCAGAGTCACTGCGGTAGGACATAGTGAGGTTGATGAGTTTGTCCATGAAGTGCAGATTTGGATTATGACTTGGAGATTCCAAAGTAAACCACACCCAATATTGTCCTTCAGGCCTTGGCATCTGTGGCATCTGCTGTCTGGATCCACATACATCCCTGTGATGAATAATGACTGCATTTGCTGTGTTATATAAGCTACGGTTGGCTGTAAGCAGGCATTTAGTACCAAAGGGTTTTGGACACTCTTCTAAATGGAACTGGGAACCAAAAGGCCACGTCCATAACAAGACAGTGAAAATCAATTCAGGCTTGGAGGGAGCTGCAGGATCAGTGCAGTTGGTCATGAGTGATACCTCATTTCTGATATGTTTATTACTAATATGATTATAACTGAATAACATAAAGGCAACTAAAGTTTGGATGAGAAATATAATAAAATAATGAGAACGTGATGACGACTGTTGTGTTGGCTTCATTTCATGCCTGTAAACAAATCGACAAAGACAAACCAGTTCAATATAAACAAATCTGAGAACCAAACACATTCAAAAAGGAAAAAGTCAGATTATATTATATTATTTATTTTATGAAAAATGTCAACAGACAAAAAGTTTAAAAACATGCACCGAGGTGAATGAAATTCAACTGTGTAACATTGCAAACATATACAAAACATATAACAAAAAAACACAATGATAATGATACAACAACTCTCCTATGAATGATGGATGATGATCCCTGGTACCCGGAGCGTTTCCGGGATAGAACCTTCATCAGGGTTAACGAACAGGGGTGAATACGGTCAAAATTCTTTACTCAATACGAGCGGTTCCATATGAAAAAAGGCACCACAAAGGAGGGAAAACGCCAACTACTGTACGCAAACTGATTGCTATATGGGGATATTTAGGAGCCATTACAGTAGCACACAGGAACCACTTTGGAGCTTGTCATTGAGTCGGGGGTTGCCTTATTAAGGTCCTGTGATCGCCATAACCTTAGTTCTGAGCTCATATTGCTTCATACTGGATCAGTGGAGTTTGGATATCGTTGCATATAGGGTACTCCTAGGACCTGAATCCACCAGTTCCAAATTTATATTGGGGTTCGGATTGATGCCTCTGTGCATTCCCATCTCTTTTCATTCTTCATTCATTCATTTTTTCATATGGAACTGCTCATATTGAGTAAAGAATTTTGACCATACTCACCCTTGTCGTTAACGCTAATGAAGGTTGTATACTGAAAATGTGTCGGGTACCAGGGATCATCATCCATACGAGAGTAGTAGTGTCGTTATCATTGTGTTTTTTGGTTGTTTCTTGCTATATGTTTTGTATATGTTTTCAATGTTATACACTTGAATTACATTCACCTCGGTGCATGTTTTTAAACTTTTGTACGCATGTCTGTTGACATTTTCCATAAAATAAATATTGTTTCTATGCATATCACAGTGTCTGGCTTTTAAAGTCCCACCTTAGGGGGAACAATTGTTTGTACTTTATTGTTTGAGGTCTTGTGGCAAGGGACGGATCAGACAATTTTAGGGGAAACGTCGCCATGAGAGACTCCAAGAGTTGGTGGGTGAGGTGACATCCCAATGCCTTTTTGAAACATTTTGAGTCATCTGGACATTTACAAAGTAAAGCTTTTCACATTGTACAGTGCCTTGAAAAAGTATTCACACTCTTTGAAATTTTCCACATTTTGACTTCTGAAGACAATTGGTTCCACTTGATTTTAGTTAGGAGTATCAGAGTAAAGGGGGCAGAATATAAATAAACACCACACTTTTCAGATATTTATTTGTAAAAAAATAATAAACTATTTATCATTTTCCTCCACTTGACAATTATGTGCCACTTTGTGTTGGTCTATCACATAAAATCCCAATAAAATACATTTACATTTTTGGTTGTGTAGCGCCCCCTTACTTTCAGTGCTGGCACTACGCTAAAGTTAGTGGGTGAATGGGAGAGTTACTTTGCTCCCATTCCTTATTTGTTACATTTCAGGCTGCTGCTGTTTTAGAAATGTCCTGTAGGCCGGTCTGTGGCCCCGAGGTGTGATTACACCCCTGGGCGACAGTTGGCGCTAGAGGGGTTCTGACGGAGCCACTTTTCCCCAGCAGCCAATTAGAGGTGTTCTTCCCTCACTGGGCATGCTGGGGAGGGGTATATCTGTGGCAGCTGCCACGTGTTCTGGGTCGGTTCCTCTTCTCTGTGCGGGGTCCACGTTCCAGGTGCGGCATCCACCTTCAGGGTGCGCGCATCCACGGACCCCGTTTGCATGGCCCACCTGGCCAGAACCACCTATCCCATGGAGACCCATTCGGATGTCGATGGGGGCCGCAGTGACTTACTGGGTCCCCAACCTTATTGAGAAGATCCCAGGCTGTATACCGTTCAGTGGTTATCCAAGAGGGCTTGAACGAACCATCGAGGATCTGGTCGCCGAGAATTGACAGGTACATGTCAGCTGTCAACCGGTGACCCTTCAATTGGATTTACTGGGAGGATTCGCTCAATCCGAATTGTTCTCTTGAGTACTGAAGTACTGCGCCTGTGGCAGAGGCCCGAGCCAGGCCTGTTCCTCCCAGCAATTTAAAAAGTGACATTCCGGCTGCCAGGCTTATAACAGGAGTCTGTCCGGAGGCACTTCACTCACTCCCCCTGAGTGGCGACGAACTGTATGTACTACTACCGAGAGCGAGACTGCTCTGGGTTATATCCAGGCCTGATACCGCACTGTTCTCTATTGCTTCATCAACCTTTCCTATCTCCTGTTGATGTTGGCCATTGTTGGGCCTTGGAATAAAGCATTTAAAAATCCATTTGGTGACTGGACATTCGCTCACTGCTACTACTCACTGCTACTACCCCTAGACACGTCGTAAGGTAACTCAATATGCCGATCCCAAACAACAACCAGCGGCTCCTGAGGGGGTAGCGCTACAGTTGTAACAGGACAAAATGTGGAAAATTTCAAGGCGTATGAATACTTTTTCAAGGAACTGTACATTGACATTGTACTATTAAAAATTCAGTAAAGCTGGAAAGAATCATTATGCTGGTCCCCTACAATCTAATGTTACAAGCTGCTCAATTTATGTTGATTTTGTGAAATTTTTATGGTGAAAATGTTTATAGTATAGGATTTTTAATTTTGAAATTAAACAGGAAACCATTTTCCTGACTGTTCTTAAAAAATAACCCAAACCTATTTCTCCGTATACTGTATATGCCATCATACTATCTCACTTTATACAGTTTTTGTAAGTGTAACATGGGGCATTAATACTGAGTTGCAGAAATTCATTTGGTCACAAGATGGCAGTGCCAACTAGATATTGCCTAACTGCAATCAGAATACAGTTGCCAGGGGCAGCCTGGGAGAAGTATTCTAACTAGAGAATTCTACCTACAGTCAATCAGGGGGCTGCAACTACAAGGCTCATAAACAAGGGTATGATATATAAGAAAAAGCCCAGAAAGGAGCGAGAGGGAGAGACACACCAACCAAGAAGAAGCGTGTGAGCTGTGCTGTGTCAAGCTGTGCTGAACCATGCCAGGCTGAACTGCACCAGACGGGGCCATGTCAGAACTAATTGTGAGTATGGGTAACTACCAACCAAAATCGCTGTCAAGTTACCCTGGCCTGAGCTGCTGACGCTGCACCACTAATTAAAGGGACCCCCCCACTATACAGACAAATTGCTTACGCACCAGCACTGCCGCAGGGGGGTCTGGTGAGAGGGGCTCTGACCCACATAACAGCTAAAACTTTTAACCTTAATGTGAAAAAGAGTCATTATTCACTATTGACACTTTGCCACAAGAGGTCTATCATACCTGTGGCCACTTCCACCTGTAAGCAACAGCCATCAAATTCAGAGATAGAGCCCAAAAACTGTTAGTATCACAGAACACTCACCCTGATTTATGTACCCCTTTCTTGCTGCATAATACCTTAGTATTTACCAGTGGCGGCCCCTCCATAGGGGGCGCAGGGGCGCCGCCCCCTCCCCCCAAAGCCATTAAAATTATTATTATTTTTTTTGTCCCTATAAGAAAAAAAAAAAAAAAGGTCCTTTAACAGCACTACTATGTGCAGGGTGGGCGCTGGTCACAGTTCACTGCTATAGAGTCATTGAAGCGTCATGCCAATGCAAGCAGGCAAGACGCTTCATTTGCAGTTTTTTTTTTAAGCTCTGTGGCTATGTGCTTTGCGCCACGAGCCAATCACAATCCAGTGTCTCCATTCTCTCCACTCCAATTGGGTCTTGCTGCTTCCTCTCTGCAGAAGGAAATGGGCGGTGCTTTTCCCAGGGCAGTGTTACTTTCGTTTTTGGCTCCAAAAGGAATCTAAGGTAAGTAACTTATTTAAAACATTTTATTTGTCTGAGTCTCATTGTCTGTCCAGTCCAGTGTCACTGTCCACCCCATCCAGCAGTACCTTGTGCTGTATGCTCAGCCTGTACTGTGATCGGGCTGGCGGAAGGGGAACAGAGAGCCGTGCTTCACATCTCCTGTATGTGTGTGAGGGCTTAGAGTACTGCGTCCTGCTGCAGCTGTGCTTGACAGATCTCTTATCTCTGTCTGTCTCTATCTGCCCCCCCCCCCCCTCTCTCTCTGTGTCTGTGTATCTCTCTCTATCTATCTATCTATCTATCTATCTATCTATCTATCTATCTATCTATCTATCTCTGTATATATCTATCTATCTCTGTATATATCTATCTATCTCTGTATATAACTATCTATCTCTGTATATATCTATCTATCTCAGTATCTATCTATCTCTGTATCTCTGTATATACAGTATCTATCTCTGTATATATCTATCTCTGTATCTATCTATCTATCTATCTATCTATCTATCTATCTATCTATCTATCTATCTATCTATCTATCTATCTATCTATCTATCTATCTATCTCTCTGTATCTATCTATCTATCTATCTATCTATCTATCTATCTATCTATCTATCTATCTATCTCAGTATCTATCTATCTATCTATCTATCTATCTATCTATCTATCTATCTATCTATCTATCTATCTCTGTATCTATCTATCTCTATCTATCTATCTCTGTATCTCTGTATATACAGTATCTATCTCTGTATATATCTATCTCTGTATATATCTATCTCTGTATATATCTATCTCTGTATCTATCTATCTATCTATCTATCTATCTATCTATCTATCTATCTATCTATCTATCTATCTATCTCAGTATCTATCTATCTATCTATCTATCTATCTATCTATCTATCTATCTATCTATCTATCTATCTATCTATCTATCTCTGTATCTATCTATCTCTATCTATCTATCTATCTATCTATCTATCTATCTATCTATCTATCTCTGTATCTATCTATCTCTATCTATCTATCTCTGTATCTCTGTATATACAGTATCTATCTCTGTATATATCTATCTCTGTATATATCTATCTCTGTATATATCTATCTCTGTATATATCTATCTATTTATCTATCTATCTATCTATCTATCTATCTATCTATCTATCTATCTATCTATCTATCTATCTATCTATCTCTGTATCTATCTATCTCTGTATCTATCTATCTCTGTATCTATCTATCTCTGTATCTATCTATCTCTGTATCTATCTATCTCTGTATCTATCTCTGTATCTATCTATCTATCTCTGTATCTATCTATCTCTGTATCTATCTATCTATCTATCTATCTATCTATCTCTGTATCTATCTATCTCTGTATCTATCTATCTATATCTATCTCTGTATCTATCTATCTATCTATCTATCTATCTATCTATCTATCTATCTATCTATCTCTGTATCTATCTATCTCTGTATCTATCCATCTCTGTATCTATCTATCTATCTATCTATCTATCCATCTCTGTATCTATCTATCTATCTATCTATCTATCTATCTATCTATCTATCTATCTATCTATCTATCTATCTATCTGTATCTATCTATCTATCTATCTATCTATCTATCTATCTATCTATCTATCTATCTATCTATCTATCTATCTATCTATCTATCTATCTATCTATCTATCTATCAATCTATCTATCTATCTATCTCTGTATCTATCTATCTCTGTATCTATCTATCTCTGTATCTATCTATCTATCTATCTATCTATCTCTGTATCTATCTATCTCTGTATCTATCTATCTCTGTATCTATCTATCTATCTATCTATCTCTGTATCTATCTATCTATCTATCTCTGTATCTATCTATCTATCTATCTATCTATCTATCTATCTATCTATCTATCTATCTATCTATCTATATCTATCTATCTCTGTATCTATCCATCTCTGTATCTATCTATCTATCTATCTATCTATCTATCTATCTATCTATCTATCTATCTATCTATCTATCTATCTATCTATCTATCTATCTATCTATCTATCTCTGTATCTATCCTATCTATCTATCTATCTATCTATCTATCTATCTATCTATCTATCTATCTATCTATCTATCTATCTATCTATCTATCTATCTCTCTATCTATCTATCTATCTTTGTATCTATCCTATCTATCTATCTATCTATCTATCTATCTATCTATCTATCTATCTATCTATCTATCTATCTATCTATCTATCTATCTATCTATCTATCTATCTATCTATCTATCTATCTATCTCTGTATCTATCTATCTATCTATCTATCTATCTATCTATCTATCTATCTATATATCTATCTATCTATCTATCTATCTGTATCTATCTATCTATCTATCTATCTATCTATCTATCTATCTATCTATCTATCTCTGTATCTATCTATCTCTGTATCTATCTATCTATCTATCTATCTATCTATCTATCTATCTATCTATCTATCTATCTATCTCTGTATCTATCTATCTATCTATCTATCTATCTATCTATCTATCTATCTATCTATCTATCTATCTATCTATCTATCTATCTATCTATCTATCTCTGTATCTATCTATCTATCTATCTATCTATCTCTGTATCTATCTATCTATCTATCTATCTATCTATCTATCTATCTATCTATCTATCTATCTATCTATCTATCTATCTATCTCTGTATCTATCTATCTATCTATCTCTATCTATCTCTGTATCTATCTATCTCTATCTATCTCTGTATCTATCTATCTATCTATCTATCTATCTATCTATCTATCTATCTATCTATCTATCTATCTATCTATCTATCTATCTATCTATCTATCTCTGTATCTATCTATCTATCTATCTATCTATCTCTGTATCTATCTATCTCTGTATCTATCTATCTATCTATCTATCTATCTCTGTATCTCTGTATCTATATCTATCTATCTCTGTATCTATCTCTGTATATATCTATCTCTGTATCTATCTATCTATCTATCTATCTATCTATCTATCTATCTATCTATCTATCTATCTATCTATCTATCTATCTATCTATCTATCTATCTATCTCTGTATCTATCTATCTCTGTATCTATCTATCTCTGTATCTATCTATCTCTGTATCTATCTATCTATCTATCTATCTCTGTATCTATCTATCTACTGTATCTATCTCTGTATCTATCTATCTATCTCTGTATCTATCTATCTCTGTATCTATCTATCTATCTATCTATCTATCTCTGTATCTATCTATCTATCTATCTATCTATCTATCTATCTATCTATCTATCTATCTATCTATCTATCTATCTATCTATCTATCTATCTATCTATCTATCTATCTATCTATCTATCTCTGTATCTATCTATCTCTGTATCTATCTATCTATCTATCTATCTATCTATCTATCTATCTCTGTATCTATCTATCTATCTATCTATCTATCTATCTATCTATCTATCTATCTATCTCTGTATCTATTCTATCTATCTATCTATCTATCTATCTATCTATCAATCTATCTATCTATCTATCTATCTCTGTATCTATCTATCTCTGTATCTATCTATCTCTGTATCTATCTATCTATCTATCTATCTATCTATCTATCTATCTATCTATCTATCTATCTATCTATCTCTGTATCTATCTATCTCTGTATCTATCTATCTCTGTATCTATCTATCTATCTATCTCTGTATCTATCTATCTATATCTATCTATCTATCTATATCTATCTATCTCTGTATCTATCCATCTCTGTATCTATCTATCTATCTATCTATCTATCTATCTATCTATCTATCTATCTATCTATCTATCTATCTATCTATCTCTGTATCTATCTATCTATCTATCTATCTCTGTATCTATCTATCTATCTATCTATCTATCTATCTATCTATCTATCTATCTATCTATCTATCTATCTATCTATCTATCTCTGTATCTATCTATCTCTGTATCTATCTATCTCTGTATCTATCTATCTATCTATCTCTGTATCTATCTATCTATATCTATCTCTGTATCTATCTATCTATCTATCTATCTATCTATCTATCTATCTATCTATCTATCTATCTATCTATCTATCTATCTATCTATCTATCTATCTCTGTATCTATCCATCTCTGTATCTATCTATCTATCTATCTATCTATCTATCTATCTATCTATCTATCTATCTATCTATCTATCTATCTATCTATCTATCTATCTATCTATCTATCTATCTCTGTATCTATCCTATCTATCTATCTATCTATCTATCTATCTATCTATCTATCTATCTATCTATCTATCTATCTATCTATCTATCTATCTATCTCTATCTATCTATCTATCTATCTATCTATCTATCTATCTATCTATCTATCTATCTATCTATCTATCTATCTATCTATCTATCTATCTATCTGTATCTATCTATCTATCTATCTATCTATCTATCTATCTATCTATCTATCTATCTATCTATCTATCTATCTATCTATCTATCTATCTATCTATCTATCTATCTATCTATCTATCTATCTATCTATCTATCTCTGTATCTATCTATCTCTGTATCTATCTATCTATCTATCTATCTATCTATCTATCTATCTATCTATCTATCTATCTATCTATCTATCTATCTATCTATCTATCTATCTATCTGTATCTATCTATCTATCTATCTATCTATCTATCTATCTATCTATCTATCTATCTATCTATCTCTGTATCTATCTATCTATCTATCTCTGTATCTATCTATCTATCTATCTATCTATCTATCTATCTATCTATCTATCTATCTATCTCTGTATCTATCTATCTATCTATCTCTATCTATCTCTGTATCTATCTATCTCTATCTATCTCTGTATCTATCTATCTATCTATCTATCTATCTATCTATCTATCTATCTCTGTATCTATCTATCTATCTATCTATCTCTGTATCTATCTATCTCTATCTATCTCTGTATCTATCTATCTCTGTATCTATCTATCTCTGTATCTATCTATCTCTGTATCTATCTATCTATCTATCTATCTATCTCTGTATCTATCTATCTCTGTATCTATCTATCTATCTATGTATCTATGTATGTATCTATCTATCTCTGTATCTATCTATCTATCTATGTATCTATGTATCTATGTATCTGTGTATCTATCTATCTATCTATCTATCTATCTATCTATCTATCTATCTATCTATCTATCTATCTATCTATCTATCTATCTCTGTATCTATCTCTGTATCTATCTCTGTATCTATCTATCTATCTCTGTATCTATCTATCTATCTCTGTATCTATCTATCTCTGTATCTATCTATCTCTGTATCTATCTATCTATCTATCTATCTATCTATCTATCTATCTATCTATCTATCTATCTATCTATCTATCTATCTATCTATCTATCTATCTATCTATGTCTCTCTCTCACTCTCTCTCTGTCTATTTGTCTGTCTATCCAATTATCTATCGATCTGTCTGTCTGCAGGTCCCATTGTCTGCGAGTGACGTTGCCGGAGGGAGGGGGGGGGGGTTGGCTGGGGTTTTGTTTGCGCCCCCCCAAAAAAATGGAGCACCAGCCGCCACTGGTATTTACACCTCCAACTGCCAGCTGAACTTGCCTTATTTTTGCCTTGCTGCACTAAGGAGCCTACCCACCTACTAAGCCTAAATCTACATCTGACTGCTGC
Source organism: Rana kukunoris (assembly GCA_029574335.1). Classification (NCBI taxonomy): domain Eukaryota; kingdom Metazoa; phylum Chordata; class Amphibia; order Anura; family Ranidae; genus Rana; species Rana kukunoris. Next base: position 201,209,234 of record CM056059.1, on the reverse strand, counting down.
TGAACTTTTACCCCCTTTTGTCATCTTCCCTTTTGTGTAACTTAATTAATAGGCCCCAACATGGCAGAACACGGACCTGCAGAAATGCAGTGCCAACATATGATTCCTGCCTACTGCCTCATCTGCGAAACCCCCAGGGGCTGGAATTCAACATTGGGCATACTGCAGAGGCTGCACCAGCAGTAGTGTGCCATTAAAGAACCTGTGTGATTATGGTACAAATACAAGATCTGGGAAGCTTCAAGAAACATGCAACAAGGCGATGGAGAGATTCTTCCCCTCCATCTGTGATTGAAGTTGTCGATCTAACAAATCTTCATATGACATATGAGCGTTTATTGGCTATATCCATGAATACTTTACACAAACACGTTATCTCGTGGGCTCCTTGGAAAAAATGGCTAGATCACAAAGTTTAATTGTTCACTTTGACACCAGTTTTCTGAATTTCATATTCCCTTTTTTGTATAAATAAATAGGGGAATATACCAATTGATCCATTGAGGATACTTGTTTATTGAATGACTAATACACATAATAGCTTTCCTCTCTTGTACGGATACGTTTTGCTGTATTGATACATATTTACTGACTCTTAATTATATATATTTTTTTCTTTTCTTTATCTCTAATTTTAAACGAAAATATCTGTTAATACTTGATGAATTTACCTGTACGTAATACACATGTCTGTACTTTAAAATGAAAAATTCCAATAAAAAACTATTGAAACAAAAAAGAAACATGCAACATTTTGACAACTTTCAAAAAGATGAGGCAGGGTTTGTGATACAAATACTCTGCCTCCTAGATTGTAAACTGGGCCCTCTGATTCCTCCTGCATGGAATTGTTTTGCAGCTGTACTGTCTGCCCTCATGTGGTTAAGCGATGTGAAAATTGTTGGCGCTATATAATTCCTGTATAATAATAATCCCTCTAATATTGCTCCTGGAACACACATTCTATTGCCTCATAGCTCAGGCACTGGAGGTGCAGCAGAAGAAGAGGACTACGGCCAGCAGGATCCTTTGCCTAATGCCTCCATCGTTGTGGGTCAGGAGTCCCAAGGGTTGGGGCTCTGGTGGTGAAAAAATGAAGGGAATGGTTATATGTTACTTTGAAGAGGAATATCGGTCTAATAGACCCCAGATCTCTCCATAAAGAGTACCTGCCTATTGCTGTCACGAGGGATGTTTACATTCCTTGTGACAACAATAAAAACAATCAAAAAAAAGTTAAGAATCCGTGTAAAAATAAATATATATATTTTTTAAAGTGCCCGGTCCCCCCGTACTCGTGTGCAAAGGCAAATACACGCATTGGTCTTCACATATATATATATGAGGCATCTTAACCACTTAAGACCCGGACCAAAATGCAGGTAAAGGACCTTGCCCCTTTGTGCGATTCGGCACTGCGTCGTTTTAACTGACAATTGCGCGGTCGTGCAACGTGGTTTCCAAACAAAATTGGCGTCCTTTTTTCCCCACAAATAGAGCTTTCATTTGGTGGTATTTGATCACCTCTGCGGTTTTTATTTTTTGCGCTATAAACAAAAATAGAGCGACAATTTAAAAAAAAATTCAATATTTTTTACTTGTTCCTGAGCGCCCGGAGATAGCTCTCTGGGCTCGGTACATAGATGACATCCTCCTCCTATGGAAGGGAGATAGACAGTCACTGGACACATTCATGGCTGACCTCAACCAGATTGAGGTGGGTATAGATCTCACATATGAAGCTAGCTTCTCCAACATACATTTCCTAGATCTGGAAATTTGTGTACACAACAAACAATTAAAAACTAAGATCTTCTTCAAAAGCACCGATCGGAACGGTTTCATTCCGATCGACAGCTGCCACCATCCCTCGTGGTTGAGCTCTGTACCCCGGAGTCAATTATTGAGGATTAGACGCAATTGTTCCAATTTGGAAGATTTCCAGATCCAGGCTAAAACCCTTAAAACCCGATTTGTGGATAAGGGTTATTGTAGTGAGACTATTGATGAGGAGATTAGGAAAATCTCAACCATGGATAGATCCACTTTAACCCTAGAAAAACCCAAGACAGCCCAAGACTCTAGATTTAGACATTCGTTCTTCACGACCTTCTCCACTCAACATAAACAAATTAAAAATATTATTCGAAAACATTGGAAGATTCTGAAAAATGACCCTATCCTGGGCCCAGTCCTCCCAACAGAAGCAGGTGTGATTTACAGGGGAGCGATGTCTCTGAAGAACCAAATCGCACCAAATGTACCTGACCCCCCAGTTAAACCTTCCTTTTTTCCATTGTCCAAAGGGTATCACCCCTGTAGAAGGTGCAAGGTATGCTTGCATAACATCCATCGTAAGAAATTGACGAAATTTCCGATCCTCCGTTACAGGTGCGGAATTTCCTATTAAGCAGTTTTCCACATGTGCAACCAAGTATGTGGTCTACCTCATCACCTGCCCTTGTGGGAAACAATACGTGGGTCGCACCAAGCGTAGTTTCTCCACAAGGGTAGGGGAGCATATTGCCAAAATTAAGAAGGGTTGCACTAAGCATACAGTACCAAGACATTTTCTGGAAAAACATAATAAAAAGGTAGAAGGAACTGCTTTCCAGATTATCGACCATTTTGTCCCCCATTGGAGAGGGGAACCATGCATTAGAGGTGTCTCCAGATTAGAAGTTTTCTGGATCTATCAATTAAAGAGCTATGTGCCCTCGGGCCTGAATGTTGATTGGGATTTAAATGCCTTTATCAACCAATCTTGATTTATCCTGTTTTTGATACATTTATGTCTGCCTTGATGTTTAAATGGGTTTTCATTTATTTACTTTATTCACCCTTTTAAATAGTACATGTTTACATCCCAATACCTCTATGAGACCGTTTTCATCCAAATTTTAGCCCCTTTTTTTACAGATAGCCTTTGAATAGGTATAGAGGGGCTTGCATTTGTGCTGACCCACCTCTATCCTGTGAGGCTTTTTTATCATAAGGTGCATATTGCATAAACTTTGTAGAATTGTATTTAGACCTATGATCCCAATGGAACGCCTGGTGGAGCGCAGACATTAAGAGACGCCCCACCGCGCTGTGATACACAGAGATGACGTTGCACGCTTTGAGCATGCATTGACAGTCATCATGTTGTTGCGATGGAGATGGGTCGAGTGCTTGATGGTGCACTTCCCCATTTGTTGCTCTATCGACGGCGTGATTGGTAGAGCGCAGAGCGGCGTCACCTGTTTCCTCCCCTCAGACGCTATGCAGAGCTTTAATTGGTGCAGTTCTCAGGCCCCTCCCCTTGTTGCTAGCGGGGTTGCCGATTGGAAGAGGTCTGTGGAGTGACAGGATTTAACTCCATTCACCATCTAAAGATGAGTGGTCACTTCCTGACGCGCATACAGGTGTAATATCCTGGCGCCTGGAACGCACAATACCAGGAAATGATGATATTTGGAACGCACGCCGTCCTTTCACCAGGCGGAAGTGATTATGGTCTCATGGAATTAATTGGGATGGTTACTTATAGCGCAATGGGACTCATAATATCCAGTCCTACACCCCAGTTGATGTCTTGTCAGACGAAACCGGTCGGGTTATCACTGGAATTTGCTTGAATGTACAAGTTTTTTCCTTTCTTGTACTAAGGAAGTTTTTGTTTGTTTTGTTTTTAACGTGTACACACCTTTTAAATAAATATAACATTTTTTACACTATGAGGAGACGACCTTCTCTCTTTTTTTCTTATCTCCCATCTCCTGCTGGGATCAATCTTGTATGAGGATACAACAACATTGAAAACTCCGGCTGTTCCTTGGGAAGACCTCTGGATCATCCATAGAAGGATCTATACGGTGATAGAGATCGTGTAGGGCATCCAGCCCATTTAAGCTCAAGGGACCCCCCACCATATGGTGAGCTGTGGGTCTACATCAGTCGGTAAGCGTAGTAATTTCATCTTTACCTTACACCTACTTCATAGGAGTGTGGAGTTTAGAAGAGATGTGTAACACTGATCAGTACTGAGGGTCTCCTTCTGGTTCCAATTGGGACAGGATACATGTAACCCCTATGTGTTGGAATGTTATTTCGAAAGAGGACATTACAATTTATATGTATATAACCTACTGTTGCATATGGACTGCTTTGAGGACCATTTAGTCCCCTTTTTTTCCTACGGACATTTTATTATATCATTGGATTGGTATATTCACTAGTATGATTTTTACACTGTTTGTATTAAGGGCGGTACTGTCACTTTGACATATATACAATATTTTTTTCTTTTTTTCACTTTGAATTAGTAATTTTGTGGTGTGGTTTGACATCCTCACACAACTAGACCTCTGTGTCCTTATTAGTTTGTGGTTATCACCTATTTCACGTTATCACGCTGCACTTTTCACAGTATCCATTTACACTAATTTCCATTGTTGTGTTGGCTGCCTCTACCTTTTCTCCCTTCTTTTTTCACTTATCTTGTATAATATAATTGTATGTTATAATTTTTTTTCACTTTGGAGTAGCGCAATATATTTTTATATATAATAAATATCCCCCAAAAATATATAAAAAAACATTTTTTTCCCTCAGTTTAGGCCGATACGTATTCTTCTACATATTTTTGGTAAAAAAAATCGCAATAAGCGTTTATCGGTTGGTTTTCGCAAAATTTATAGCGTTTACAAAATAAAAGATAGTTTTATTGCATTTTTATTAATTTTGTTTTTTTACTACCAATAGCGGCGATCAGCGATTTTTTTCATGACTGCGACATTATGGCGGACACTTCGGACAATTTTGACACATTTTTGGGACAATTGTCATTTTCACAGCAAAAAATGCATTTAAATTGCATTGTGAAAATGACAGTTGCAGTTTGGGAGTTAACCACAGGGGGCGCTGTGTATTTGAGTGTACCCTGTGTGTGTGTTTACAACTGTAGGGGGTTTGGCTGTAGGTGTGACGTCATCGATCGCGTCCCCCTATTACAGGGATGACGCGATCGATGCTGCGGCCACAGAGAAGCACGGGGAAGCCGTGTTTACACGCGGCTCTCCCCGTTCTTCAGCTCCAGGGACAGATCGCCGCACTGCAGCGGCGATCGGGTCAGCGAATCCCGCGGTCCCATTCCTGGAGCTTCGGACCGGGTCACGGGAGCACGCCCATGACCCACGGCTGGGTACTAAAATCAACGTATATATACGTTGATGTGCCCAGCCGTGCCATTCTGCCGACGTAAATGTGCAGTAGGCGGTCCTTAAGTGGTTAAAAAAGGGAGCAGTAGTAATTGTTTGTGTCTGAGAGTGTCATGTGACTAGTCTGTCTGGCTTACTGGCTGACCTTACAGTTTAGTATAATGTCTAGTAGAGTCATCATGCTGCAAAACTTATAATAAAAAAAGTGTGGAAACTTTTTGAAGAACCCTTGAATAAACAGCGATCGCACCACACATGTGAGGTAATGCTGCGAATGTCAGTGCGAGACCAATAATTCTAGTACCAGACCTCCTCTGTAGCGCTAAACTGGTGACCTGTAAAGGCTTTTAAAGTGTTGGATATGGAGTTTGTTGCCATTCCACGAGCGTGCACAATTTTAAAAGCGCGACATGTTCGGTATCTATTTACTCGGCATAACACCATCTTTTATATTTTAGCAAAAAATTGGGTATTATATTGTTTTTGTATGCATTAATATGAATTAAAGTGTATTTTTTTTAAATTTGTGTTCGAAAAACCACTGCCCAAATACTGTGCGACATAAAAAAATTGCAAAAACACCATTTTATTCTCTAGGACATCTGCTAAATCATATACTGTATATAGGGATTGAAAGAATATATATGTAAAAATAAAAATAAAAGTGAAAAGAAAAAAACAAAAATAAATTCAGACACATATGCATCGATCGAAAAAATGTAAATCATAAAACGAAATATAGATCCAAATCTGTGTTTAATGCATTAGGAGTGATAGTATTGAGAAAATGTATCCAATGTACCTCGCGTCTCCTCAAAGTAAGTTCACAATCACCACCTATTTCTTTCAATGCCTTCTATTACCATGTAATTTAATTGTGAGACTGCATGTCTTTTCTCTACAAAATGTCGGGCAAGTGGTAGCTGTGTTAATTTATCTCTGATTGAATACTTATGACGGGCTATTCGATCCTTTAACTTTTGGGTGGTTTCTCCCATATATAATAATACACATGGACATTTGATAGCATACACCACATACGATGAATGGCAGGTGTAATGTCCCTTAATGGGAATATTGAAATCTTTGTGGGGATGTGAAATATATTTACCCTTAATCATAGAGTTACATTGGATGCAGGATAAACATGGAAAATATCCCATGTTTTTCGGTCCCAGAAATGTAATTTTAGGAACAGGCAGGGAAAATTGATCTGATTTGACCAATTGGTCTGAGTGTTCTTCCTTTCCTATATTAGGGCTTGGGTAAACTACAAAATTCCTCAATATTGGGGTAACTAGTCTTAAGTGTATTCCAATGTTTTTTAATAATATTGAAAACTTTATATGAAAATGGATGATACTGTGAGACAAAAGGAATTCTTTTAAACGATCTTTTAGGCATCCTGTTAGTATTTCGATTTAATCGTTCTTTTTTTAAATGGTGCTTCAGGGTATCTTCTCTGGATACGTTTTTTCTCCATTTCATTTAATCTCTGTTGACAACATTGTGGATCATTAACTATTCTCTGAACGCGCATCAGCTGACTTTTTGGAATTGAATTGATTAATTCTTGGACACCTCAAGATATGAATCGGAAGTAAATAAACATCTTGCATATGAAAGCACTTAGGCGGCGTACAGACGATCGGATATATCCGATGAAAACGGTCCGCGGACCATTTCCATCGGATATGTCCGATCGGGAGTTTGATCCGATGGCGTGTACACACCATCGGATCAAATTCCCCGCCGCCGGACGGCGCGGTGACGTAGTGGTGACGCGGCGGTGACGTTGACGCCGCCGCGTCACCGCCACGTCACCGCACCAGGAAGTAAAACACTTCCGCGCATGCGCCGAATCCATTCGGCAGCGGCGCGGCGGTGGTGGGAGCCGACATGTCTGCTGGTAAGTGTACTAACCAGCAGACATGTCGGGCGGACAGATTCCCACCGGATAGATTTCAAAGCATGCTTTGAAATCTGTCGGGTGGAGAAATCTGTCCGCTAGCCCATACACACGAGCGGAGATGTCTGCTGAAACGGTCCATCGGACCGTTTTCAGCGGACATATCCCCTCGTGTGTACGCGGCCTTACAGAAAGTTAGATGCTAGTCCCATTTTTAGGGTTCAAAAAAGGATTCAAAATGTGTTGGCAGCAACACTAAAAAACAGGATTATTGATGATGAAACTGTTGCATTCCTTACCTCTGAACATCAAATCACATCTGTGATATTTATTCCCTAATATCCATAAGGACCCCATCAACCCTCCGGGATGCCCCATTGTTTCTGGGACAGAATCTGTGACAACACCACTAGCACAGTATCTAGACAAGTGTCTCACACCTTTATTGTGTAACGCAAAATCATATATAAAAGACACTACAGATTTTCATGACAAAATCAGGGGCGGACTGACCATTTGGGCACTTGGGCACTACCCGAGGGCCCCATGCCACTAGGGGGCCCCATCAGGGTTGCCAGCCTCAGTAAAACCAGGGACAGTATGTAAAAATCTGTGGTTTTTTTTACATGTGTCCCTGAAATGTTCCTTACTGACTTCTTTTTGGTCTAAAAATCCAAAGATTATAGCTGCCCTGTCTCTCCAGTACCTTTTCAGTATGTGTATACTGTGTATGCATACTGTATGTGTGTGTGTTTGTGTGTGTGTATACTGTGTGGCTCCATAATCTATTGCCTGGGGGGCCCATAATCTCCTATTGCCCCGGGGCCTCATGAGTTATCAGCCCCTGGACAAAATCCAAAATATACAGTTGCCACCTGATTCCATTCTGGTCACATGGGACATCATAGTCTTTACACAGATATCCCTCATGAGTTAGGGATTGAAGCATGCCAGCGATTGTTGATCGATTCAGGTTTATATGAGAGCAAACACATTGAATTTTTGTTGGATTTATTGAAAATACAGTAGTACTTGATGAAAATGATTTCCTTTTCAAGGATACTCATTTCTTACAGCTAAGAGGGGCAGCGATGGGTTCTAATCTCGCACCCTCATACGCAAATGTGTTCATTAACATGATTGAAGTTTCATTTATTTATGTCAGTAATTTATTTTTTGAACACTGCCAGGGATGGTATAGATTTGTGGAAGATATTTTTGCTGTGTGGGGTGGCGAAATTGAATCCTTACTACTATTCGATCGGTATCTCAATTATCTTATCCCCGGTTTAAAGTTTAAAATCATAAGTGGTCTATATGTAAAAAACACTGATCGCAATCAATTGTTAGACTTTGATAGCTTTCACCCACGTAGCGTTTTTATTTTGTGATGTCTGTAATAGATCACTGTGACCTTTACCCTCTTTCTCCTGATGCATGATGGGAGAGGAGGATCTGTACCAGGAAGTCAGACAGTGTGTGAGGGGAACTGGAAGCAGACACATGAGGCTGAGAAGGGATTACATCTGATAAGGACAGAAGCTGTTTGGAATAAGACTCCTCCATGTAAGAATGCCATAATGTTCTGAGTAATAAACCTGCTCTGGTTAAGTAGTACATCGACCTGTGTGTGTAACTTGCTGAGCAGATACTGGCAGCATTGCTAGCAGCACCTGAGAGACACAGAACGTCCAGGGGACATAACAGTGGCGATGAGGATGGTGGATTTTAGCACACATGGCCTTCATAGGGTTTATTCAACCATTTGATCCTGTGGCTGAGTCATGGAGTAGACATGTGCACAGAAAAAAAAAATTGTTTTTTTTGTTCCGTTTTGTATCGTTCCGTAGGTTTGTTTCCGTTTGTTTTACGTAAGACGCCCGTTTTCCTGTTCGTTCCTGTTAGTTTTTCGTACGATGAGTTTTTTTCGTATTCCGATCGTTTCGTATTTTTTTTACCGTTTTATTTTCGTACATTCGGGATGGTTCGTTATTCTGTTTAATTTATGTTCGTTACTTGTTAGACAATAATTTTTGTGAATTTTCGTCAATGATTTGCATTTTGTATTTTGAATTGCTTTTTCTGTTCGTATTTTCAGTCGTATGTTCATATGACATCTATAACAAAAAATTAGCATTCTGTATTTTGTTTGAATCCTTTTTCTGTTCGTATTTTCAGTCGTATGTTCATTGTTCATATGACCTCTATAACAAAAGATTTGCATTCTGTATTTTGAATTCCTTTTTTCTGTTCGTATTTTGGATTCAAAATACAGAATGCAAATCTTTTGTTATAGATGTCATATGAACATGCGACTGAAAATACAAACAGAAAAAGCATTTTCGTCATTTTGTACTTTCGTAAATATATCACGGGATTTGCGGCACTTTCAACATGCGGCTCATCCATATTAACTATTGTTAAGCCCCATACACTTGGTCAGACTTTTTTAACAACAAACATAAAAACAATCGTTTTCCGTTCGTTCTCAGAAAATTTGTTAGTTTTTAAACTCCATCAGAAAACCATTTTTGGGTTCAAAAGTCTGGCCAACTGATTTCCCTTCAGATGAAAATCCACAGGAAAGTGTATTTGGCTTTACTTTACTACTCACTGTACTAGTGTACTCAGCACAAAAGAGAAGCTGCTTCACTAACTACACTCACTCACTGCCCATTCAAAAAAAAGGAAATGATATCTATAACAAAAGATTTGCATTCTGTATCTTGAATCCTTTTTCTTTTGGTATTTTCAGTCGTATGTTCATATGACATCTATAACAAAAGATTTGCATTCTGTATTTTGAATGCAAAATACAAACAGAAAAAAGGAATTCAAAATACAGAATACAAATCTTTTGTTATAGATGTCATATGAACAATGAACATACGACTGAAAATACGAACAGAAAAAGGATTCAAACAAAATACAGAATGCAAATATTTTGTTATAGATGTAATTTTCGTTTTCGTTTTGTCTTATTTTCGTCAGATCGTTCGTTCGTATTTGCGGTTGTTCGTTATGCGGCTCATTCGTAATCCCGTCGTTTTCGTATTTTGGTGCTTTAATTTTTTCGTATGTACACATTATCCCGCGGGTACGAAAATTAACATTTTCGTACGAAAATAACATTCGTACGAACGGGAATGCACATATCTATCATGGAGCTCCTGGGTGGAGAGGCTGGAACAGTATATGGAAGCAAATAATGTGACTGTAGATAAGAAAGTTGCAGTTTTTCTCACAGCATTGGGTCAAGCTGCATATGGAACTCTCAGAGACCTAGTTTCTCCAGACAAGCCGGCCTCTAAGCCCCTGCCTGAGTTAATTCAGACGTTACATGCACACTACAACCCAAAGCCGTTAGAAATCGCAGAGCGGTTTAAATTCTACAGTAGAAGGCAGCAGGCCGGGGAGGATATAAAGACATATATCATTGCTTTACGTAAACTAGCTGCCACTTGTCAGTTTGGAGACTACTTGCAGACGGCTCTCCAGGACATGTTCGTCATGGGACTCTGCGACCCAGCCATACAGAAACGTTTACTCACAGAACCCGACTTGACTCTGACGAAAGCCACTGACCTTGCTACGGTCATGGAGTTGGCAACACGGGATGCCACCCTACTGAAGGCACCACCTACAACTCCTGCAAACCAGGGTGAGGAAATATTCCACACTGCTATCACTCAAAGCTCGAGACGCCCGCCCCCTGCCACTCAGCTTAAACCTCGCCACCCTAATTCTTCTGTCTCTGGGACCCCGACTTGCTACCGTTGTGGTAACACTACTCACAGTGCGCCTGCTTGCAAGTTCAAGGATGTCGTTAGTTTTCGCTATGGAAAGACTGGTCATATTGGGCGTGTTTGCCGCAGCTCTCGCTCCCCGAACACTACTACAAAAGATAGACGTAAACAGACATTCCGTGTGGATATGGACAATAACGGTTTGAGCTCTGATGAGGAGACCTGTGTCCAGCATGTTGGACTGTTTCGAGTAGCTGGGAGCACTCCTGCGATTAAAGTGGATGTCACACTCAATGGCTGTCCTGTCTCCATGAATGTTGATACAGGGGCAGCTGTGTCTGTCATTTCATGGACTGATTTAAAGGCATCGGGTCTGTCCCTGCCGCTGAAACCTACAAAGCTTACACTACAAACCTACAGCAAGGAACTACTACAGCCCTTGGGTTATGTAAAACCCCTTGTTACATTAGGCAACCGCAGTCAAAGTCTACGCCTTTATGTTGTAAGGAATGTCAGAGGAGAAGCTGCTGGAATTCTTGATCATGTACCGTAACACGAAACACGATACTACTGGGCTGTCACCAGCTTTTCTTATGTTTGGCAGGCATCTCCGCACCAAACTGGATTTAGTTCGTCCACAGGAACAGTCACCGACACCTCCTCCGCCGGGCCGGCTGGGATTCCGTGCCGGTGATCTTGTATGGTCTCGGAATTACAGAGCTTTGCCTCCTTGGCTTCCTGGCATTATTGATGGAACTCTTGGAAGAAGAATGTACCTTGTTCGCCTGGAGGAAGGCATTTGTGTTCGACGACACCTTTCGCAATTGAGGAAACGCATTTGCCGGCCACAAGTGACAAAACCGACCCTACTTTCTAACCACCCACCAGAGTCTACTCTGAACTCTGCTGGTGACATATGGCATGGTGTCTGGCATGATCCCACAAGTTTACAACCAAACCCTGAACCGGTTGGTGACCATATTCCTGAGGATCCCAGACATGTGCCTGGAGTTACAGAGACTGATTTGTCTGTGGGACGCCCACTTACATCTCCAGAACCTTTGACCGACTCTATCCCTCCCGGTGCTGTGCCACTTCGTAAGTCTACCCGTCAAAGACATCAAACGCCTCGCTGGCAAAGCGCTGAAATCTCAGGGACACATTGGAGGTCAGGAAACAGAGACAAAGGGCTCGTGAAGTGCTGCGGAAATCGCAGAACTGAGTTGGAGATACTACTTGCTGAATTGATCTTGCTTGCCTTATTATGTTATGTGTTCAACATTTTGTTCTCTTGTTATGTTTTTGTTTTGTTGTTTTTTTTTTTGGGAAGGAAAGGAGGTGTGATGTCTGTAATAGATCACTGTGACCTTTACCCTCTTTCTCCTGATGCATGATGGGAGAGGAGGAGCTGTACCAGGAAGTCAGACAGTGTGTGAGGGGAACTGGAAGCAGACACATGAGGATGAGAAGGGATTACATCTGATAAGGACAGAAGCTGTTTGGAATAAGACTCCTCCATGTAAGAATGTCATAATGTTCTGAGTAATAAACCTGCTCTGGTTAAGTAGTACATCGGCCTGTGTGTGTAACTTGCTGAGCAGATACTGGCAGCATTGCTAGCAGCACCTGAGAGACACAGAACGTCCAGGGGACATAACATATTTCAATTCCAAAAAGTCAGCTGATGCGCGTTCAGAGAATAGTTAATGATCCACAATTTTGTCAACGGAGATTAAATGAAATGGAGAAAAAAACATATCCAGAGAAGATACCCTAAAGCACTATTTAAAAAAGAACGATTAAATCTAAATACTAACAGGATGCCTAAAAGATCGTTTAAAAGAATTCCTTTTGTCTCACAGTATCATCCATTTTCATATAAAGTTTTCAATAATATTAAAAAAACATTGGAATACACTTAAGACTAGTTACGCCAATATTGAGTTTACCCATGCCCTCATATAGGAAAGGAAGAATACTCAGGGATTGATTGGTCAAATCAAATGAATTTTCTCTGCCTGTTTCTAAAATTACATTTCTGGGACCGAAAAACATGGGATCTTTTCCAGGTTTATCCTGCATCCAAAGTAACTCTATGATTAATGGTAAATATATTTCACATCCCCACAAAGGTTTCAATATTGCCATTAAGGGACATTACACCTGCCATTCATCGTATGTGGTGTATGCTATCAAATGTCCATGTGTATTATTATATATGGGAGAAACCACCCAAAAGGTAAAGGATCGAATAGCCCGTCATAAGTATTCAATCAGAGATAAATTAACACAGTTATCACTTGCCCGACATTTTGTAGAGAAAGGACATGCAGTCTCACAATTAAAATACATGGTAATAGAAGGCATTGAAAGAAATAGGAGAGGTGGTGATCGTGAACTTACCTTGAGGAGACGTGAGGTACATTTGAAGATGTGAGGATACATTTTCTTAATACTATCACTCCTAATGGATTAAACACAGATTTGGATCTATATTTCTTTTTATGATTTACATTTTTTCAATCGATGCATATGTGTCTGCATTTATTTTTAGTTTTTTTTCTTTTCACTTTTATTAGATTTTTTACATATATATTCTTTCAATCCCTATATATATATGCTTTTTAGGTAATGTTTTTTACATATTATATATATATATATATATATATATATATATATATATATATATATATATATATATATATATATATATATACCGTATTTATCGGGGTATTGCGCGCACCCGCGAATAGCGCGCACCCCCAACCTAGAAGGAAAAATCCTGAAAAAAAGAATATACTTACAGTTTAGATGCCCCTCGTCGATTGTCTTGCCCGCCATCTATCGGCGGCCTTGTCCGGTCCGGCGTCCGTCTGCGGTCACTTCTCCCGCACTGTCTCCGAGTCGAATCTCTGCTTCCCACGCTTAGTTTATAGCCGCCGCCGACAAATACACTCGGTTACGCTCGGCCACGCTCGGCTTCTCACGCATGGAGGCTAGGAGCGTGACCGCGAGTGAAGCCGAGCCTGGCCGAATGTACCCGAGTGTACTGCGCTCGGTATATGTCGGCAGAGGTGGTCAAACTAAACGCGGGAAGCGGGTATCAGCGTATATCGCGCACCCACGATTTCCCCCTTATTTTAAGGGGAAAAAAGTGTGCGATATACACCGATAAATATGGTATATTTATTTCAGATTGACATTAGGATGGCTCCTGGGGAACTATGAGACCGTGGCCAGCTTGATTAGCCCTTTTTTGTATTTCTGGTGTGAAATATTTGAAATAACCATGTAGGAATTGGATTGTATTATTAAGCAATGAATTAACCATGTAATTGATTCCATATGTGATGTAGCTTGTGAAGTGTTTAAAATCACATGAAATTGTTAGATGTGTTCTGACTTTATCTGAGGAAGGGAGAATCTTGTCTCCTGGTTCTGTTGGACCTAAGTGCAGCTTTTGACACTGTAGACCACAATCTGTTACTGACTCGGCTTTCTGAAGTAGCCAGGGTCGCAGAAGGCGATTTATCTTGGTTCTCCTCTTTTTTGGAAAACCGATCGCAAACAGTGAATCTAGGAACTTTTTACGTCTGAAAAACGCACAGTAACATGCGGAGTCCCTCAAGGATCGCCTCTGTCACCAGTGCTATTCAACATCTACCTTCGTCCTCTTTTTGAGATTATCAGCAGCCAAAAACTGCTCTATCACTCATATGCAGACGACACGCAACTATATTTCCGCATCTGCAATAGACAGGATCACACCTCAATCTAGAGACATGTCTCTCTTTGATAGAGGACTGGATGACAAAGAGTTATCTTAAACTCAATGGAGCGAAAACAGAACTTCTTCTGTTTCACGCCAAGCGAAGGAATCAACCCTCAACAGCGTGGACCCCCCCGCCTATTTTGGGCAAGCTCATCACCCCTAGCGCCAAAGTCAAAAGCCTAGGGGTCATTTTTGACTCCTTTATGACAATGGACGCACAAATAGGGTCAGTGGTCAGCGGATCTCACCATCTACTGCGCCTACTACGCAGACTCACTCCGTTCATCCCTAAAGAAGATTTAGCGGTCGTGGTGGGAGCAGTTGTAAACTCCAGGTTGGATTATGCAAATGCCCTTTACCTCGGTCTCCCCAAATACCAAATCGCTCGTCTGCAAGTCGTTCAGAATACGGCCGCCAGACTTGTGACTGGGAAAAAACCCTGGGAATCTATCTCACCTTCACTGAGAGCCCTTCATTGGCTGCCAGTTAAAGACAGAATCGCTTTTAAAGCTCTCTGTCTTACGCATAGATGTGTCCATGAGAATGCCCCCCTTTACTTATGCGAATTAATAAAAGCGCATAATCCAAATCGCGTTTTGCGATCCACGAATCAGAACCTGCTCCAGGTTCCGAAAGCCAACTTCAAGTCCAAAGGAGAAAGAAGATTTGCGATCCAGGGTCCCAGACTATGGAACGCTTTACCAACCAGCATTCGGTTGGAGGAGAACCACCTAGCATTTAGGAAAAAGGTCAAGACTTTTCTCTTTTGATATCAAAGGAGACAGGAACAACAAGCGCCCAGAGGCGATTCAGTTCGCATGTGCCGCGCTATATAAGTTCTCATTCATTCATTCATTCATTCATTCATTCAAGGGCGTAACCTTTATGAAGATATATGAAAAATAAACTATTTTAGGTGCAGCAACTCTTGAACTTTCTTCATATAGATATTTATATAGAGAGAGAGAGAGATATAGTTACATGCTCAGTTTCAAATAGCAACAGTTTCGGGCAAAGTACAAACTTCCTTCTTCACTGCTTCAGGCTGAAGCATAATCTGAATAACATACATGTTTCACAAATATATATCTCCCCATCAATCAAATTATTTAAAGAGATGTCTGGGTTTTTTCTTTTAAAAGAATGATACTTGCCTAGGTGGATGCAGCAACAGTCCGATGCGGTATCTGTCTGCCTCTAACACTGAAAACTGAGCAATCAAACACAGCCGATCGCTTGGTTCTCACATCTCCCTGAGAAGAGAGCTGCTGACTGTCAGTCACTGCTCTCTCTGCTCGCCTCCTTCCTCCTCGCTCACTGGAGCGCTGAGCTGTGGAGGGGAAGAGAGCGGCTGGCTCAGGCTCTCCAGGCATATGGGTGGATCATGACTCCATGGTCGTGATCTTGCCTGAGTCTGGTCCTGCTCTGTGGTTTCAGAAAATTGGTCACAGGAGTGCATAACGAACTGTACTCCTGTTATGAACAGGAAAAGTACAGCCAAACGTGCTTTGTCTGTACTTCTCTTTTTAAGCAGGAACCAATTAATAATTTATCACACATCGGTAACACCTAATACAATTGTTTTTGGTGGTTTCAGAAAGACAGCTATCAAATGACATTCATTCCTCACTCCCAAGGAGGAAAAGATTAACTCTAGAATGGGTTACTGATGTGTGATAATTGATTATTTGGCTCCTGCTTTAAATAATTGCTTGATGAGGAGATATATATATATATATATATATATCTCTGTGTTTTGTAAGTAATTTTCAAGCAAAAAATACAGATTTTAACTTGTAAACAAAAGGGCACGTGCGTTGCCCCTGGTGCCGACGCGCGTGCCTGGCAGGCTCGATCACCACCGGGCACCCACGATCGCTCGTTACAGACCGAGAACCGGGAGCTGTGTGTGTAAACACACAGCTCCCGGTCCTGTCAGGGGGAAAATGCCTGATTGTCTGTTCATACAATGGGGTCAATTCACAAAGAGAAACGTTATTGGTTTTCTTCAGTTTTTAAATTAGCACTCCTTATTTAACGCTAGCAAACATGGTATTCACAAAAGCTATAATCGTTATTCAACATAGTCGTTATGGTTTTCAACTGACTGTTTATCCAATCGTTATGCTAACTACTCAAGAGTTATTTTAACGTCCCAAATCGTAATAATAACGCCTAAGATCGTTAAATAACACTGGAGAGATGCATTCTGGGAGCAGAAGGGGAGGAGAACAGCTGCATGTGGAAAGGAGCAGATACAGACAGAGAGAGAGAGAGAGAGAGAGAGACAAGCAAGACACATGTGAAGATTGAGCATGTGATGTGCATAACTTCTAGTGTGTGTTTTTCTAAAGCCATGTGTATTTCCTCATACAGAGAATAAATCATGGGAGATGATAATCGGAATTTAGCTATCACCTGGGTTTCAGAAAAGTCATCCAAAAAAGTATGTGAACGGAATACACGTTTATAAATCTGAACAACATTTTAACGTGTTCTTCTTCGCCTCTGGATAATTTTAAGTTCAAATAGAGCATGGTTCCATCTTGCCCAACACTACTAAAAACTTCACTACACTACAAAAATCGCCAAAAGCCTCCTCTAACAACAAAATATCGCCTGGGAAATGTCATAACGACACCCTGAGGGAGGTGTTAATTTAACGATTGCTTAACTGTCAAAAAATCTTTGTGAATTGCACTTCTGTACATATTTAACGATTTGACTCTTTAAAATAATGATCGAATCATTAAATAAGGATCCACACCTTAAAATATCGGTTCTGTGTAGTGAAACGTTATTTGAAGCGTTAAATCGTTTAGTGAATTGAAGTAGCTTCAATAACGTGCAAAATCGTTAAAATTACGACCGAAATCGGGAAAAAAAGCTTTGTGAATTGACCCCATTGTATGAACAACGATCAGTCATTTCCCCTAGCCAGTCCCACCCCCCTTCAGTTAGAACACACCCAGGGAACATAATTAACCCATTCCTTGCCCCCTAGTGTTAACCCCTTCCCTGCCAGAGGAATTTTTATAGTAATTAATGCATTTTTATAGCACTGATCGCTATTAAAAATGCCAATGGTCCCAAAAATGTGTCAAAAGTGTCCGAAGTGTCCGCCATAAGGTCGCAGTACCGATAAAAATTGCTGATCGCCGCCATTACTAGTAAAAAAAAAAACATTAATAAAAATGCCATAAAACTATCCCTTATTTTGTAA
The DNA here is from genome assembly GCA_029574335.1 of Rana kukunoris. Lineage (NCBI taxonomy): Eukaryota > Metazoa > Chordata > Amphibia > Anura > Ranidae > Rana > Rana kukunoris. Next base: position 201,191,383 of record CM056059.1, on the reverse strand, counting down.
ACGCTATACCTTTTGTGCAAACCAATCAATAAACGCTTATTGCGATTTTTTTCTATGAAAAATATGTAGAAGCATACGTATGGGCCTAAACTGAGGAAAAAAATTGTTTTTTTATATATTTTTGGGGATATTTATTATAGCAAAAAATATTCATTTATTTTTTTCAAAATTGTCGCTCTATTTTTGTTTATAGTGCAAAAAATTAAAACCGCAGAGGTGATCAAATACCACCAAAAGAAAGCTCTATTTCTGGGGAAAAAAGGACGCCAATTTTTTTCGGGAGCCACGTCGCACGACCACGCAATTGTCAGTTAAAGCAACGCAGTGCCGAATCGCAAAAAGGGGCCCCGTCATTGACCAGCAATATGGTCCGGGGCTGAAGTGGTTAAACAAATAAATGGTATAGGCCTTTTTTTTTTTGTCTGGTGACAAAGGAGCTTAAAACATTGGTGTAACTTTTTTTTTATTTGCAACTCATGTTTGTTTGGTAATAGATTGAAATCTAAGTAAAACTGCCCAAATCACAGTAAAAATAGATTTTACAGTCTCTTTTCACCACCAACTCTATAATATAATAGAATGTCATTTACCCGTTTGGGTGTGGATTGTTTTGTAAGACATTGTTTATTGTAGCATGGCTCCATTGGACACCTTCATATACATCCCCATTGTGAAGAGACAGGTAGTCTCACAGCCTAACCAGTTTTACTGCCTAGGCTTTTTTGTGAATGATTCAGGTATTATTGGTCTCCGTTAGAAATATTTCCCCTACTGTCAATGGTTCCACCAGACAGAAGTGGGGTAGGTTAGAACCCCTGCTATTTTTTTCAAATAGGGTTCTCCAGCTGGATACAATGTACGTTGCAACATTTGTATCAAAATTGCATTGCTTTTTTTCCCATTGATTAATATAATTTGCTGGTTTATAATTTACTCTCTTACATTAGTAGTAGGCAAACGCTAACATTCATTTTCAGTTGTAATGGCATGACCAGGGATTATGTTTACAAATACAATTGGTAATTCTTTATATTAGGTTACTGTATGAGAACCGCATTTGATAGTATGAATCATTTTTATAAAGACACTTGTTATATCGTTATACTCTCTTATAAAATGTAAAAAAATAAAACTTTTACAAATTAACGTTATGGGTTTGAGCAATTAGTGTTTGATTTTTATTTATTTTTTATAGAAAAAGTGTAGCGCCCAGAGATAAAGTATCAGACTGTTCAAAATACGGATTCACTGCGATACTTCCAGAGATGTTTCCGTGTGTCTGAGGCTCATTAGCTGCTGTAACGGCAACCAGTAAGTGAGTGTGCAATTTTACTGTTGGTAACAGTGCATTTGTTTGGACACGATCATTTTATATCTTAATCTTACAGACTGTTATTTGATCTGCTGAATATAACATCTTTTATGGACTATTCTCTATTATTAAATGATCCACTATGTTATGACTGCTATATATTCGTTTTTTAAACAGCTTGATGCTTGATCTATGATCTATGTTATTTTTTTTAATGTTTTTTCTATGCATTATAACACAGCATTTTTTACATTTTATCTATGCTCATTTTTTATTTATTTTTTTATGGTTATGCTCACATTTATGGTTATGCTCAAGCATTTTTTAACTATAAAAATGGATCTAGACATAAACACGATCAGAAGGATTTACTTTTTTTTTATTTAATTACCGTATTTATCGGCGTATAACACGCACCCTAACTTTGAGAGGGAAGTTTCAGAAAAAAAACTTGCCACAGCCCCCTGCGTATAACACGCAGGCACAGTTTACCCTCTATTTTTACGGTAAAAAAGCGAGTGTTATACGCCAATAAATACAGTACTTTTTATTGCCGTTTCATACACAAAAAGAACAAAACAAATTTATATAATCAGGCATTTTAGCTCTTATGCCGCGTACACACGCCAGGTTCTAAAAAATTACGTTTTTTTTTATGTCATTAAAACGAAGGTGTGTGGGCTCCAGAGCATTTTTCACAATCTAAAAAATGGGCATTAAAAATTTTGAACATCCTCTATTTTTTTACTACGTTTTTAACGTTGTCCTTTTTAAGGTTGTAAAAAATGGTCGTGTGTGGGCTTTAAAGACGTGGAAAAAACGTGCATGCTCAGAAGCAAGTTTTGAGACGGGAGCGCTCGTTCTGGTAAAAGTAGCGTTCGTAATGGAGTAAGCACATTCATCACACTGTACCAGACTGAAAAGCGCGAATCCTCTTTTACTAACACAAAATCAGAAAAAGCAGCCCCAAGGGTGGTGCCATCCGAATGGAACTTCCTCTTTATAGTGCCGTTGTACGTCACCGTGCTTTGCTAGAGCATTTTTTTTCACGATCGTGTGTAGGCCTGTTTAAATGATCAGGTTGAAAAAAACTTCGGGCCAGATTCAGAAAGAATTAGATTCCCGCAGAGTATCAGAGATACTCTACGCCGCCGTACTTTACCTGGCTCTAGGAGGAATTCAGAGAGATTTTGGCCCGTAAGGTACGGCGGCGTAGTGTATTTCTCCCGGCGGTATCAAACTACGCGATTAGGGGGCGTGAGGCATTTAAATTAAGCGCGTCCCCGCGGCGATCGAACTGCGCATGCTCCGTTCGGAAATTTCCCGCCGTGCATTGCGCGAAATCACGTCGTTACGTCATATTTTTTTTTGAGTAGCGTCGTTTACGGACATTCCTATTCCCGGACGACTTACGCAAAAAATAAAAAAAATATTGAAAGTCGACGCGGGAACAACGGCCATACTTAACATGGGCCGCGTAACGTTAGACCAGCTAATAGCTGGTTTAACTTTACGTAGCGAAAAAATGACGTACGCGATTGCGAACGACTCTCGTAACTTCGTGGATCTCCGGAAAAAGCTCATTTGCATACCCCGACGCTGAAAACGACTCGAACTCCACCCAGCGGCCGCAAAAAGATTGCAGCGTAGATCCGAAGGCGTACGAAGACGTAAGCCTGTCAGATCGAAGCCCAACGCCGCCGTATCATGGTTTGAGGATTCAAACTAGTGATACGGCGCGCAAAATTTGAAATTACTCCTGCCTAACACCAGTTAGACAGGCGTAATGGCTCTCTGAATCTGGCCCTTCGTTTTTTCTGGACCCTTAAAAACTAAATTTTTTAGAACCTGAAAAACGGTCGTGTGCACGCGGCATGACAGAAAGAAAAAGAAACCACTCAAACAAACAGAAAATATATTATTTAAATATTAATATCTCTGCTTATAGAGCAGTTTTTTATTTTTACCAAAACAAAAGCAAAAACAAAAATGCCTCGTACACACGACCGTTTTTCACAACCAGAAAACTGCAATTTTTTATATTGGTTGAGAAAACCGGTCGTGTGTATGCACCCTAGCAGTTTTCTCGACGAAAAAACTGCCCGCAAAAAAACTAAAACCAGCTCTCTTTTTTCTCGTCGTGTTTCATGTCAGTCTTTTTCTCATTGCGAAAAACGATCATGTGTATGCTTTTCTGAGGGGGAAAAAAATGTGCATGCTCAGAATCAAGTATGCAGCCCAAAAGCAGCCCAAAGGGTGTCGCCATTTGCAAGGAACTTCTCCTTTATAGTCCCATCATACGTGTTGTACGTTTTTTATGTCATTAAAAACGAAGGTGTGTAGGCTCCAGAGCATTTTTCACAATCTAAAAAATGGGCATTAAAAATTTCGAACATCCTCTATTTTTTTACTACGTTTTTAACGTTGTCGATTTTAAGGTTGTAAAAAATGATCGTGTGTGGGCTTTAACGACGTGGAAAAAACGTGCATGCTCAGAAGCAAGTTTTGAGACGGGAGCGCTCGTTCTGGTAAAAGTAGCGTTCGTAATGGAGTAAGCACATTCATCACGCTGTAACAGACAGAAAAGCGCAAATTGTCTTTTACTAACACAAAATCAGCAAAAGCAGCCCCAAGGGTGGTGCCATCCGAATGGAACTTCCTCTTTATAGTCCTGTTGTACGTGTTGTACATCACCGTGCTTTGCTAGAGCATTTTTTTTCACGATCGTGTGTAAGCCTGTTTAAATGATCGGGTTGAAAAAAACTTCGTTTTTTCTGGACCCTTAAAAACTGATTTTTTTAGAACCCGAAAAACGGTCGTGTGCACGCGGCATGACAGAAAAAGAAACAACTCAAACAAACAGAAAATATATTATTTAAATATTAATATCTCTGCTTTGAGAGCAGTTTTTTATTTTTACCAAAACAAAAGCAAAAACAAAAATGCCTCGTACACACGACCATTTTTCACGACCAGAAAACTGCCATTTTTTATATTGGTTGAGAAAATATGTGTGTATGCACCCTAGCAGTTTTCTCGATTAAAAAACTGCCCGCAAAAAATTTTAAACCAGCTCTCTTTTTTCTCGTCGTGTTTCTCGTCAGTCTTTTTCTCGTTGCGAAAAACTATCATGTGTATGCTTTTCCGAGGGGGAAAAAAACGTGCGTGCTCAGAATCAAGTATGCAGCCCAAAGGGTGTCGCCATTTGCAAGGAACTTCTCCTTTATAGTCCCATCATACGTGTTGTACGTCACTGCGCTTTGGTCGGATGTTTTTTTGCATGAACGTGTGTATGCAAGTCAGGCTGGAGAGCAACCACGTTGTGAAAAAGGACGTTTTTTTGAACGACAGGAAAAACGATGGTGTGTACGCGGCAAAAGAAGAAGGGGAGGAATAGGGAAGGAGGGAAAAAGGATAAAAAAAAGAGAAGGATACTTTTTTCTAATTAATAATCTACTCTACAATACTCTGCCATACCCTGTAGTAATTTTTTCTTTTATAGCGCAAAAAAATAAAAAACCCAACAGTGATTAAATACCACCAAAAGAAAGCTCTATTTGTGTAAAAAATAGGGACAAAAATATCATATGGGTACAGTGTTGTATGACTGGGTAATTGTCATTCAAAATGTGAGAGTACCAAAAGCTGAAAATTGGTCTGGTTAGGAAGGGGGTTTAAGTGTCCAGTGGTCAAGTGGTTGATGATTACAGCTCTGCATTAATTTGTGTCATTTATATCTGCCTGGAGTTCAGCTTTAACCCCTTTATGACTGCCTCCGACATTTACAGTGCCTTGAAAAAGTATTCATACCCAAGGGGTTGTTCAAGGCACTGTATGTGGCGCCAAGGAGTAGGGCTTTCTGTAATCTCTTAAAAATGCACTTAAAAATGCATCACAAACACAATACAGATTCCCAGCGTGCAATTTGTGACATGAGTTGAGTTGAGGTGCACTTTCTATAGCGTGGTCAATTACCCCGGAGGATCCCGATCCCGACATGAACCTTTCCTAAAATTACTGATACTAGTTTGCTGTCTTTTTTTTTTTTTTAAGGAATACAAATATATGTCCATGCTCAAACTGGGAGTTTTTAAAATAAAACTGTTTCCACAAATAAAATGAAACTGGTGAAAATAAAAGTCTTACCTCCAGTGTATACTCCTGAGGACGTGTGTAGGTAATGTGCACTGGCTGTAAGGAATAGACAGACAAATGTATTAGATGGGCGGAGTGAGTTTGTACCTTGATAAAGACACGGCTCCTATTGACTCAACTGCATAGGAGATTTTTAACGTAAACCTGTTCTAAGAAAACTACCCAGGCTGCTGCTGACCTCTTTCTGAAAATGCTAAATGCATGGTGATCCAATAGTTTCCGTATTTTCTGTCCCAGAACAAGTTTTCGGATTGGGAATACTAATCTTGTACTGGGACTGTGAAAGTATTAACCCATGTACTGCCAACAATTTGAAAGAAGGTTTATTGGGAGATTTCCAGCACAGACATCAATGCACCAGTCCTTAAAGAGTTAAAAGAGTTAAAAGGATTGAAAAGGACAAACTGAGTGGGTATTGGCCACTACAGAGTAATTAGGACTTTGTTGGTGCTTTGTGTCTATAGTAGGTGAGCTAATAAATTCCCAGAGAATTTCTTATAACAAAAATATTTTTTTATTTAAATACATAAAAAAATACTGTGTAAAGAATACTATTACTTGTGAAATTATATTATGCCCTGTAACACTAATATATGTAAATAACATGTTCTGTTTCTACACATTGTTAGATGAAGACATGAAATAGATGGATGCAGCGCCCCGACGACGCTAATATATGCGAAACATGTTGGCGACCAGCACAACCCCCATCTAATCAATCATAGCATTTATATTGTATCAGGGCAAACAATGGATTGTATTATTTATTGTTTTTATGTACTTAAATAAAGTTTGTTATTTTGTTTATAAGAAATTCTCTGGGAATTTATTAGCTCACCTACTATAGACACAAAGCACCAACAAAGTCCTAATTACTCTGTAGTGGCCAATACCCACTCAGTTTGTCCTTTTCAATCCTTGTACTGCCAACAATGTAGAAACTACTGTACGTTGGTCGCTTTGGGGTGTTTTGTGTAAATCTGACAAGCCGACTGTCGGCTTTCAGATGCAAGCGAACTGGCAGCTGTGCAGCTGCTTCCCGACATCCCTATTACTCTCATTAGTCCACAACCCCCACGTGCACCCCTGCCAGGCACTTTGCATCCATCGGGACCACCTGAGACAAGCATGGCAGGTGCTGCTGGGTAGGGATGAGCTTTGTATGTTCGATCGTTCGTCGAAATACGAACAAAACGGGTCGTTCGTGCCAAATTCGAGTAACACGCCACGGCCTATAATTCACTGCGGCATCGCTGGCTGATGATTGGTCAAGCATGCACTATGACCCGCAAGCTTGGCCAATCACAGCGCGCAAAAAACAGAGAGCCATAATTGGCCAAAGCCAGGGTGGCTTTGGCCAATTATGGCTCAGGGGGTTTAGTACACACCCCACACTATAAAAGGCCGCCTCCAAAGCTCCGTGACCGGGACCGCGGGAGTCACGGACCCGATCGCCACTGGAGTGCGGCGATCGGTCCCCGGAGCTGAAGAACGGGGAGAGCCGTGTGTAAACACGGTTTCTCTGTGCTTCACTGTGGCGGCAGCAACGATCGCATCATCCCTGTTATAGGGGGACGTGATCGATGACGTCACACCTACAGCCACACCCCCCTACAGTTGTAAACACACACAGGGAACACATAACCCCTACAGCGCCCCCTTGTGGTAAACTCCCAAACTGCAACTGTCATATTTTTCACAGTAAACAATGCAATTTAAATTCATTTTTTGCTGTAAAATTGACAATTGTCCCAAAAATGTGTCAAAATTGTCCGAAGTGTCCGCCAAAATGTCGCCGTCATGAAAAAAATCGCTGATCGCCGCCATTAGTAGTAAAAAAAAAAAAAAATGAATAAAAATGCAATAAAACTATCCCTTATTTTGTAAACACTATAAATTTTGCGAAAACCAACCGATAAACGCTTATTGCTTTTTTTTTTTACCAAAAATAGGTAGAAGAATACGTATCGGCTTAAACTGAGGAAAAAAAAATTATATATATTTTGGGGGATATTTATTATTGCAAAAAGTAAAAAATATTGATTTTTTTTCAAAATTGTCGCTCTATTTTTGTTTATAGCGCAAAAAATAAACGCAGAGGTGATCAAATACCACCAAAAGAAAGCTCTATTTGTGGGGAAAAAAGGACGCCAATTTTGTTTGGGAGCCACGTCGCACGACCGCGCAATTGTCAGTTAAAACGACGCAGTGCCGAATCGCAAAAAGGGGCAAGGTCCTTTACCTGCATTTTGGTCCGGGTCTTAAGTGGTTAAATAAATAAAATAAAAAAATCCTTTACGTATTGTACCTGCTGGGTGTCTATAGTATGCCTGTGAAAACGTCTTTGAGAACCAGGGTCTTGCCCAAGGGAACATGTATCAATGGAAAAAAAGTTTTAAAAGCGGTCGTTTTTTCAGGAGTCCTGAAAAAAACAACCGTGATATTCCTGCCGGCAAAGGGGTGTCACCATTGATTTGCTATTCAAATATGCTAATGAGGGAGTTATGGGGATCTACAAAAGAACGTTGTTGCAGCGCAGGCTACGCGCTGTGCGCAACAGCTGCACGGCCTGTCTAAAATTAGACCATATAAAAGGTGGTATAAAATTTGACAATTCGTCTACATGTCAGAGAAAGTAACACTGTTAGTGAGGAGCTGAGCAGTCACACTTGCTGGACAACTAACTTTATGCAAAGATGCCAGTGGCATCCTCGCTCATAGCTATACTACTGACTTTAGATGAGCAAAGAAGGAGGAGGGCACGGAGGAGGGCACGGAGGAGGGCACGGGAGAGGTTTTTTTTTTTTTTCCAAAAAAAATTTCTTTGCTTTTATAAACATTTTTACCAAAAAAATACATACATATATACATCAATACATAACATACATACAAATTACAAACACGGTCTCACTATCTTTCAATAGCCCTTTAAAACTTTGATGGATATAATAATCTAATCTGATACAAGCCCCTCACTCTTCACTTGATATATCACACAGGCATAGACATCTTTGGCATGAGTGATTCTGAGGTGTCTCGCATCTTCAGATTCACCTCTCATGCCATCCTGAAATTAACCACAAACCTCCAGGAGGACATCACCAGCCCAACACATGACACCACCCATGACACCCATGACAGCTACATATACAATCCTAGCCCCATCCCCACAGATTTCGAACAGAGCATGTATGGGGACAGCTGGCTGGTTGGTGAGTGACATGGGTGGCAGGCATGACTGTCCCCCCCATGATGCTAAAATCACAAGGGGCACATGCACTACTAACATCCTCCTGTCTTATCCCTTCAGGGTGACTCTGCATATGCACTGGGACCCCATCTCATGACTCCTATCCGGAACCCCCCATGTACCCTGAAGTATTCCCCAAACTTTGTATGCCAGATCATTGGTGCATGTTGCATGCTGCACAACTTCGCAGTGAGAAAGGGCCTGGAGATTGACATAAGTGATGACCTGACCCCTGAACCAGACAATCCCCCCCTAACCAAGGCTACCCCGTCTTCTGAGGGAAGAGCAGCCAGGAGCCAGCTCACATTAGGCATCTTTGCACGTTAAACACACACATTAATCATGGCACAATGAGAATGCATGCATGCACACCACTGTGGTCCCTAGCACAGACACATCACATCCTTATCACATTGGATTGGCACAAGCCCACCATGCAGGACTTGTGAGCAGCAACGCCATGCCACGGCTCCAATTATGTCACTGTACATTCATACACCATTCACACGGACCTGGGGATCACTTCTCCACCACAAATGAGGGTGACACCCCTTTTCCGGCAGGAATGTCACCCCCACATTCCAAAATCCTTCACAAACAGAAACAAACTAAAAGAAAAATTGTCCAGCAAAAATAAAAAATGCCCAGCAAAAATATAATTTAAAAAATATAACAACAAAGAAAACACATAAAAGACAAAAATCACTCTGCAAAACAGTCCCCAAATATCTCAAAGACACGTCACGTCACAAACAAACAAACGCTAATAAACAACAGAACAAAAGCACCTTGCTGTATAGGGAGGAATAAAAAGGGATGTACTTTTGCAAAGGAAGTGCGTTTGTGTCTGTCTATTTATGCGGTCTGCGTAGTTCACTAAGTTGCCCGGGTCCACTTCCAATTTCACTGATTACGCCGGTCCCGAGTTGTGAGCATGCGCACAGAGGTGCTGACCATGGTCTGCTTCATGTGCGCATGCGCGAGCCGGCCAGCCCTTCATTTGCATGGGGTCACGGCTCATTTCAATGTAACACGCCCACGTCCTTCCCAATTTGAATTACTCCGCCTTACGCCTCTAAAATTATGTTGCACCGGCACAAATTTCTGCACAAATCAAACGAGAATAAGGTGATTGCGCCGCTACATTGCAGCAGTCTAACGTAAAGGAGGTGCGCTACGCCAGTCAAAAAATGCGCCGATGTACGTGAATCTGGCCCATTGTATGTTATTTATTTTTATAGGGCACAATTTAAGTTTTACCTGATGGCTGCTGTAAGATATGTAAGTACCTATTTAATTCTAAATAAATAGAAATAGCTGTTTAAAGTACAACTTAAGGCAGAATCGGAATGTGCTGTGTTCCTGTGTGATTCGCATTTGGTTCTGTGCGGTACAGTTTCAGCCCTTTCATGATTCAGAATCACACTGCACCAAAAGTAGTGCATGCCCTACTTTTAGAAACGCTCTCCACCAGATTGCATGGCACTTTTGTATCATGTGATCTGATCTGGACAAATCTATTGCATTTGCAACCTGCGTTTGGGGTATCACTAACTATATATTGACACCCGATGCCGATTGCAAATGGACTGTGTTGTGAATCACAGTGCGTTCTTGTGTGATTCCTGTGAGGTCATGGTATAATCTGGCACTCAGCGTGTAAATAGATTAGAACACCTGAAGGCAATTGTAGACTGCAGTATATCCTCCAACCACAAAAAAAAATCAAAAAAAAAAATTACATTGTCTAACCATGTATAAATTGCAGAGGTTGCCATATTTGAAGCCTCTAGCCTGCATGTGAGAGTGACATAGAGAGGAGTACTGGATTTCTGGACACTTAATAACTACCTGGTGCTGGGACACATTGCTTGGTGCATCACGGCGGCCATACATCTCCTCCCTCCTCCTCCTCCATGCTCCTCATAGGCAATTAGGATGGCTTCTCCTTCTGGCCAATCGGGAAAGGGGTATCACAACCCGCTTTCTGATTGGCCAGGAGGAGAATCAGTGTGAAAATGGCCAAAATTCATTCGCTATTATCACACACCTGTGTGAGGTCAGGGCCTATTAGAGCCTCTGGCTCTAATCACGTGCTTAAAAAAAAACATTGGAATCCATGCATCTGACACCCTAAATATAGATTAGAGGGCGGACGCATGGATGGGGGGGCGGAACCCCTGTGCCCTTAATGGTCAGGCTGCCATTGCCCTCATGGCTGCCTCTTAACGCATGCTTGTTTATACTGTTGTATGCGTCACTATATCTGTGCACCTATTAAGCACCCTCTTGCTTGCTCCTGCTACTAAGATTGCTCACCTCTTAACTATAGCAATATGTCTATGTGCTTAAGCATTCCTTCAAGTGCAACATGGACTGCAACAAGTGCATTTTGATTCAGATACAACTGAAGCTTTGATTTAATAGGGATAATTCTAGCTACATATATTTATTTTGATTTCCAATCTGCACATTTATGCTATAGCACAGGGGTGTCAAACTCAATTTCTTCGTGGGCTGCATCAGCATTATGATTGCCCTCAAAAGGGTCGGATGTATCTGTAAGATTAGATGTCCAGCGCATCCCCTTCCCTTTACATTAGATGTCAAGAGCCACCCCACCATGAGAAGTTGAGTCTTCCACCCCCTTCCTTACATCACATGGCACCCCCCTTTCCTTATGCTGCTGCTGGGAAGAAGTTGGATGCATTGCTTGAAAGTAAGGGTCTAAAAGAGGACCAGAGGAGGGCTGGGGCTTAGTTGCAGCTGCAGGAGAGGTGTGAGGGCCACATGAAATGGCCTGGAGGGCCGGATTTGGCCCGCGGGCCTTGTGTTTGACACCTGTGCTATAGCAGATCCTTTTAGGTGCACGCAGTGGGTAGTAAAAACAACCATCACTTTTGGTTTTGATTGTTAACAATACCTTACAAGCCATTAGGCCAAGAGAGGCTGTCTGACATAGCTAGTTTGGTTCAGGTGTTTGTCTGGATGTAGACATAGTAATCACATCTCAGGCCGTGTACACACGACCGGTTTTCTCAGCAGAATCCAGCAAGAAACTCGATGGGAGACGTATTCTGCAGAGAAAACCGGTCGTGTGTACACTTTTAGCCAAGAAACCCGTCAGGAAACTCGTCGAGCCAAAAAGAGAGCATGCTCTCTATTTCCTCGTTGGGCAATGGGAAAATTTGGCTTGACAAGTTTTTTAACTGCCGAACTAGGAACTCGACGGGGAAAAAGATGTGTTTTGCCCGACGAGTTTCTCGGTCGTGTGTACGCCGCCTTAGGGAATAAATCGGATTGGTTCCCCATTTTAAATGGGGCTGCGTTACTACAGCCCAGTAACATGTTACACCTTTATATAGGGTGTAAGATGTTGCTGTGCTGCAGTCTCTCCTCGATCCCCTGCTGTGACAGTGGACAGGGCATCCTCTCCCTGCACCCACTGTCACAATTTTAAAAACAGCATGACTGTGTGGGGCTCCTCCCACACAGCTGCGTCATTCATTCAAATAGTTCTGTAAATAGTTCTGTAAATGAATGAACTACAAATTATGTTTGCCAGCACAGCAGGTGACTTGTATTTCTCAATGAACTGTGAAGGCACTAATGACCGATGGACCGTTTCAGCAGACATCTCCGCTCGTGTGTATGGGCTAGCGGACAGATTTCTCCACCCGACAGATTTCAAAGCAAGCTTTGAAATCTATCCGGTGGGAATCTGTCCGCCCGACATGTCTGCTGGTTAGTACACTTACCAGCAGACATGTCGGCCCCCACCGCCGCCGCACCGCTGCCGAATGGATTCGGCGCATGCGCGGAAGTGTTTTACTTCCTGGTGCGGTGACGTGGCGGTGACGCGGCGGCGTCAACGTCACCGCCGCGTCACCACTACGTCACCGCGCCGTCCGGCGGCGGGGAATTTGATCCGATGGTGTGTACACGCCATCGGATCAAACTCCCGATCGGACATATCCGATGGAAATGGTCCGCGGACCGTTTTCATCGTATATGTCCGATCGTGTGTACGCCGCCTTATAGTTCATTGGTTCTTCCTGCAATTCAGTAACTGTCTGGCCATATGGGAGGAATGGGCAAACAGCTACACTGAGTGTCTGCAGGAGCCTAGCACTGCACCTGTGATCCACTGATCGTGAGTGCAATGCTTTACAGACTGCATTATAATAAGGCACTGCCAAGACTAATTTAAAGCAAGAGAGGACATGGGTGGCATTGCCCATGGCAAATAGATTCCAGCATTCATATTTTATCTGTAAGTTGGAACAATACGTAAGTTTGACAGTCTCAAGCCCCATACACACTATCAGTTTTCCTGATGGTTTTCTCTTCAGCTTTACCAAAACCATGTAATATGAGGTCAAACCTTAAGCATTTCAATTGGAATGCAATCAGGCAGGCCCTTGTACTACATGGTTTTGGTAAAGCTGAAGAGAAAACCATCAGGAAAACTGATAGTGTGTATGGGGCTTTAGTTTGTAAATCTGTTGACAATATACAGTATATATATATATTTTTTTATTATATAATTAGGGATTTATGGGGCCCCTAAATATACAAAAGAGTATGGGAACAAGTGTTAATTTCACAGTGAAAATGCCAAAATGCAGAATTGATGGGGTGACTGTAGATAAGGACAATGTAATTATTTAATCACATTGGGTTCCTTTTTTCATATTACCAGCTGTACTACAATCCCAAGGAGTAAGCAGCGTCTTATCCCGCGTACACACGATCACTTTTTGTGATGAAAAAAAACGACGTTTTATGTGACGAAACAAAACGATGTTTTTCAAACTTCATTTTACAAAACGACGTTGCATACACACCATCGTTTTTCCAAAATGCTCTAGCAAAGCAAGGTGACGTACACCACGTTCGACGGCACTCTGTTCCATTGAAGCTCCGTCTCATAACTTGCTTCTGAGCATGTGCGGGTTTAAAAGCGTCTTTTTAAACGTCGTTTTGCCCACACACCATCACTTTTTATGACACAAAAAATTACATTTTGAAAAACGACACAAAAAATTCAAGCATGTTTGAATTTTTTTTGGGTCGTTTTTTTTAAGACATAAAACGACGTTTTGACCACACACGATCATTTTAAATTACGTTTTTGATCGTGTGTACACGGCATAAGTGATGTGCAAAATTTATGACGAGGTCACCATGAACCTGTCCAGAGGTAGACTTTACACAATGGTGCTGAAAATGTAAATCAGCTCATGTCACAAATAGACAAATATTGTATGCCTAAAGACTCCTGTGAAATGTAAGAGTTCCCATTAAATAAATCCAGAGATTTTTGCAGCCAGCAGCAGTGCAACACATTTTACATAATAATATGTACACAGAGATAAATGTGTATTATTTTTTAATTCTTTTTAAATACCGTTTGGAATTAATGGAATATTTTTGCAAATATTGCAAATAAAAATCTAGGCTTGTATGACCATTGTATGGTCATCTGGGAAAAAATAAAAAGACGAGAAGAATACAAGAAATCACAAACTGAACATATAATATAAAATTCCTGCTAAATGTAAATGATAAAACTGTATTGAGTTACCGTATTTATTCGAGTATAACGCGCACACATGTATAACGCGCACCCCTAATTTTCGATTAAAAATCGGTATAAAATTTTATTTCACACCAAGCATTGTAATTGACAAAAAAACGTTGTTTAACACATGCGGCCATGATAAAAATCATTTGACTCGTCTCTGGTACAGTGAATTCTCGGCTAGCTGCTCGATTTCCGTGAATTTCAGCATGATCAACAACTTTGAGCTTGAATGAAGCGTCATATGCAGAACGTTTTCTCTTGATACCCTGAGTTGCCATCTAACGGGTACCAGTATATCAATTAAAATATGAAGAACACTGAATTACGGTACGCAAAACACTGAATTATATAAAAGCAATGCTTACCGTAACGTGTGGGCGAGGCGAGGAAATGAAGTGGCGACCATACAGCGGATAATAAGAATTCTCACCCCCAGTTCGGGCCGCCCACTGTACGCGACGTGGGGACGTTTTTTTTTTTCTTCGCCCTCGCGTACAGTGAGCGGCTGCAGCCCGGAAAAGGCGCAGTGCGAACTCACAATTCGCCTGCACCCTCAATGGACCGGCCACCACTGCCACCCCACCCCAGCCCTCGTTTATAACGCGCACCCCAACTTTGATTTTTTTTTTTTATATAAAATTTTGCGCGTTATACTCGAATAAATACAGTAATAAAAAGTTCTGTTTGTAAATGAGGCTTATTCACATATGCATAGGTGTGCACAGCCTAATGCATTAGGCCCTGTACACACGATTAGACATGTCTGATGAGACTTGTCCGACGGACCGTTTTCAGCATACAACTCTGAACTTGTCTGATGTGCGTACACACCATCGGACCAAAATCCGATCAGACCAGAACGCGATGACGTAGAACACAACGACGTGATGAAAAAACGAAGTTCAATGCTTCCAAGCATGCGTCGACTTGATTCTGAGCATGCGCAGGTTTTTGGTCCGATGCTTTTTTGTACTAACCATCGAACCTGTCAGACGGACAGGTTCCATCAGACAGGTTTTAAAGCATGTTTTAAAACTTTGGTCCGACGGACAACGGTCTGATGGGCCGTACACACCATTAAACTGGTCCGATGAAACTGGTCTGCAGACCAGTTTCATTAGACATGTCTGATCGTGTGTACAGGGCCTTAGGGTTTGCACCCTTAAGCTCAAACACACATGCATGTGTATGTATCTACTTACATATGACCCCGGAACATTGATTTTTCTGCTGGCACAGTGAAAGAGAAGAGCATAAACACTTTTCTTATGGCAGAGCCGATAAAAAGGAGATCTTACCCATGTTCCTGTTGCTACAGAGAGCGATAACATGCACATGGGGTGATTAGGGTGTGCCTGGGCACCACCGACACACCCTGTGTGCACGCCTATGCACATAGGTGCTGTGGCCTGTACAATGTGAATCTGTTTTTTTTTTTTTATGTGGCTATTGTTGTGTGCAGGCAGCATATGTTTTGCTATGGGGATGCAGACGCTGTATGAACACAGCCTCAGGTCCTCATATGACAGGTGTGAGGAAGCAGGTGTATGGCCCCTGAACATTGACATGCGTTCGGGGCCACTCACCTACATACCTATCAAATTAGGTCCTGCGGCTGTGTTCATACAGCCGCTGCATCCTCATAGAGTAAAAGATGGCTCCCACAGTACAAACAAACAGCTTATTCACACTGTATGGGAAAAATAACCCATGTGTATTAGCTCTTAATTTTTGTAATTATTTTTTACAATTATTTAAAGAAAATGTAATTTGTAAATCATTTTATTTTTAATTGCTTTTTACTTTTTTTTACAACGCTGGGGGGACTTTGGTGAGATATCAGGGGTCCACCAGACCCCTGAAATCTCACCTTTAAAACAGAGAAAGGAATTGAGGACCCTGATTCTTCAATTCCTTTCTCTGTAGGCTCAGCTGCACTGAAGATGAATAAACATGACACAGGGGCTCAATTATGAAGGTACACAGGAGTAATCTGTACCAATTGCTCACATTGTCCATTCAACAATGGAAGGGATCAGTAAATTACATATTTACTGGACCCTTCCTCCACTCTCCATCCTGACACATGCCCTGTACCTGCAGTAGCTGGCAGGGAGGGAAGGTGGCAGCACCGCGGGAAGGGGTGGGCCAGCACAAGCACAGGGAAAATCAGAAGCAGGTAAAATAGGGAGGGGATTGGTGCAAGGGAAGCAATTACAGGAACGATGTGTCTGTGTCTCTCCCTGCAGAAGCTGAAAGTTAGAGGGAGGGAGAGAAACTGGCTTTCAGCTGGGCATCCATCTGTTATTGCCCCTTTGCCTCACACTGATTTCCCCTGCTGTTCGGGCCCATTTTTTCTGACTCAACCCATCGTTCCCTTTCCATTCCCTGGCACATGTCATCAGGGTTTGGCTGCCTGCTCCCAAAGACCACACAAATCTAGAAAGGTGTACCAGACCAACACCAAATGAAAAGAGTCCCAGATAATTGTAATTTTTAATAAAAAAAGTCCTACGAACCATTGGGGGTTATTTACGAAAGGCAAATCCACTTTGCACTACAAGTGCACTGCACTGCAAAAACGTTTCCCGTACAATACCAGAACAAACTATTTTCGTTTAACCACTTGCTGACTGCCTAACGTACATTTACAGGCAGGCAAAGCAACGTACCTGTACATTGCTTTGAAACTATCGCCTAGTGGACGCGTGCGCGCCCTCCGCGAGCTCTGTGACCGTGCCCATGGGACCCGCGGACTCAATATCCATAGTGTCCCGCGATCGTGTCACGGAGTGGCAGAACGGGGAGATGTAAACAAGGCATTTTCCTGTTTCCCCGTTCCCTGTTTCCCTGTTCTGCCTAGTGACAGGACAGTTATCTGCTGCCACCTGTCATTGGGTCACTACCTGTATGTCCGAAGCGCAATCAGGTAAGGGAACTACTATAGGGTCCAAGGGCATAATCACCGACTTATCCCAATTAATGCTGAAACCCGACAACCCTCCAAAGTCTGCGATCAAAAACATTGCATTCCTTAGAGAGGCACCGGTATCTCCCAGGTAAATTAAAGTGTCGTCTGCGAACAGGGACACAACATCCTGTCTATCTCCCCTGATAAATCCGGTTATATTGGGCGAGGCCCTAATGTGGATCGCCAGGGGCTCCAGGGCCAGGGCAAACAGCAGGGGTGAGAGAGGGCACCCCTGCCGCGTGCCCCTGAAAAGCCGGAAAGAGTCTGAAACCTCTCCATTGACCCTCATCCTAGCCATCAGTGAACTATAGAGCAGCTGAATCAATTTTATAAAGGAGGGACCCACTCCAAACCTACGCAAAGCCTCCCATAAGTAGGGCCATTCAACGCTATCGAATGCTTTGGCAGCATCCAAGGAGAAAATGGCCCTATTACCTGGATTATCTACTGGAACCTGCATATTAAGAAATAATCTGCGCAAGTTCTGGGACGTGGACCTGGTCGGTATAAAGCCGGATTGGTCCCTGTGTATAACATGGTGAATACACCTAGCCAACCTCGTGGCTAGCACCCTAGCTAATAATTTGATGTCAAATGTCAAAAGGGAAATGGGTCTGTACGAGTCCGGAGAAAGAGGATCCTTCCCCGGCTTCAACAGAACAACTATCAGCGCTTCATTCATAGATGGGGGGAGTGAGCCAGTCTTGAAAGCTGCGTTATAGACCTTCAATAGGATAGGAATTAATTGAGTGGAATAGCGGCTGTATACCTCCGAGGGAAGACCATCAGCTCCCGGTGCCCGCCCATTCTGTGCCTGCGCCAGTGCCTCCAGGAGCTCCTCCTCTGTCAAAGGGGCTTCCAGCAGTGCTACATCTGGAGCAGGTAAACACGGAATGGGATATCTATCCAGGAAGGAGCAAAGCTCGGCAGGCGAGGGTTGAACCTTGGATGTATACACATCCTGAAAAAAATTTGTAAAGCATGCCATAATGGACTGAGTAGAGTAGCAACTCTCTCCCCTGTCATTGGTCATGGCTACTATGTAGGCAGAGGGTTACTGGGATCTAGCCAAGATGACGAGCATGTGCCCTGTGGTCTCCCCCTCCTCAAAGTGTTTCTGCTGTAAGAAGAAACGTTTGTTTTCTGCTAATTGTATGGATAGGTCTTTAAGCATAGACTGAGAGGCCAACCACCGCCTTTTGTTACCATCGGAGGGGTCCGCCACTTAGTCCACTTCTGAGCTACGAGCTTCCTCCAATACCTGCATCTCCCACTCCTTAGTATTAGTTTTAACACGGGATATGACTCTAATAAATTGACCTCTCAAATAAGCTTTAGCTGCATCCCACACCGTCCCAAGACTAGCCGATTCCAAGTTATCATGAAAGAAAGCATTAAGGAGTAGAGGGATCGGGTCAGGGTCCGGTATGAGAGACAACCAAAATGGGTTAAGTTTCCACAGCTTATTACCCGCCATTCCCCCCAGCCCCAGGTCTACCGTCAACGGGGAATGATCTGACACATGCCTTGGGTGATACTGGGATGTCTTCACCATAGGCAACATGAGGGCATTTCCCAGACCCAGATCAATCCTGGACAAACCTCCCACAGACGCCGATTGACAAGAAAAAACACAGGCATCGGGATTATGTAACCTCCAAACATCAGTAAGATCTAGCTCTCCTATAAGGCGAGTGAAAGGCGTGGGACCCCGACTCACACTCGGGGGTCCAGCCCCTCTAGGTCTGAACTTGTCCTTCTCATGATCCAGAAAGTTATTAAAGTCCCCTAGAACCATGACTGGGATACCCGGAAGTCTCGACATAAAGTCAGCCAACTTCATCAGGACACTGGCTGAAAATGGGGGGGGGGGGGATATATTTTCCTGCTATAACACACTTTTTAGCCCTGATAGGGAACAGAAGAGCAGCACATATCTGCCCTCCGGGTCAATTTTTACTTCAATAGAGGAGAATTGAATACCCTGGCGAATCAGGATACTCACCCCCCTCGAGTACACCGAATGTGTGGCATGAAACTGGTGACCATACTGCCTAGAGGCAAATTTCGGAATCGATCCCGAGGGGAGGTGAGTCTCCTGTAAGCAAAGCACATCAGCTCCCAACTTTTTTACCGTGCGCAGCACAGCTAGACGTTTAACAGGATTATTAAGACCTCTAACATTCCAAGAGAGACACCTAGTTAGCTGAGACATTGCATAGCAAATAACATAGTAGAAGGATCCAGGTAATTATGCAGGGTTAACTGAAAGACAAGGCCGGCAAAAAAATATGTAGTGAGACAAGGCATATTTAGGACACAGAGAAGCACCAGAGTCTCAAAAAAGAAAACCATTGGGGCAAAGTCATTGGCATGTGGTTGCATGAGATGTGGGCCAAAGAAAACAACGATAAAAGAAAAAGGGAGGGGGTAAGCAAAACGTGGACATGTGGAAAATCAACATTGGAGTTTGCGATCACGGTGGAGTTCTCAGTTATCAAGAGCACATGGCCAAGGAACTGTTCCAAAGGGTACACAGGGTCTATTGTAGACCCCTTCGGGGGCAACAGTGGAAGCGCACAACAGTGTCTTAAAACTTCTCAGCAACAAAAAAAAATAAGCCGTAGTGGCCAAAGTGAGCACAGGCCGCCTTCCCACAAGTAGTGGGGACAACACTTGGCATCAGGTATTAGCACTTTGAGGTATTTCATGCATCAGCTGGACGCCGGTTCCGGGCATCCCGAATCGATCTCTCTTCACGGTCCAACCATTGCATGGTAGAAGCTGGGGAGTCAAAGAATTGCACCGAGCCAAATGCCTCCACCCGAAGGCGGGCAGGATATAGCATACTTGAGATCAAGGTCACGCAACCGACGTTTAACTTCAATGAACTTGCTCCTCCTTTTCTGCAGTTCCGCGGAGAAATCTGGGAACAACGATATTTTAGCATTATCCATCCTCAAGGCTGCAGGATTGATCCTAGCATTATGTAGAACAGCATCCCTGTCCTTGTAGTGAAGGAGTTTAAACAGGAATGGGCGTGGAGGTGTTCCCGGAGGTGGGGGCCTGGCTGGTACCCTGTGTGCACGCTCCACTGAAAACATGGGGGAGAACACCTCCCTCCCAAACGCGGTGGTCAGCCATTTTTCAATAAACTCTACAGGGTTCTTCCCCTCCATCCTTTCCGGTAGACCAATCATTCTCACATTATTTCTTCTCATTCTGTTTCCCAAATCATCCAAACGGGAAGAATGTTGGTCTATAAGGTGGTTGTTATACGTGAGGTCCCGCTGCATGGGACCCAGATCATCCTCAACAGTGCTCACCCTTTCCTCCAGCGCGGAGGTTCTTTCTCTTAGCTTCTGAGCATCATGCCGTAGGAATGTAATCTCAGCCTTTACTCCCTTTATCTCAGTGGTGAGCACTGTAATAGACATATTTCAGGATGTCACCGCTGCAAATATGTCACGTAATGTGGGTTCCCCCTCCACAACTGGGCTCACTGATGCATGGGGCCTATCAGATCCCTGGGTAGGAGTACTCACTGTGTCCCACGCATTACTAGTATTGGTTGTGTCCTCCAGAGGCACCGTGTCGTCTGCTTCCGATCCACCCCCGGACGAATCCTCCGGAGTGCTGGAGGACGCCACCGGATCCTTCACGAGAGGCATGGAGAACAGCTTTTCAGCTGCTTCTTTGTGGATCTCCCTGGCTGTGCGGCCTACGTAGGCGCCATTTTGGGACATGAGGTCCACCGGCTTGTTAACCAATTGGCGTTTTACTGACGGCATCCTGCGGCAATCGGGCTCGGCGGTGTATGTGGGATGTCCCGGTACCTTCCGAAGTCCAGCAAGGTCAGGTAGGAGCTGTAAAGTATGATTCCTCAGGATAACTCTCGGCGGAGCTCACCTCAGACACGTCCAGCTACATCCGCTGCCTGGCCACGCCCCCCCTGCCACCTGTCATCAGGAGCAGTGATCCTTGTCATGTCACATGTATCCCAGCCCCCTCACAGTTAGAATCACTACTTAGGACACACTTAACCCCTTCCTCGCCCCTTAGTGGTTAATCCCTTCTCTGCCAGTGTCATTTACACAGTAAGTAGTGCATTTTTTTAGCACTGATCGCTGTATAAATGACAATGGTCCCAAAATAGTGTCAAAAGTGTCCGATGTGTCCGCCACAATACCGCAGTCATGATAAAAATCGTTAATAGCTGCCATTACTAGTAAAAAACTATTAATTATAAAAATGCCATAAAACTATCCCCTATTTTGTAGACGCTATAACTTTTGCGCAAACCAATCAACAAACGCTTATTGCGATTTTTTTTTTTACCAAAAATATGTAAAAGAATATGTATCTGCCTAAAGTGAGGAAAAACATAGTTGTTTTATATATTTTTGGGGGATATTTATTATAGCAAAAATATTGCTTCTTTTTCAAAATTGACGCTTTTTTTGTCTGTAGAGCAAAAAATTTAAATCACAGGGGCGATCAAATACCACAAAAAGAAAGCTCGATTTGTGGGAAAAAAAGAACGTCAAATTTGTTTGGGTGCAATGTTGCACGACTGCGCAATTGTCAGTTAAATCGACGCAGTGCCGAATCGCAAAAAATGGCCCAGTCATTAAGCAGTGAATTCTTCCGGGGCTGAAGTGGTTAAACATCACAGTATTCATCCGAAAAAAAAAAAATTTGAAGACCAAGACCATGCATGCTCGGAAAAGAAAAGAAAAAATTACAATACAATACAACACATTACAACAGTTCCGAATTTATATTCTTTGGTACAAGAATTTTTGCAACCTTAGTGACCTCTTTATTTTCGATATAAGACTAGCATGCAAAAAAAATGGAGGATCTTTCATCCAATATTCTCTTTATGTGTACGATGCTTAAAGGAACATTAAAGGTTCCTGAGCCGTTTTGCATGGTGGAAAGCAGAATGTGCTCACCCCCTCCCCATGACTACAGCCCTGTGTGAAGATGCTCTCTTATCCCTTACAGGCATGGAGGCTAAGCCTAATGGGAACTGTAGTTCCCATTAGGCCGTGATGTAGCAAGAATGAATGCGCACCGCAAACCAGGAAGTCAGTGAGAATAACGATTCAGGAGTGACAGAGGTGAATAAAACGGCTCGATTTCAACAGGTATCAAACTAGTTATAATGCAAAACATTACTTTTTACTTTATCAGACTTTAATTTAAGAGGAAAATATTTTTGTCTTTACAACCCCGCTTTTACAATGGTGCAGAGTGGTTTGACTGTACCACAGGAGCAAAGCAGTGTCCCCGGGAGTTTGATGCGGGTTAGCTGTGCTTACCTATAGAGTTCTATTGGGTCTTATGCTCCGTACACACAATCGAAGGAAAAAGTCTGATGGACTTTCTCCATCGGATTTTCCGATCGTGTGTAGCCCCATCTGAGTTTTTACATTGGAAATTCAGATGAATAAACATGCTCTATATTTTTCCGATGGAATTCAATCGGAATTCCGATGTGATTTGGCCGGTCAATAGTCTGATCGTGTGCATAAGATTTACAATTCGCCCAAAGAAACCAGGTCTGGAAGTCTGCCACTATGGACTCTGCCATAATGGACTCTGCCATATTGAACTCTTTCCTGTGCAGGTATGCTGGGGCAGCTACAAAGTCTGAGTTAGAAATTAGGGATGTTAGGAAGATTCTATGCACTTTGTTCTATATGCTGAAATTTTCTAGTGAAGTTTTTTAAACGTTGTCCTTGCCTGGTCTGAAGTTAACAGTTCACAGCTGGGTCAGTTAAACACACTGGGGCATGAAGACAGCACTGCAAGAGTTAATACAGTGTGAAGACACAAGGGGTTATCAATAGTAATGAAGGAGATACTCCTGTGGAGTCTACCTGAAGTTTTGATGCATGGATGGATGAGGATCTTCCCCATCCCAATCAAAGAAAATTTACAAAATCATGGTATATGTAAGATCCACAGAAAACAAAGGTTTCTCAAGCAGCCTGTTGTGACGTGTGTACAAGTGTGTGCATGTGATACTGAAGATGGGATAGCCTCTTGCAAGAGGAGTTGTCGGCACTCTCCACGAGCACCACAGAGGTCCTCGACCTGTGCACAGGTATGGATTTTATATTCTTTATGCACTGACCGGTCACTTTATTAGGCAGGGGCATACCTAGAGCATTTGGCACCTGGGGTGGTTCCTATATCTGGCACCCCCAACTTTAAAATGTAAAAACACCCCACTGTGCATACCTCTGCATCCCCCAATATCTCCTTGTAACTACAGTGTATCCCCTCTCTACAACTGCAGCTCTGGTCCCCTTTACATTATACAGCCCCCCCCCCCGTAGCTCTGGACCCCTTTACATTACACAGCACCCTGTACCTCTCCACCCCTTTATATTACACAATCCCCTGAACCTCTGGACCCATTTACATTACACAGCACCCTGCACCTCTGAACTCCTTTACACTACAGAGCACCGCACCAGGGCCGGCCTTAGGCCTTTAGGCTCCCTGTGCGAAAAAGCGTTACAGTGCCCCCCCTAGTGACCACGCCCCTCAGTAACCACGCCCCTCAGTAACCACACCCATCAGTAACCACACCCACCAGTAACCACACCCATCAGTGACCACACCCCTCAGTAACCGCACCCATTTCTCCAATACCGGCTCCATTTAAAGCCCTTCATTCCGTTAAGTTCCCAAAAAAAAAGATTACAAGTTATTCACATGGTATAATAACGCCACCTATACTGCAAATCACACTCTATAATAACGCCACCTATACTGCAAATCACACTCTATAATAACGCCGCATATAAAGTAAATCACATGGTATAATACCACTACCTGTAAATTTACTATCAAATATCAAACATAATTACAATAAAGTATTTTTTAACTTTTGTATTTACTGTTCCTTTAAGAAACACCCTATTTAAATAAGAAAATACAAAACAGACATTAAGCAGTACAATGCATTTATAAAAAAAGAATTTACTTACAGAAAAAAGTTTTTACATCCGCTGCCTGCTTCTGTGGATTCTTGCCCTGCTTTGTCGTCTCAGTGCGCATGGCATATGAGCTCCTCATAGCAAGGCAAGGACAGTCACCCACGCCGACTTTCCGGCAGAATCCGCCTGTGGCCTGCCAGGTGTACCTAGAGCATTTGGCACCCGGGGCGGATCCTATATCTGCCCCCCCCCCCCTGTAAAATGTAAAAACACCCCACTGTGCCCCCTGCATCCTTCAATATCTCTGTCACTACTGTGTACCCCTCTCCACAACTGCACCTCTGGACCCCTTTACATTACACAGCACCCTGCACCACTGGCCCCCTTTACATTACACAGCACCTCTGGAACCCTTTACATTACACAGCACCTCTGGGCCCCTTTACATTACACAGCACCCTGCACCTCTGTGCCCCTTTACATTACACAGCACCCTGCACCTCTGGACCCTATTACACTACACAGAACCCTGCACCTCTGGACCCCATTACATTACACAGCCCCCTGCACCTCTGGACCCCTTTACATTACACAGCACCTCTGGACCCCATTACATTACAAAGCCCCCTACACTTCTGGACCCCTTTACATTACACAGCACCTCTGGATGGACTCCTTTACATTACACAGCACCTTGCACCACTGGGCCCCTTACATTACACAGCACTCTGCATCTCTGGACCCCTTTACATTACACAGCACCCTGCACCACTGGGCCCTTTTACATTACACAGCACCCTGCATCACTGGCCCCCTTTACATTACACAGCACCTCTGGACCCCATTACATTACACAGCACCTCTGGGCCCCTTTACATTACACAGCACCCTGCACCTCTGGCCCCTTTACATTACACAGCACCTTGCACCTCTGGACCCCATTACACTACACGGCACCCTGCACCTCTGGGCCCCTTTATATTACACAGCACCCTGCACCTCTGGGCCCCTTTACATTACACAGCACCCTGCACCTCTGAGCCCCTTTACATTACACAGCAACCCTGCACCTCTGGGCCCTTTACATTACACAGCACCCTGCACCTCTGGATCCCTTTACACTACACAGCACCTTGCACCACTGGGCCCCTTATATTACACAGCACCATGCACCTCTGGGCCCCTTTACATTACACAGCACCCTGCACCTCTGGACCCTATTACACTACACAGCACCCTGCACCTCTGGACCCCATTACATTACACAGCCCCCTGCACCTCTGGACCCCTTTACATTACACAGCACCTCTGGACCCCATTACATTACAAAGCCCCCTACACTTCTGGATCCCTTTACATTACACAGCACCTCTGGATGGACTCCTTTACATTACACAGCACCTTGCACCACTGGGCCCCTTACATTACACAGCACTCTGCATCTCTGGACCCCTTTACATTACACAGCACCCTGCACCACTGGGCCCTTTTACATTACACAGCACCCTGCATCACTGGCCCCCTTTACATTACACAGCACCTCTGGACCCCATTACATTACACAGCACCTCTGGGCCCCTTTACATTACACAGCACCCTGCACCTCTGGCCCCTTTGCATTACACAGCACCTTGCACCTCTGGACCCCATTACACTTCACGGCACCCTGCACCTCTGGGCCCCTTTATATTACACAGCACCCTGCACCTCTGGGCCCCTTTACATTACACAGCACCCTGCACCTCTGAGCCCCTTTACATTACACAGCACCCTGCACCTCTGGGCCCCTTTACATTACACAGCACCCTGCACCTCTGGATCCCTTTACACTACACAGCACCTTGCACCACTGGGCCCCTTATATTACACAGCACCCTGCACCTCTGGGCCCCTTTACATTACACAGCACCCTGCACCTCTGGACCCCTTTACACTACACAGCACCTTGCACCACTGGGCCCCTTACATTACACAGCACCCCACAGCTCTGGACCCCTTTACATTACACAGCATCCTGCACCACTGGACCCCTTTACATTACACAGCACCCTGCACCACTGGACCCCTTTACATTACACAGCCCCGGACACCTGTATGTTACACAGACACCCCCCTAACAGTTCTGGACCCCCTGCATGTTACGCAAACCCCCGTACAGTGCATACCCCTCCCCCTACAATACGGATCTCTCCTTACAATACAGAACCCCCTCTACTATACAGATCCACCCCTACAATACAGATCCCCCCCTACAATAGACCACCCCTACAGTGCAGACCCCCTACAATAAAGAACCCCCCCTACAATACAGATCAACCCCTACAGTGCAGACCCCCCCTACAATAAAGAACCCCCCCACAATACAGAAAACACCCGCCTACCCCTAAAAATACAGATCAACCCCTACAGTGCAGACCCCCCTACAATAAAGAACCCCACCCCACAATACAGATAGAACACCCCCCTCCCCCCTTCAGACCTGTAAAGCAAGCAGGCTCAGATAACCTGCTTGCCGCGTGCTGCACACACAGCACAGTACAGGCAAGGAGGAGGAGGAGGTGGCTTCACTGCTCGGCTGCGTGACTGAGACAGTCACAGGCAGCCAAGACTCAGACCTGCGGAGCTGCCTAAGGATAAGGGAGATCATTGTGGCCAGGTCCCGGGCTGGGATGCGGCTTGCACAGCACCCCCCCTGCAAAGCCAGGCACCGGGCACCACGCCATGCCACTCAGCAAGGTCCTCTTCAGTCGCGGGGGGCGCCGGCCTGACACCCCCAGTGTGCGGCCCCCCCGCCCCCTACTTAATACGTGGGCGAATTAAAGAATCTGTGCGGTTGCCAGGCGCCCATGTTACTATGGCGCCCTGTGCGATCGCACTGGCCGCACACCCCAAAGGCCGGTCCTGCACCGCACCTCTGGACCCCTTTACATTACACAGCCCCTGCATCTCTGGACCTCTTTACATTACACAGCCCCCACACCTCTGGACCCCATTACATTACACAATCCCATGCACCTCTGGACCCCTTTACATTACACAGCCTCGGCACCTCTGGACCCCTTTACATTATACAGCCCCGCACCTCTGGACCCCTTTACATTACAAATTCCCTCCCCCACAGCTCTGAACCCCTTTACATTATACATGCCCCCCCACAGCTCTAGACCCCTGCATGTTTCAAAGCCCCACACACAGCTCTCGACCCCTGCATGTTACACAGCCGCTCCCACAGCTCTGTACCCCTTGCATGTTACACAGTCCCCCCACAGCTTTGGACCCACTGCATGTTACACAACCACCCCAGGCCTTCTCGTCCAACATCAGTGCCTGACCTCACAAATGCACTTTCTGGATGAATGGTCAAACATTCCCATAGACACACTCCTAAATCTTGTGGACAGCCTTTCCAGAAGAGTTGAAGCTGCTATAGCTGCAAAGGGTGGGCCAACTCAATATTGAACCCTACAGACTAAAGCCTCATACACATGACTGGACTTCCAGCGGATTTTTCCGTTGATTTTGGTCCGAAGAGCATTGACCGTGACCTTGTTCTGCATACACACGACCCAACATTTTCAGCCAACATTCACCAAACCACCTGGTTTTTCAGCTCTTTACCGCCACCCTTTGGGCAAATTCTGCTATTGTTGTCTCATGTTTAGCATTGGTTCCGAGCATGCGTGTTTGTACTTTGGATTTTAGTTGGATGGACTTGTGTACACACGATTGGATAAACTGACGTAACAGATTTATTGCCAGACAGTTGGTGAGCATGAACAGCCAACATTTGTTGTCGTTAATTCAGCCAACAATTGTCTGATGGAACATACACATGGTCGGATTATCCGACACAACACATCTATCAGACAATTATGGCCATAAAATCGTCTGTACAGGCTTTAAGACTGGGATGCCATTAAAATTCATGTGCATGTAAAGGTAGGTGTCCTAATACTTTTGACAATATAGTGTATACTATGGATTTTATGTTTTGGGAGTTGAGCACCCTAGTCAGAGCACCGGTCTCCAGCTTCTGAAATTGAATACAGCAGTTAAGCTTGGGTAAGGTCTGCTATATACAATTTCACTGATGCATACCGAAGTTGCTCAATATGTTCTGGGCACCTAGACTTCAATTACCTTTGATCGTAAAGAGGTTAAATTGCAACTCAATTTGGAGACTAGGAGCACTTTAATATCTAGACCGTTGCTTTGAGGACTTAATTAACTGGATCAGTGTTCCTAGATATTGTTGTCTCGCATAAGTAACACTTTCATTTCAAGTAAGAACACCACAATTCTGTTTCCACGCATCAAAATCTGTACAAACCATTGTTATTTTCCCTCCTGGGTAGCTGGGAAAACTTTCTGGCCTCCTGTACTGACACAGACTTGTGCCAAATACATGCCAACAAGAACATATAACTTATGCTGCCAAAAAATCTCCATCTTTATGATGTGGAGATCATAATCCGTAAGATCGTGGGCTATACCAGAGCTAAGAGGCAGCAACTAGCATGGCAGGAGTGCTATCACTTTTCCTGTGGACCTTCAGCTTTTTTTCTCTAAATTACTGCACAGAAACTGTTACGAAGTAAGATTTATAGAATATCATGGCCCAGATTCAGAGAGCCATTACGCATGTCTAACTGGTGTTAGACTGGAGTAATTTCAAATTATGCGCTAGTCGAAAACCTCAAACCATGAATAGACGGCTGCAGGCTTCAATTTGACTGGATTACGTGTTCATACGCCTTCGGATCTACGCTGCAATAAAATTGCGGCCGCTGGGTGGACTTCCCGTAGTTTTCCGCGTCGGGGTATGCTAATGAGCTTTTGCCGGCGATCCCTGAAATTACGATCTTCAATCGCAATCTCTTACGGCATCTTTAGTCATCTTTTATTTGCGTAACACTATACCAGCTTTTTGCTGCTCTAATATTAGACAGCCCATGTTAAGTATGGCCGTCGTTCCCGCATCGAATTTCTACGTTTTCCGACGTCTTTTGTTATTTTTTACGTAAGTCGTCCTGGGAATAGGAATGTTCGTAAACGACACTACTCAAACAACGAATGACGTAACAACGTGATTTCGTGCAATGCACGGCGGGAAATTTCTGAACGGAGCATGCGCAGTTCAATCGCTGCGGGGACGCGCTTAATTTAAATGCTTCACGCCCCCTAATCGCGTATTTCGATTACGCGGCGAGAAATAGACTACGCCGCCGTAGCGTACGGGCAAAAATCTACCAGGATTCGGTGTAGAGCTGGGGAAAATACGGCAGCGTAGAGTATTTCGATTACGCAGCGCAATATTAAGTGTATGTGAATCTGGCCCCTTTGTTTTTTTTTCAGCATTTCATAGATAATATTTTTGGTGTAATTATTGTGTTTGTTATACTATTTTGGGTTATTTTTTAATGCTGTATTTAATAAGACTAATTAACTATCTTTTTTTGTTATGACTTTGTAGACAAGTAATAAGGCATTACATGAAATAACAATTATAATAATAAATGTATTAATGTTTAAGTAGAGGCAATGCTTTTTTTTTGGGGGGGGGGGGGGGGGGGGTTGGATAGAGTACAGCGGAATTAGAACACCTGTCAAGTTTTTATAATGGTCTGTGCCTCCGATTCATCCTATCAATAGTGAATAGTGAAAAAAAATTCACTCGGTTTTCCCAGTGGTAAAAAGTCCGCCGTGAAAACCGAGCGGAGAACCTTTCTCCCCCAACACGGCCGGTTTTCCTGGCAGAAAAACTGCCATGAGAGCTTTGGTCGGGAAACCCGGTCATGTGTATGCTCCACTGCAGGCTTTCCCCATACAAGAACTGCCGGCTTAAAAACCGTTGGGAATCCCGGCTGCAAAAAAGAAAACATGTTCTAATTTTTTCCCCAGGTCGGTTTTCCTGTCGAAAAACTGCTATGGATTTCCCAGCCAAAAGCTGTCATAGCAGTTTTCCTGACAGTAAAACCGGTTGTGTGTACCAGGCATTAGAGGGATTTCCTCTCAGGCCGCGTACACACGGCAGAGAACCTCGACGGGCAGAACACATCGTTCCGCCCGTCGAGGTTCTCTCCCGGCCGTCGAATTCGGCGACCCGCCCGTCGGGAATGGCAACCAGCCATTCTTCCAGGCGGGCCGTCGAGGAAATAGAGAGCGTGCTCTCTATTTCGGCTCGACGGGCTTCCCGACGGGAAGCTCGCCGAGACCGTACACATGGCCGAGCTCCTCGCTGGAATGTGCATTCCAGCGAGGTTCTCGCTGGTTTTCAGCGAGAACCTCGGCCGTGTGTACGGCGCATCACTTGCTCTTTGGCTATAGGACAGGGAATGAGGAGAAATTTCCCCAGAGGGAAAATAGGTGGCAAAAAAAAAACTAACAGGGCTTGTAACCCTTCTACAGTGCCATCATGTATTGACCGATAAATCGTTCAGTGAACACAAATGTTCGTTTTTTTTTACATATACCTAGTGCAGACAGTTCGGACAGGAAACATTAACCTTTCGATTTATCGTTGGTTCGGCAGAAAATTTCCAAACTTGTTTTTTCGGCTCAAAAACATCCCAACGATTATCGATTTTGTGCCCATTAATTGGCCGGAAAAAAAAAAAACGAACTGTCTCAATGACTGAATTTTGGAAAAAATTTCGTATAGTGTATGGCCAGCATAATCTCTGTACACACGATCGGTTTGTCCGATGAAAACAGACCGATGTACTGTTTTCATCAGTCAAACCGATCGTGTGTGGGCCCCATCGGTTTGTTTTCCATCAGTTAATAATGGAATAGAACATGTTTTACATTTTTCCTATGGATAAAAAAACGAAAGAAAAAAAACGAACCTTTGATATTCTAGAGGCCGCAGATGAAGGAGAATCTTCTCTCCTGATCCTGTTGGACCTAAGTGCGGCCTTTGACACGGTAGACCACAGACTACTACTTGCTAGACTAGCTGAAGTGGCCAAAGTCGCGGAAGAGGATCTACCCTGGTTCTCCTCCTTCTTGGAAAACAGATCACAAACAGTGAAATTGGGATCTTTCACGTCAGAAATGCGTACGGTATCATGCGGAGTCCCTCAGGGATCTCCCTTGTCACCGGTACTGTTCAATGTCTATCTCCGCCCCCTCTTTGAGATCATCAGCAACCAGAAGCTACTTTACCATTCCTACACAGACGACACTCAACTGTATGTCCGCGTCAGTAACGGAAAGGATCACTCCCCCGGATTAGAGAGAACCCTCACCCTAATAGGTAACTGGATGACATCCAGTTATCTTAAACTCAATGGTTCAAAAACAGAGCTTCTCCTGTTTCACACAAACAGGAAAAGTCACCCCACCTCAACTTGGACCCCACCGCCCATCCTGGGAAAAATTATCACCCCGATCGCCAAAAAGTCAAAAGTCTCGGAGTCATTTTTGACTCCCACATGACAATGGATGCACAAATAGGGGCGGTAGTCAGCGGATCCCATCATCTGCTGCGCCAGTTACGCCGACTCACCCCTTTTATTCCTAAAGAGGACATTGCAGTCGTGGTGGGAACAATCATTTATTCCAGACTCGACTATGCAAATGCCCTCTATTTAGGACTCCCCAAATATCAAATCACTTGGCTGCAAGTCGTTCAAAATACGGCTGCTCGATTAGTGACTGGTAAAAAACCGTGGGAGTCGATCTCCCTTTCACTTAGATCCCTTCACTGGCTACCAGGGAAAGACAGAATCACTTTTAAAGGCACTTTGCTTAACACATAAGTGTATGCAAGGAAACGCTCCCCAATATCTATGCGAAAAAATAAAAGCCCATAACCCCAATCGCACTCTGAGATCTACAAATCAAAATCTACTGCACATACCAAAGACGAGATACAAATCCAAAGGAGATCGGAGATTTGCTGTCCAAGGACCTCGACTGTGGAATGCACTACCAACCACCATCCGACTGGAGTCGGACCACTTGGCCTTCAGGAGAATGATTAAAACTCATCTCTTCTGAGGCAAAGCCTTCCTTTATCCAAGGAATGCAAACAGTGCCCAGAGGCGATTCAGTTCGCAAGCGTTGCGCTCTATAAGTTTTTCACTCACTCACTCTGTGTGGAAATCCATCGGTCAAAAATCCACGCATGCACAGAATCAAGTCGACGCATGCCCGGAAGCATTGAACCTCATTTTTCTCAGCACGTCATTGTGTTTTACGTCACCGCGTTGGACACGGTCGGATTTTTGACTGATGGTGTGTAGGCAAGACTGATGAAAGTCAGCTTTATCGGATATCCGACGAAAAAATCCATCGGATTAGATTCCATCAGATATCCGATCGTGTGTACAGGGCTTTACTCTATCCAAAATGGAAAAAAGTTTTGCCTTTAGTTCTACTTTAATACCACAGGCATCAGTTTTTTTTTATGTAAACATTTCTTTTTATGGCTGCTTTGCATCACATACAGAGTACCAGAATTCACAGTCAATATTTTAAAAGGACAATCAAACCAAAGTTGGTATTTTGGTTAACCACTTCCATACCAGGCACTTACGCACCTTCCCGCCCAAGCCAATTTTCAGCTTTCAGCACTGTCGCAATAGCTATGAATAAGTACTGTATGATAGTGTGAAACGCGTCAGCTTTTCTCCTGATTTTTTGCTGTTTATTAAAAGGAACCATTTTTTTGGAGTGCGGCTGTCCCGGTTTTCTCTACACATTTTCACTGTCGCAATTTGAATGACAATTGCGCAGTCATGCTACACTGTACCCAAATGAAATTTTTATCATTTTTCCCCACAAATAGAGCTTTCTTTTGGTGGTATTTGATCACTTCTGCGATTTTTATTTTTTGCGCAACAACTAAAAAAAGACAGATTTAAAAAAAAAAATATGTTTTTATTTTTTTCTGTAAATTTTTTTGGTAAATAAGTAAGTTTATACTTTGATTATGGGCACCAATGAGGTGGCACTGATGGGCACTGGTTAGGCAGCACTGATGGGCACCGGTGAGGCGGCACTGTTGGACACTGATAGGTGGCACTGATGGGCACTGATAGGCAGCGCTGGTATGCGGCACTGATGGGCACTCATAGGCGGAACTGATGGGCACTCATAGGTGGCACTGATGGGCACTCATAGGCGGCACTGATGGGCACTCATAGGCGGCACTGGGCACTCATAGGCGGCACAGAAGGGCACTCATGGGCAGCACTTATGGGTGGCACTGATGGGTACTTATGGGTGGCACAGTTGGGCACTGATAGGTGGGCACTGGGCATGGATGGGCACTGAGGGGTGGCACTGATGGACACTGGTGTGGCACTGATGGACACTGAGGGGTCCATGTTGCCAGTCAGTGCCCATTTGTGGGCACGGATTGGCATCTATTTTTTCTTACTACCCTTTTTTTATTTATTTTTTTGCTGTCTTTTTTTTGCCCTTTTTTTCTGCCCTTCCCTTGTGGTCCAGGGGGGGCTGCGCTGATAAACAATCAGCACGAACCCCCCCTGTCAGGAGAGCCGCTGATCGGCTCTCCTGTACTCGCGTCTGTTAGACGCCAGTGAGGAAGAGCCATCAACGGCTCTTCCTGTTTACATCGTGATCAGCCGTGATTGGACACGGCTGATCACGTGGTAAAAAGCCTCCGCCGCAGGCTCTTTACCGAGATCGGAGATGCAGGGTGTGAGACTGACACCCCGCATCACCGATCACCCCCACGGGCGCACGCTGGCATGAAATCCTGCAGGACGTCAATAGACGTCCAATCAGGATTTCACAACCACTTCCCGGACGTCAATTGTCCATTGACCGGGCGGGAAGTGGTTAAGGAGTGATATAAGGATCTGAATGAACCTTCAACCTCTAATAATCATTGACAACTGAAGTGTGATATTTCACCATCCATGTTCCTGCATCAGCCTGTCCTGCCATTATGTCTGATTATTTCTGCAGCTCTTAGTTGGTAGGTGAGGGAGAGGAATGTGGAGGGTCTAACATTGGGCACTATGTACAGAAGAAGAGTGCAAAGGGTACAGAAAAAGGCACAATGTAAAGGAGAGGAGTGTGGAGGGTATGATGATGGGCACTATGTATAGGAGAGAAGTGTGGAGGGTACGACAGTGGGCAGTATGTACAGGAGAGAAGTGTATGACAGCAGGCAGTATGTACAGGAGAGGAGTCTGGAGGGTATGGCAGTGGGCAGTATGTACAGGAGAGGAGTGTGAATGGTATGATAGTGGGCACTATGTATAGGAGAGGAGTGTGGAGGGTATGACAGTGGGCAGTATGTACAGGAGAGGAGTGTGGACGGTATGATAGTGGGCACTATGTATAGGAGAGGAGTGTGGACGGTATGATAGTGGGCACTATGTATAGGAGAGGAGTGTGGAGGGTATGACAGTGAACAGTATGTAAAGAAGAGGAGTGTGGAGGGTATGACAGTGGGCACTATGTATAGGAGAGGAGTGTGGAGGGTATGAAAGTGAGCAGTATGTACAGGAGAGGAGTGTGGAGGGTATGACAGTGGGCACTATGTATAGGAGAGGAGTGTGGAGGGTATGACAGTGAGCAGTATGTACAGGAGAGGAGTGTGGAGGGTGCGACAGTGGGAACTATGTACAGGAGAGGAATGTGGAGGGTCTAACAGTGAACGGTCTTTGTTTTATTACATTGCCTTTCTTTTTTTTTCTTTTTTTTCACATCAGTCACGACCCGGGGACCACCCCGTCGGTCCAGCTCACGGGATTTCCGCCCTTCGCTTTTCTCCATGGGTTCCTCCATGGTCTTCGCATCACTTGTGGTTTCTCATTTGCTATATTAATTTTTCTATCTTTTTTTTTTTTTTTTAAATAAATTTACCTTTATTTTCTTATAAGAAAGGCATAATTAAATAGTAAACCAGAAAAGTGGGATTTTACCCCTTCTGCCCGCCCCCCCTCCCCCACCATCTCGGGATTCCACTCCCCCTTCTAGCTTGGTATCTCACTGGTTTTAGGTCCTATTACCTCCTTGCCAGCCTCATATCACTCGTAGATTTTTGGCAAAACTCCAAGTTTTTTAAAATTCTTTCCAGGCAGCCCATTTTTCCCGGGAGTTTTTATTGTCTTCTTCCCACCTGTATTTCAACCCTTCCCTCCTATATGTTTCTTCCACCGAGTCGATCCAGACCTGTGGGCTTTCAGATTCCCTCCATTTTTTGGGGATCAGCCGTTTGGCTGCATTCAGGAGGTGCGGTGTCAAAGATCCTTTGTATTCTTATATGTTTTCTACTCCCCCGTGAAAAAGGACCACCCATGGGTCTTCTTCTATCTCTTTTTTGGTTATGTCTTTAATCAGTGTCAAAATTTTCTTCCAATAACTTTTAATCTTGGGACACTCCCACCATAGATGGGCCATGGTACCACTGGTTGGACATCCCCTCCAACAGTCTGCCGACTGTCCTTCTCTATACTTACTGATTTTATCTGGGGTATTGTACCAACCAGTGATGCACTTGAAATTCATCTCAGCCGTTCTTACATCAATTGCTGAGGAATGGGTCAGATTAATGATTCTATCTACTGTGGTTTTTCCCCTATTTATTTCCAGTTCCCTTCCCCATTTGTGAATATACGGGGGTATCCCCAACTCTTCCGCCTTCATCAGGAATTTGTAAATTTTGGAGATATTCCCCCTTGAACTATCGATTACACATAGTTGTTCTAGTATAGTATATTCCTTATGTTCACCTAGCGGTCCCGGTAAATTCCCGATGAAGGAGGAGAGCTGTAGGTATCGCCACTCGTCTAACCCTGTGAATTCTGTCTTTGACCTAATGTCGTGAAATTTCATTAATTTTCCCTTGTGTATCAAATCTCTTACCTGAGTTCTATTTTTAATCCAGTTTCCCCCCACCCCTTTTGTCCCTGGTGCAAAAAATGTGTTGTCTTCTAAATCTATAAGTGGGGAATTATATTCCAATCTTAAGTGTTTGTGAACCCTGTGCCATATCCGTAGTGTCATACGTGTGATTGCATGTGTAGTTGTATGTAAGGTTCTAAATTGTGGTGGGTTCCATATTATTCTTCCTAACTGTGCCCTTGCAAGTGCGCATTCAATGTTAACCCATCTTTTGTCATGATTTTCTTTGGCCCACTCAATTACCCGACAAATAACCGTAGCGTTATAATACTTTCTGATATCCGGCACCGCCAGGCCTCCCTGTTTTTTACTCTGTTTTAACACGTGGAAGGAAATCCTATGTTTTTTTTTATTCCATATATAATTCATTAACAAGGAGTTAAGTATGGCGAAGTAAGATTGTGGTAAGGCGACTGGGACCATTTGAAATTTATATAAGATTTTCGGAACTAATATCATTTTTACTACATTTATTTTTCCGAACCAGGAGATTGGTTGATTATAATTTTTTTTAATTTCACATTTTATTTCATCTAATAGGGGGATATAATTTAGCCTGTACAGTTTCTTTAGAGAGTTGGCTAACTTTATCCCTAAGTACTTTATCTCTTTTTGCCAAGCAAACATGTACTCCTTTTTAAGAGATCGCTCCTCCTCCTCATTTATATTGATATTTAGTATTTCTGTCTTTGATATGTTCATCTTAAAATTGGAGATCTCGCTATACTGTTTAATATTGGCCATTAGAATGGGTAGCGTAGACTTCGGGTTACTCACAAAAAATAATATATCGTCGGCGAACGCAGATAATTTGTGCTCGTCTTCTCCTACTCTTACTCCCTCGATGTTAGGATTATTTCGGACCATTGCCAGAAGGGGTTCTAGGGACAGAACGAAAAGGAGAGGAGACAAGGGGCAGCCCTGCCTGGTCCCATTCCTCATCTCGAAAGATGCTGACAGGGACCCATTGATTTTAACCCTTGCACGTGGATGATGGTATAATGTTTTAATCCTCCCCATCATCCTCGCACCTATGCCTATGTTTTCTAGTGTATGCATCATGAACCCCCAGTCTACCCTGTCGAACGCTTTTTCGGCGTCGACTGACAGGAATGGACTGGGGGACCTATTTTCTTTAATCTGCTGGAGGATGAGGAGTGCTCTGACCCCATTACATTGCCTTTCTGATATGTGGGGCCTGTCCCTTATGTTTTTAAATTTGTATATTGTTTTATGTTAATAAATACCCTTTTTACATTATCTTATGGTTATGTTATCAGTGCCCTGAAAATCCTAGCCAACACACCTGACCAATGACTATGGTTGGATATCAGGCCCCAAGCAGTCTCTTCTCCTATACTCATTTGATCTCAATTTTTCAAGTTCACACAATGTTGTATTGGCCAGTACCATATATACGGAAGGGGTTTATGGCCAACAATAAAGATAAAAATATGTACTGGTTCCTAAACGAAGAATGCAAATATCTCCAGGAGGAAGCTATACACAGGGAAAAATAAGAACAACCAGCCCTCAAAGAAGGAACCAGTATCCTGTTTAAAGAACCAAATAAAAAGTCAGTAATAGATCTATAAATAGAGAAAACATACAAAAGAAGAAAAAAAACAATAAGAGCCTGTGATAAACACAAAATACGGTTGGCGGCAGGAAGATTTTACTTAGTCATGGACTGGTTGTATCAGAGTAATTCCCTGGGAGCAAGCGAACAGCTCTGCACAGAGTGATCAGGGAAATTAAAAAAAAAAGCTATTTAAGGCTTAATTTGGCGCTAAAAATTTGTGCCAAAAGAAGGGCAGGTCGCATTCCTATGACATCATAGGCCGCGTCTGGATGGAAGCACAACAATCAGGAACCAAAACATACAGGCGGTCCATGATGACCGGAGCGTCATGATGTCATCACCGCGTCACAACGCCCCTCACGCCTGGAGCGTTGTGACGTCATTGCCGCTTCAGGATACAGCGGCTTTAGGCAATGGTATTTATACTTTTGACATAACCGCGCAGATGTGCCACACAAAAAAGGCACGCCCACATCCCCCCACCAACCTCCACTACAAGAAACAGGAGTGGAAGGGGAGGGAACACAATCCCCAGCCACACCATGCCCCAATCCAAAGACACAAATCACAATGTGAGTCCCCACACAGCAGCAAAGCACAGGATCCCCCAGTAGCCAGCACACCAAACACAACAACAGCAAAAAAAAGGCATTACATAGTCTACAGGAAGGCTCTACAGCTGAGCATATCGTTCAGACCAGAGTATACTGTGGCTTGTGAGATGTAAGCCCACTCTCTCTCTCTCTGGAGCACCTTCTGCTCAAACTTGCCCCCTCGAGGGTCCTCATAGATACGATCAAGGACAGCAAATTTAAAGGGACAGCAGTCATATCTGTATTTATGCTTAAACGCCATATGGTGGGCAATCAATGTATTTAATATACCATTAGTGGCGTAATATACATGATCTTAAATCCTTTTCCATAGGGGTCTAATCATTTTAACAATGTAGAAATCTCCACATCGGCAAAAGAGGATATAAATGACCCCCTTGATTTGGCAGGATATGTGATGACAAAGTATGACTCTGACCATTGGGGAGGACAACCGAGGGTCCTTCTGAAAGCAAATAGCAATAATCACCATTGCCACAGGAAAAAGGGCCTAATGGGTCTCGTTGTTTACCATGTGATTTGGAATATTGACTTCGCACTAGGCAATATCTAATTGATCCAGAGCGTCTGTATGTGATTTTGGCTTGTGGTCCTAAGTATTTACATAGCGTAGGGTCTGCTACAAGAATATGCCAATGTCTCTGAACAGAGCGTATTAACTGATGTAGTAATCTATCTTACTGTATTGGAATCTTGCAGGTGCTTCAGCGGTGCTGCCCATGCATTCCAATAGGCAGGGTTGGTATATACACCGCTCGCAAACACCCCTAAAGGTGCTGCTTGCAGGATTTTTTATAACGTCCTGCAAGTGCACGGCCCCAGTTTTAAGCTTGCCAGCTGTTTTTTTATGTACTATGCGGTTGTTTTGTTGTTTGTTGGTTTACTAACCTTTTCCTTCGATTTCCCTTCTCAGTAAGCTTGCCCCCATCATCCGAGCCGCTCTGGCTGGGGGTTAGTCAGTATGCTCGCCCCCTCAATTGGGACTACATCCCTGCGGGCAGACGCTGTGAACCCATCCTCTGAGCCGCTCTGGCTGGGGGTTAGTCAGCGTGCTCGCCCCCTCTCTTGGGACTACATACCTGCGGGGAGATGCTGTGAACGTTCACAGCATCTCCCCTCAGGGATGTAGTCCCAATTGAGGGGGCGAGCAAGCTGACTAACAACCAACCAGAACGGCTCGGATGATGGGGGCAAGATTACTGAGGAGAAACAGGAAGTGAGAAATTCAGACAAAGAAAAAAATAATTTAGAAGGGAAATCGAAGGAAAAGGTAAGTAAACCAACAATACACTAGCTTAAAGGAACCTATTTAAAAAATAAAAAAATAACCTTTACCACCACTTTAAACATTCTGCGAGGTAAGTGAGGGAAAA
Source organism: Rana kukunoris (assembly GCA_029574335.1). Taxonomy (NCBI): domain Eukaryota; kingdom Metazoa; phylum Chordata; class Amphibia; order Anura; family Ranidae; genus Rana; species Rana kukunoris. The sequence goes on along the minus strand of CM056059.1, from coordinate 201,151,694 downwards.
GCACATTGGGATATCTGGGCCAGAAATGGCATTGGGAAGTGCTTTTATTTATTATGAAAACTGAAATTCTGCCTGAAAAGGTGAACTTATCCTTTAACTTTTGTAACCTTCAGGGTCCATTTAAAGTCCATTTTGCCTTATCCGCTTGCTGACCGCCCACCGTAGTTTTACGGGAGCAGATAGTCAGTCCTACCCCCTCTTCAGTTAGAACAAACTATAGGGAACATAATTAAACCCTTGATCGCCCCCTAGTGTTAACCCCTTCCCTGGCAGTGAAATTTTTACAGTAATCAATGCATTTTTATAGCACTGATCACTATAAAAATGCCAATGGTCCCAAAAAATGTGTCAAAAGTGTCCAAAGTGTCCGCCATAAAGTCGCAGTACCGATTACTAGTAAAAAAAAATATTAATAAAAATGCCATAAAACTATCCCCTATTTTGTAGACACTATGGGCCAGATTCACATAGAATTAGATTATCGTAGCGTTTCCCAAATACACTACGCCGCCGTATTTTACCTGGCTCTACGTGGAATCCAGGTAGATTTTGTCCAGTAAACGACGGCGGTGTAGTGTATTTCTCCCGGCGCAATCCATCTACGCGATTAGGGGGCGTGAAGCATTTAAAATAGGCGCGTTCCCGCGGTGATCGAACTGCGCATGCTCCGTTCCCAAATTTCCCGCCGTGCATTGCGCGAAATCACGTTGTTACGTCGTAGTAGCGTTGTTTACGTACATTCCTATTCCCGAACGAGTTACGTTAAAAAAATAAAAAAAAATTAAATTTGACGCGGGAACGACGGCCATACTTAACATGGGTTACGCACTGTTAGACTGCTCTAACATTACGTAGCCAAAAAATGACGTAGGCGATTGCGAAGGACACTCGTACCTTCGTGGATCGCCGTAAAAACTCATTTGCATACCCCGACGGTGAAAACGACGCGGACTCCACCCAGCGGCCGCAAAAATATCGCAATGGTTTGAGGATTCAAACTAGTGATACGGCGTGCGAAATTTGAAATTACTCCTGTCTAACACCAGTTAGACAGGCGTAATCGCTCTCTGAATCTGGCCCTATAACTTTTGCGGAAACCAATCAATAAACGCTTATTGCAGATTTTTTTTAACAAAAAATATGTATAAGAATACATATCGGCTTAAACTGAAGAAAAAAATTGTTTTTTATATACTTTTGGGGGATATTTTTTATAGCAAAAAATATTCATTTTTTTTTCAAATTGTCATTCTATGTTTGTTTATAGCGCAAAAAATAAAAACCGCAGAGGTGATCAAATACCACCAAAATAAAACTCTATTCTGTGGGGGAAAAAAGGACGCCAATTTTGTTTGGGAGCCACGTCGCACGACTGCGCAACTGTCAGTTAAAGCAACGCAGTGCCGAATTGCAAAAAGTGGCCTGGTCATTGACCAGCAAAATGGTCCGGGACTGAAGTGGTTAAAGCCCACACAATATTTACATTTCTACTGGGTCCAATGCATTTACCATAAATGATAGATTTCTGATAAATCTTCAGATATTCAGCAAAATTTAGAGATAAGATTAGTGTCCAGGGTTGCCCACAGAAAACTGTCTGTCAGCCAATCTGACGGCGAATGGTTGAAACTCCAGTTACAGTAAATTATGGCAATGGGTGTAGCTTTAGAGATCACAGAAATGTTGTCATTGTCATTGTAGTCACCCCAGGCTGTATATACAATTCCTTTCTGTTTAATTTTCCTTGGAATGATTTGAGTTGGCACTTTGAATAATTGCAGATGTGACCAATTAGGACTGCATTGTATGCCATATCCAATGATAATATCAAATATCAAAACCACAGAACTCTGTGTTCTGTAAAAAGCGAACTGTACATTTCCTCCTACAAAGTAAAAGCAGCACATACTCCACACATTACACATTGTTAGGCAAGCAGTAAACCCCTTTTTATGCCCCTAGATGTTAACCCCTTCCCAGTCAGTGTCATTAGCACAGTGACTGTGTACAGTACTGGCACTGATTACTGGCACTTGAAAAGCGTTTCGGAAGCCCGGCAACATGGGCGCTTCAAACCCCTTCCTAACCCAGTCTTTGGGGTTAAAAGCGCCCCACTAGCACCCAAAAAGCGATGCTTAACTGCTTGCCGACCTGCCGCCGTCATTTTACTGTGGCAGGTCGGCTCTCCTGGGCGAGAGCTCGTAGCTATACGTCGGCTCCTTTTGTGGCCACTAGGGGGCACGCGCGGCAGCCGGCCTGCACACGCGGCCCTGCTTGCCCCCGAGTCCTGTGCGCGTGCCCGTTACAGAGCGGGGACCGGGAGCTTTGTGTGTAAACACAAAGCTCCCGGTCCTGTCAGCGGGGGAAATGCTGATCTTCTGTTCATACAATGTATGAACGGAAGATCAGTGATTTCCCCTAGTCAGTCCACCCCCCCATACAGTTAGAACACACCCAGGAACACACTCAACCCCTTCCCGCCCCCTAGTGTTAACCCCTTCACTGCCAATGGCATTTTTATAGTAATCCAATGCATTTTTATAGCACTGATCGTTATAAAAATGCCAATGGTCCCAAAAATTTGTCAAAAGTGTCCGAAGTGCCCGCCATAATGTCGCAGTACTGAAAAAAACGCTGATCGCCGCCATTACTAGTAAAAAAAAAATATTAATAAAAATGCCATAAAACTACCCCCTATTTTGTAAACGTTATAACTTTTGCGCAAACCAATCAATAAACGCTAATTGCGATTTTTTTTTACGAAAAATATGTAGAAGAATACGTATCGGCCTAAACTGAGGAAAAAAATGTTTTTTTAATATATTTTTGGGGGATATTCATTATAGCAAAATTTTTGTTTTAAATAAAAACCGCAGAGATGATCAAATACCACCAAAAAAAAGATCTATTTGTGGGGAAAAACGAACGCCAATTTTGTTTGGGAGCCACGTCGCACGACCGCGCAATTGTCAGTTAAATCGACGCAGTGCCGAATCACAAAAAGTGCTCTGGTCATTGGGCAGCAATATGGTCCGGGGGTTAAGTGGTTAAACAGCGCTAAATCGCCGCTAAGACGAGCGGCACATTAGCGCTAACGCAGCCAGTGTGAAAGTAGCCTAAGTGTACCCCCCAGCCAGCGTCAGTTAGCGCCAGTGACTTTCTATATTCCTGATAAGTGTACCAGGTACCCGTCTTCTTATCTCTGTCCCACCTCTAAGCCCTTTATGTTTTAAGCCATAACCAATCTCTTTCAAATACACCTTTTTTATATGCAGTAAATTCCTAAATCAATTTATTGCATTGCTGAAAAGATTTTGCTTGTTGTAAACTGGGCTGGTGCTATCGCTAGGCAAACTAGGCAGCCACCTAAGACGCAATGCCACCTAGGGCACAGCCACGGCCGCTGGTTTCCCTACCCTCCACCAGCAGGGTTCCCTACTGACAGCTAAATGTAAAAAAAAATAATTGCCAGCATTAGAAGATCATCAGGGTGGGGAAATCCAATCCATACCAGGGCCTTCGAGTCTTGTATGGAGTTTGAGGGGAACCCCTATGCCGACATTTGTTTTTTAAATGCTGTGGGGTCCCCCCCAAATCTATATCAGACACTTATTCGAGTATGCAGGCCAGGAAGGGTGGGATGAGCGAGTACCCCCCTTCTAAACCATACCATGCCACATACTGTCAACATGAGCGGGGTGTTCCAGGGCAGGGGAGAGCTGGGGGGGGGGGGGGGGGTAACAGTCACATAGTGGGTCTTACATTGGTGAAACAGAACAGAAGTTGGATGGATGAATTTGCATGGACACACCATCAGGGAACATAAAGAAGGGTGCCTTGGTCGGACTCTGTAGCTCTGTAACTAAACCCATTTTAAATGCATACTGTTAGATAGGGATGAGCTTCGAGTTCGAGTCGAACTCATGTTCTGCTCGAACATTGACTGTTCGCCGAACAGCAAACAATTTGGGATGTTCTCGGCAAATTCGAAAAGCCGCAGAACACCCTGGAAAAGTCTAAGGGAGAAATCTAAAGTGCTAATTTTTAAAAGCTTATATGCAAGTTATTGTCATAAAAAGTGTTTGGGAACCGGTTCTGCCCCAGGGGACATGTATCAATGGCAAAAAAGTTTTAAAAAAAAAATGATTTTTTTTCGGGAGCAGTGATTTTAATAATGCTTAAAGTGAAACAATAAAAGTGAAATATTCCTTTAAATTTTATACCTAGGGGGGTGTATAGTATGCCTGTAAAGCAGCGCTTGTTTCCCGTGCTTAAAACTGTCCCTGCACAAAGTGTCATTTCTGAAGGATAAAAAGTCATTTAAAATCACTGCTCCCGAAAAAAATTGCGTTTTTAAAAAAAATGTTTGCACTGATACATGTCCCCTGGGGCAGGACCTGGGTCCCCAAACACTTTTTAGGACAAAACCTTGCATATTAGCCTTTAAAATTAGCACTTTAGATTTCAAACTTTTGAGTCCCATAGACTTTAACGGGGCTCTAAAGTTCACACAAACTTTGTGTCTGTTCGCAGGTTCTGGTGCGAACCGAACGGGGGAGGGGGGTGTTCGGCTCATCCTTACTGTTAGACAGGTTAATCTTGTTGGTCGCAGGCTGGTCGTTAAGTAGAGCTTGGAATTTTTCCTTTTTTGTTATGCATTGCCTTCCAATGCTCCTTGCTGTAAGGGCGAGTTATAGGTGAGGGCAGTGGACAATTTTTTTAGTACGCTTGATTTTAGGTCAGGCAATGCATTGACACCTTTGCAGCCATTGTGCTACATGGTGGTTGTCCAATGTGCCCCTGTAACTTATAAGTTAGAGTTGGGAACTACAGATACCAGGGTGCCTTGGTTGGGCTCTGTATCTTACACATCTACTTGAAAATATGTGCAACGAAACCCCTGTTTTAAACGCATACTGTTAGACAGGTTAGTCTGGTCAGTAAGTAGAGTTTGTAATTTTTTTTTTCCTGGTCCTCTTCTGATATGCGTTGCCTTCCAATGCTCCTTAATGTAAGGGCCAGTTATAGGTGAGGGCAGTGGACAATTTTTTAGAACATAAAGAAGTTCTTCGGTACTCCTAAGACCTCCTGCTCTCTAGTTTCCTTGTCACCTCCTCCCATGCTCACCTCCAGGATTTCTCCAGAGCATCCCCTATCCTTTGGAACTCCCTACCCCAATCTGTTTGACTGTCCCCTTATCTATCCATATTTAGATAATCCCTAAAAACTTTTCTCTTTAACCTCTTTAACCTCTTATCCAACCTCTTAGGCCGACCCTATTGTTCTGGGTGGACTTCATATGACCTTTTAAACCACTAGGGGGTGTGCCCTTTTAAACACACAGATCCACGATCTGTCAGGGCCGTTTGAAGGAATTTGGGGGCCCCAAGCAAAATGGACATAGAGGCCCCCCCCTGCACGCACACAAAGCCTACAGGAACCACAGCATAGCGATACAGTTTAACCACTTGACTACTGGGCACTTAAACCCACTTAATAACCAGACCAATTTTCAGCTTTCGGTGCTCTCACATTTTGAATGACAATAACTCAGTCATACAACACTATAACCAAATGAAATTTTTGTCCTTTTTTTCCCACAAATAGAGCTTTCTTTTGGTGGTATTTTATCACCTCTGCGGTTTTTATTTTTTTCACTATAAATGAAAAAAGAACGAAAATTTTGTAAAAAAATGAATTTTTCTTCATTTCTATTATAACATTTTGCAAAAAAGTAATTTTTCTTCATAAACTTGGCCTAAAATGTATACTGCTACATATCTTTGGTAACAAAACAAAAAAAAATTTAGATATTATTTAGTCTGGGTGAAAGTTATAGGGTCTAAAATCTATGGTACCAATTAATGAAAATTGATCAATTTGATCAGATCTGAAGTACTGACGGCCTCTCTCATTTCTTGAGAGCCTAACATGCCAGAAAAGTACAAATACCCCCCAAATGACCCCTTTTTGGAAAGAAGACATTCCAAGGTATTTAGAAAGAGGCATTGAGTTTTTTGAAGTTGTAATTTTTCCCACAATTCTTTGCAAAATCAAGATTTTTTTCATTTTTATTTTCTTTCCACAAAATTTTCATATTAGCGGGTTATTTCTCACACACAGCATATGCATACCACAAAATTACACCCCAAAACACATTCTGCTATTCCTCCCGAGTATGGTGATACCCCATGTGTGGGACTTTTTTGACACAGCGTGGCCACATGGAATGGCGCCAAACTTTGCGACTTAAAAATCCCCATAGGTGACGCTTTAAATATTTTTACTGGTTACATCATTTTAGTTGGAGAAGAGGTCTAGGGCCAAAATGATTGCTCTCGCTCTAACGTTCGCAGCGATACCTCACATGTGTGGTTTGAACACCGTTTTCATATGTGGGCGGGACTTGCGTATGCGTTCGCTTCTGCATGCAAGCTCACGGGGACAGGGGAGCTGTATGCCCAGAGTATTGCGGAGTATGCCCAGAGTATTGCGGAGTATGCCCAGAGTATTGCGGAGTATGCCCAGAGTATTGCGGAGTATGCCCAGAGTATTGCGGAGTGCGGAGTATGCCCAGAGTATTGCGGAGTGCGGAGTATGCCCAGAGTATTGCGGAGTGCAGAGTATGCCCAGAGTATGCCCAGAGTATTGCGGAGTGCGGAGTATGCCCAGAGTATGCCCCCCAGAGTATGCCCAGTATTGCCCCCCAGAGTATGCCCTTCAGAGTATGCCCAGTATTGCCCCCCAGAGTATGCCCCCCAGAGTATGCCCAGTATTGCCCCCCAGAGTATGCCCAGAGTATGCCCAGTAATGCCCCCCAGAGTATGCCCAGAGTATGCCCAGTATTGCCCCCCAGAGTATGCCCAGAGTATTGCAGAGTGTTGCCCCCCCAGAGTGTTGCCCCCCCCAGAGTGTTGCCCCCCCAGAGTGTTTGCCCAGCATTGCAGAGTATGTGCAGCAGGGATGGCTGAGCAGGGAGGGATGGATGGATGGATCTGTGACTACATTTGTCACAGATCCAGCCCGCAGCACTGGCGCTGCCATCCGCTCCCTCCCCTCTCCTCTCACACTGTACCGATCGGTACAGAGAGAGAAGGGAGGAACCGGCGTCATCAAATGACGCCGGTCTGTTTACATCTGATCGCGCCGTCATTGGACGGCGCGATCACGTGGTAAACCGCCGCTATCAGTGGCGATTTACCGTGATCCGTGAGAGGACCCGGCGGTCACGGACATTCCCGTGTGCGCGCCCCAGGGGCGCGCGGGAGCGCGACTCTGGAATCACGTTATATAACGTGATCCCAGAGTTAAGCAACCACCTTGCCGCCGTTATTTTTCGGCAGGTGGTTGCTAAGTGGTTAAGTTCACCCACACTCAAAGACTGGTGCCCCATCACAGACTTGCTCCCCATCACAGACTTGCTCCCCATCACAGACTGGTGCCCCCATCACAGACTGGTGCCCCATCACAGACTGGTGCCCCCATCACAGACTGGTGCCCCCATCACAGACTGGTGCCCCCATCACAGACTTGCTCCCCATCACAGACTGGTGCGCCCATCACAGACTGGTGCCCCCATCACAGACTTGTCCCCCCATCACAGACCCCCCTCGATAGTAGACTCCTGTCCCATAACAGCACAGCACTCCCCCTCCCCACAGAGCATCACCTTTTTCACACAAGATGAGAAGCACGGCAGCCCTGGACAACGGGCAGGACTTTTAATGTTAAAGGTGAGTGATTGATTGCTGGGACCGCCCCGGCAGGCAACCACCCACTTCCTAACTTAAAAAGACCGGTGCTTTGTCCAGAGCGGCCGAGGCTCTCATCTTGTGTGAATTAGACAGGCAGGGGGTGGGGGCAGTGCTGCGATCTTGCCGAAGGGACAGACTCGTGTGCGGCGCGCCTGTAATGCTGTGACCATAGCAGCAGACAGACGAGCCAGCTTGGGGGCCCCATGCTAGCTCGGGCCCCAACAATTACTTGGTTTGCTTGCACTGTTGCGACAGGCCTGTGTGTCGACCATCGCTGACCTCCACCAGTCACTTCCCTCCCCCCACAGTAAGAATCACTCCCTAGATAATACATTAACCCCTTGATTGCCCCATAGTGTTAACCCCTTCCTTGCCAGTCATATTTATACAGTAATCAATGCATTTTTATAGCAGGGATCGCTATATAAATGGAATGGTCCCAAAAATCTGTCAAAAGTGTCCGATGTATCCGCCACAATATCGCAGTCACGATAAAAATCGCTGATCGCTGCCATTACTAGTATATAAAAAAAATGCTATAAATTTATCCCCTATTTAGTAGACCGTATAACTTTTGCGTAAACCAATCATTATACGCCTTTTGCGATTTTTTTTTTTACCAAAAATAAGTAGAAGAATACGTATCCGCCTAAACTGAGAACTTAAACTGAGTTTAAAAAAAAAAATTAGATATTTATTTAAAGCAAAAAGTAAAAAATATTGTGTTTTTTTCCAAACTTGTCCCTCTTCTTTTGTTTATAGCGCAAGAAATAAAAAACGCAGAGGTGATCAAATGCCACCAAAAGAAAGCTCTATTTGTGGGGATAAAAATGGTATTTGGGTACAGCGTTGCATGACCGCACAATTGTCATTCAAAATGTGATAGCGCTGAAAAATGGCCTGGGCAGGAAGGGGGTGAAAGTGCCCAGTAGGCAAGTGGTTAAAGAAGCCTATCCTGCTAATAACTAACACTGTTTTACTTCCTCCATCAGCTCATCCCCCACAGCTATTACCTTTTGTATCAATTGACCCTCCCTTTTTAGATTGTAATCTCTAATGAGCAGGGCCCTCTCATTCCTCTTATACTAAATTGTAATGCAACTGTAATGCCTGCCTTTGTTTTTTTTGTTTTTTTATTTCACAATGTAGAGTATAAGATTTGCTATCATCTGTGCCCAGTCTTGCCACACAGAGTTAATCCAGCTCTGATCAATCCTTATTTATTGTTCAGTGAAAATTAACAGAATTCCAGATAAAAACCTGTCTAAATAAAAAGTCAGTTTCTCTTTTCTTGCTTTGAGTGACAGGTTATTTACATATCTAGCTTGAACATGTTTATCATATGTTATGTTTATCATAATATGAGGTGATCCAAAGTTCATTGTACAGTATATTACCAGGATGTGTTATGTGGGGGAGGGGTAGATTTCTCACTTTTTATACTTTGGATCACCTCATATTATGATTAACATAACATATGATAAACATGTCCAAGCTAGATATGTAAATAACCTGTCACTCAAAACAAGGAGAGAGAAACAGACTTTTAATTTAGACAGGTTTTTATTTGGAAGTCTATTCATTTTCACTGAACAATAAAAGAGGATTGATCAGAGCTGGATTAACTCTGTGTGGGAAGACTGGGCACAGATGATAGGAAATCTTATACTCTACATTGTGACATCAAAAAATAAATAAAAATAAATTGGGTTTACATCCACTTTAAGCACTGTGCAAACTGTTGGCGCTATATAAAACCTGTATTATAATAATAATAATAATAATAATAATAATAATAATAATAATAATAATGATGAGTTCTGCACACCTGTGTGACATCATTTCTCACAACCTGACCCCACTATAGAAGACCTCAATGCTTTTGTTCTCAAAGGGAATTCCAAATGTATTCAGGAAAGGAAAACTTTTGAACTAAGGCCAGCCATACACGGTTCGAATCTCAGCCGGTTCAGCAGGAACCAGCCGAGATTCAAACCGTTAATGGCCATACTGAATGTATGTTGAAAGTTGATAAAGCAATCAACTGTGGTACAACCAGCCTGTTGGATTCTCTTTTGATTTTTGGTAGTGGCTGTCTTCTCCTGGCTACCTGGGAATCGTGCACATTTTGCACCATGTATGGCCTGCCTAATGCCTGGTACACACAATGAGATTATCAGACGAATGTTTTTTTTTTTGGCATACTAATCTCATGTGGAAAATGAAGAGTTAACTAAAGTTACAAAAACTCTCGTACGTCAGAATAACATTTTCGGAAGTGATGTAATGTGTTGTAGTGTATTTGTATTTGTAATGACAACTGTACTGATTAAACAAAAATCATACGATCTGGTATCATACAAGAAACATTTTCGTGCATGTTCCATTGGAAAATTTTACATGAATTATCGCAATGAGCTCTCAAAAGATTATTGTACAATTGCTTCAAAAGTGGTATTTTTCGTACGATTTTCTGATTGTGTGTACGGGGCTTAAAGGGTTTGTAAAGGAATTTTTTTTTTTTCTTAATAGTTTCCTTTACCTTAATGCAGTGCTGTTTTTATGTCCTCATTTTTCGTTTTCACTCTCAAGTTGCTGTAATCCTTCTCTGATCTCCCCACCTCCTGGTTGTCTGTTTCCTGATAACCACAGTCCTGGGAGCTTTCTCTCTGTGGTCACTAATCAAGGAGGTGTGATTTGTGTGTGTCTAAAACACACCATCACTGCCCTGTATTGACTCTCTGGGGCTGATTTACTATTGTCACTGCGCTGGTTCATGCCTTAATTAGTGCGCTGGATGAATCCTTAATTAGGCGCATAAACCGGGCGCAGCAGCAGCGCAATGCAATTGATAAGTAAAGCCGTCGCCGAACTCCCTGTAGAAGTCTATGGGGGAAATCAAAAGTGCTAATTTTAAAGGCTAATCTGCAAGTTTTGTCCTAAAAAGTGTTTGGGGACCTCAGTCCTGCCCCAGGAGACATGTATCGATGCTTTTTTTATTTTTAAAAACGGCAGTTTATTCGGGAGCAGTGATTTTAATAATGCTAAAAGTGCAACAATAAAAGTGTAATATTCCTTTAAATTTTGTACCTGGGGGGGGGGGGGGGGTGTAATGTCAGCATGTGAAAAAGTGCATGTTTCCCGTGGCTAGAACTGTCCCTGCACAAAATTACATTCTGAAGAAAAAAAGCCATTTAAAACTGACTCGCGGCTATAATGAATTGCCGGCTCCCGGCAATTGTGAGAGATTTATTCATAAAACCAAAAAAAAAAAAAAAGCGTGGGGGTCCCCCCAAATTCCATTAGAAGGCCCTTCAGGTCTGATATGGATATTAAGGGGAACCCCGCCGTCAATTTTTTTTTTTTAAATGACGTGGGGTTCCCCCCAAATATCCATACCAGGCCCTTCAGGCCTGGTGTGGAATTTAAGGGGAACTCCACGCCAAATTTTTAAAAAAATGGTGTGGAGTCCCCCCCAAAATCCACACCAGACCCTTATCCGAGCACGTTGACCTGGCCGGCCGCAGAAAAGAGGGGGGACAGAGCGCGGCCCCCCCTCTCCTGAACCGCACCAGGCCACATGCCCTCAACATTGGGAGGCTGCTTTGGGGTCCCCCCCAAAGCACCTTGTCCCCATGTTGATGAGGACAAGAGCCTCATCCCCACAACCCTTGCCCGGTGGTCTGCGGGCAGGAGGCTTATCGAAATCTGGAAGACCCCTTTAACAAAGGGGCCCCCCAGATCCCGGCCCCCCCTATGTGAAATGGTAATGGGGTACATTGTACCTCTATCATTTCACAAAAAAAAGTGAAAAGTGTTAAAAAGGACAAGAGCCTGTCTTTGACAAGTCTTTTATTAATATCGTCTTTCCGCTTCTTCTTCCATCTTCTTCTTTTCTTCTTTCCTTCAGGTTTCTTCCTCCATCTTCTTCTTCTTCCTCTGCTTCTTGTCCCGCATCTGGACCGGCGTCTTCTTCCATCTTCTTCTCCTTCCGCTGGCCTTCTCGTCCGCATCTTCTTCTTCCACGCTGCTCGGCTTCCAATTGAATTCCCCGCTGTGTGCCGCTCATGAGACCACGCCCCCCTCTGACGCCACGGGTAATCTCCCTGTGTGGTGCGTGTGCGTCAGAGGGGGGGCATGGTCTCATGAGTGTCACACGGCGGGAAATTCAATTGGAAGCCGAGCCTCCGGGGAAAAAGAAGCCGCGCACAAGCTTCCAATACACATTGACACATTTTTTTTTCGTGAAATGGTAGCGGTACAATGTACCCCATTACCATTTCACATAGGGGGGACCGGGATCTGGGGGGCTCCTTTGTTAAAGGGGTCTTACAGATTTCGATAAGCCTCCTGCCCGCAGATCCCCACAACCACCGGGCAAGGGTTGTGGGGCTAAGGCTCTTGTCCCCATCAACATGGGGACAAGGTGCTTTGGGGGGGACCCCAAAGCACCCTCCCAATGTTGAGGGCATGTGGCCTGGTGCGGTTCAGGAGAGGGGAGGGCCGCACTCTGTCCCCCCCCCTATGTTCTGCGGCCGGCCAGGTCAACGTGCTCGGATAAGGGTCTGGTGTGGATTTTGGGGGGAACTCCACGCCATTTTTTTAAAAAATTTGGGGTGGAGTTCCCCTTAAATTCCACACCAGACCTGAAGGGCCTGGTATGGATATTTGGGGGGAACCCCACGTCATTTTTTTTTTTTTTAATTGACGGCGGGGTTCCCCTTAATATCCATATCAGACCTGAAGGGCCTTCTAATGGAATTTGGAGGGACCCCCACGCTTTTTTTTTTTTTTTGTTTTATGAATGAATCTCTCACAATTGCTGGGAGCCGACAATTCATTATAGCCGCGAGTCAGTTTTAAACAGCTTTTTTTCTTAAGAATGTCATTCTGTGCAGGGACAGTTCTAACCACGAGAAACGTGCGCTTTTTCACATGCTGACTTTACAACCAAGGTGACATGGCAGGTGACGTGGCCAAGTGATGTGGCCAGTGGACAATCCACAACTTGTGGCAGATGACGTGGCAAGTGGACAATTCACAACTTGTGGCAGGTGACATGGCAAGTGGACAATCCACAGCTTGTAGCAGGTGATGTGGCAAGTGACACGCTAAATACTGCTGCTCTTTCAGCTGCTAATCACTTTGGTCTCACAAAATGGCTGAAATGGATAAAAAATATTGTTTTTTGAGCTTAGGGAGGGTCTTATAATGTTTCTTAACTAAACGCTTATAAACGCAAACGCGGTAAAACGCGAAATTCGCGGCAAAAACGGGCGTTTTAAACGCCGATTTTTGCCTTTGAAAACGTGTGTTTAGATGTGTTTGCACTTGCATCTCATGTGCATGGGGCCTAAGTGGTTACAACTGTTAAGGATGTCCTTAAATTACTAACCCACCCACGCTCTATGAGCATGCTCAGAGACATCCGCAAAAAGAAAGTAAAACAGTTTATTCGGGAGCAGTGATTTTAATAATGCTAAAAGTGCAACAATAAAAGTGAAATATTCCTTTAAATTTCATACCATGGGGGGGTGTAATGTCAGCATGTGAAAAAGCGCACTTTTCCCGTGGTTAGAACTGTCCCTGCACAAAATGACATTCTCCAAAGAAAAAAAGCAGTTTTAAACCGGCAATTGCAGGAGAATTCATTCATAAAAAACACCAAAAAAAAAAGCGTGGGGGTCCCCCCAAATTCAATAACCAGACCCTTTAGGTCTGGTATGGATATTAAGGGGAACCCCGCCGTCAATTTAAAAAAAAATGACGTGGGGTTCCCCCCAAATATCCATAACCAGACCCTTCAGGTCTGGTGTGGAATTTAAGGGGAACTCCATCCCAAATTTAAAAAAAATGGCGTGGAGTTCCCCCTAAAATCCACACCAGAACCCTTATCCGAGCACGTTGACCTGGCCGGCCGCAGAAAAGAGGGGGGGACAGAGTGCGGCCCCCCTCTCCTGAACCGCACCAGGCCACATGCCCTTAACATTGGGAGGGTGCTTTGGGGTGCCCCCCAAAACTCCTTGTCCCCATGTTGATGAGGACAAGGTTCTCTTCCCCCCAGATCCCGCCCCCCCCCTGTGTGAAATGGTAATGGGGTACATTGTACCTCTACCATTTCACGAAAAAAAAAAGGTGTCAAGGGTAAATAAAGACAAGAGCCGGTTTTTGACAAGTGCTTTATTATCTTCTTTCTTCTTCTTTTCTTCTTTCCTTCGGGTTTCTTCCTCTATCTTCTTCTTCTTCCTCTGCTTCTTTCTTGGGTCTTGTAGTGCCGCATCTTGACCGGCGTGTTCTTCCATCTCCTTCTCCTTCCGCTGGCCTTCTCGTCCACATCTTCTCCTTCTTCTTCGTCGGAGGCGCCGCTTCCAATTGAAATCCCCGCCGTATGCCGGACCACGCCCCCCTCTGATACAACGGGCAAGCTCTTAGGAAAGTTCCCGTGTGGTGCATGTGCGTCAGAGGGGGGCGTGGTCACATGAGTGTCAGCCGGCGGCCAATTCAATTGGAAGCTTCTGTGTGGCTTCTTCTTTGCCGGAGGCTCGGCTTCCAATTGAATTGCCCGCCGTCTGACGCTCATGGTACCCCATTACCATTTCACACAGGGGGGGGGGGCGGGATCTGGGGGCCCCTTTGTTAAAGGGGTCTTCCAGATTTCGATAAGCCTCCTGCCCACAGATCCCCACAACCACCGGGCAAGGGTTGTGGGGAAGAGACCCTTGTCCTCATCAACATGGGGACAAGGTGTTTTGGGGGGCACCCCAAAGCACCCTTCCAATGTTGAGGGCATGTGGCCTGGTGCGGTTCAGGAGAGGGGGGGCTGCGCTCTGTCCCCCCCTCTTTTCTGCGGCCGGCCAGGTCAACGTGCTTGGATAAGGGTCTGGTGTGGATTTTGGGGGGGGGACTCCACGCCATTTTTTTTTTCAGTTTGGGGTGAAGTTCTCCTTAAAATCCACACCAGACCTGAAGGGCCTGGTATGGATATTTGGGGGGAACCCCACGTAATTTTTTTTTTAAATGACGGCGGGGTTCCCCTTAATATCCATATCAGACCTGAAGGGTCTGGTTATTGAATTTGGGGGGACCCCCACGCTTTTTTTTTTGGTGTTTTTTATGAATGAATTCTCCTGCAATTGCCGGGAGCCGACAATTCATTATTGCCGCGAGTCAGTTTTAAACGGCTTTTTTCCTTCAGAATGTCACTTTTCACATGCTGACATTACACCCAGGGCCGCCATCAGGGGGGTACAGGCAGTACACCTGTAAGGGGCCTGGGGGTTTGGAGGTGCCCAGGTGCCTGGAGGCACCCAGGGCCCCAGATGGTAACCCCCCTCTTTTTTTCTTTTTTTTTAAATATATTTTTTAATATTTTATTTATTTTATTTTTTAACAAAGGGCCAATTTTTTATATTTATTTTTTTTAGCAGTCCGGAGGTCCCCAGGGGCCCAGAGGCCCCCAGGGCCCCGGGTGGCAACCCCCCATTTTTTCATTTATTTTTTTGAAAGATGTTTTTTTTATTAAAGGGCCAATGTTTTTTTTTTAGGGGTCTGGAGGTCCCCAGGGGCCCGGAGATCCACAGGGCTCCAGATGACAACACCCCTTTTTTTTAAAAAAATTACAAAAAATTATAAATTTTTATATATTTAATTTTTTATTTTTTTACATATATATTTTATATATATATATATATATATATATATATATATATATATATATATAATATTATTATTAAATGGCCCTGAGGGCCCCAGATGACAACCTTTTTGCTTATAAAAATGTTTTAAACGTTTTATATTTTCTTTAATTTTTTTATATATAGATATATTTTTAGTAAAAGGCTCAGAGGTCCCCAGGCAACCCCCTTGTTTTTTTTTATAATTTTTTTTATATATATATATTTTTTTATTTCTTTTTCATTAAAGGGCCCAGAGGTTTATTTTCATTAAAGGGCCCAGAGGTCCCCAGGGCCCCCGGATGGCTACCACCCTTTTTTAATATATATTTTTCTTTATTTCTTTTTTTGTAAAGGAACCCCCCGCTTATCAAATCGTGGCAGCACCCCCCCCCCCCCCCCAGTTCTCTGCTCCAGGGGGCCCATGCCTGAAGCTGTTTAAGGGGCCCCATAATTCCTGATGACGGCCCTGATTACAACCCCCCCAATGGTACGAAATTTAAAGGAATATTTCACTTTTATTGTTGCACTTTAACCACTTCCATACCGCGCCTATTCTGGCACTTCTCTCCATCATGTAACAATTATATTTTCTTCCTTGAAAATTACTCAGGGCCCCCAAACATTATATATATTTTATTAGCAGACACCCTAGGGAATAAAGTGGCGGGCATTTTTTATTTTAAAGTTCAAACGGTATTTGCGCCAAAATTTTTCTAACGCCTTTTTTTTGTTGGCTTAAAAAAAAAACTGTTTCATGAATTAAAAAATAACAAAGCAGTAAATCTAGCCCAATTTTTAGGGATAATGTGAAAGATGATGTTACACCGAGTAAATAGATACCTAACTTGTCACGCTTTCAGATTGCGCACACTCATGGAATGGCGCTAAACTTCGTAATTAAAAATCTCCATAGGCGACGCTTGACTTTTTTTTCAGGTTACCAGTTTAGAGTTACAGAGGAGGTCTAGTGCTAAAATTATTGCTCTCACTCTAACGCACGCTATGATACCTCACATGTGGGATTTGAACGGTGTTTACATATGTGGGTGGGACTTGCATGCGTGTTCGCTTCTGAGTGCGAGCTACTAGGGACAGGGGCATTTAAATTTAGAATTTTATTTGTTTTTTGTTTTTTTAACATCATATTTTTATTTTTGCACTTTTTTGACCCTTTTTTTATATTAGTTTTCACTTTTCTTCCTATTACAAGGAATGTAAACATCCCTTGTAATAGGACTAGTGTGTGACAGGTCCTCTTTATGGAGAGAGGCGGGGTCAATAAGACCCCACATCTGTCCTCCAGGCTGGAAAGCATGGAATTTGAGAAAAAAAAAAACATCTCATGCTTTCAGCTGCGATCATGTTCGTTCAGCACAGTGGTGTAGTGTATAGCACGTTCACCTAGCAGCAAAAGGGTCGCTGGTTCGAATCCCGCCCGTGACACCATCTGCCTGGAGTTTGCATGTTCTCCCTGTGCCAGCATGGGCTTCCTCCCACAATCTAAAAACATGCTGTAAATCGGATCCTGTCTAAATAAGCCCTAATATGCAGTAGGATATTTAGGTTTTGTGCTGCCCTAGGCCTGACCAAATTTCTGCACCCCCTAATATAGGGTGACCAGACATCCCCAGTTTCAGGGGACAGTCCCCTGATTGAGGACACTGTCCCTGGACCAAGTTTGTCCCCAGATTGGATTTAATAGGGGGCAGGGGCAATTTCAAAGACAGTCAGTGCAGAATTAAAAAAAAAAATTAGAAAATTTCTCTGTTTGCGGACGACATTATCCTCTCCCTGACGCAGCCTAGGATCTCCCTCCCGAACCTTCATGCAGAGCTGGCTAGGTACGGAGCCTTGTCGGGCTATAAAATTAACACCTCTAAGTCACAGGCTCTTCCGATTAATGTCCCGGAAGCAGAGATAGCCCACCTGCGGGCTAACTTCTCGTACCAGTGGAACACAACCTCCCTGAAATATTTGGGGGTACACATTACCCCGAGTTACGCCACTCTGTATCAGGAAAACTTCCCTCCCCTATTCCGCTCAATAAGGTCTTTGCTGACGCAGTGGAAGAAACACCATATCTCCTGGCTCGGCCGGGTTGCCTCGATTAAAATGACAATACTTCCATAGCTTCTTTATCTTTTTCAAACGCTACCTATCCCTGTCCCCTATAAACAATTGAGACAGCTTCAGTCCGACCTACTTGGATTTACCTGGAACTACAAACAACATAGGGTTCCCCAGACGGTAGTCATGGCAGCGCGTTCTGATGGGGGCCTTGCGTTTCCCAACGTGGTTAAGTACTACCAGGCCACTCAATTACGCGCAATTACTTCTTGGTTTACTCAACGGTCCTACAACAGGTGGACGGAGATCGAAAAACTGTGGCTGGCCCCAACTCACCCTAATGGTCTGCTGTGGAGTGCGAATGCGGAGGTTCCTTCGGAACGCTTGCTGGGCTCGGTGGGGCATCTCCGACGACTTTGGCGTCGGCTGGCGCGACCCTGTGGACTGTCCTCAGAGCGCTCGCTCCTGACCTCCTTTATGTACAACCCCGAGGTGCCAGATAGCCCCACGCACCAAATGTCACATCCGTGGACGTCCCGGAATCTGTTCCACTTTGGAAATCTGGTGGATCCCCTGTCTCGTAAGCTGATGCCCTTCTCTAGCCTTCAAACTAAATTTGATCTCCCTCGGCAGGTGTTTTACAGCTATTTGCAAATCCGCCATTACGCCTTGTCCATAGCACCTGACCTACAATTCTCCCCTCCAACTCCTTTCGAACGGCTAATTCTGGCCGGATCGACCCAGAGGGGTCTTATTTCCGACATCTACAAAATTCTCAACGCCTACCCCCTAGAAGTACGAGGTAAACATTCGTATATGATCCGTTGGGAAAAAGCCCTCAGCGAGGAAATACCCTTAGAACACTGGAGGGCTATCTGGGCCCAAGCAGCTAAGAGCTCCCTTTGCACCCTTTACAAGGAAAATGCATATAAGATCCTCATGTTTTGGTACATGACCCCTGACATGCTTCACTCCATATACCCTACTAGCTCAGACCGCTGCTGGCGCTGTCAGGGAGATAGGGGCTCCCTCTTTCACATTTATTGGAGTTGCCCACTGATCGCCCCCTACTGGATCATGGTGCAGGGGTTGTTGGGCCGCCTTTTAGATATGCAGGTCCCTATGTCCCCCAAATTCTTCCTGCTGGGCTTATCCCCTCTGAAAATTGCCAAACCTTACGGAAGTTAACACGTCATATCCTCACGGCTGCCCGCTGTCTCGTGGCCCTGAACTGGAAAATGCCTCTCCCCCCCGACCCCGGGGCTCTGCACGCTAGGATTAAGGATGTGGAGCTGATGGAGAAATGACCGCCCATATACAGGACAGATTGGAGGCCCACGATGCTGTTTTGGAGCCATGGCACCTCCGGAGGACCTGCAGGATCAGGTACGACAGCTCACTCGATGACCTTTCCCCTCTCTTCTCTCTCTACCCCTTATCTCCTCTTTCCTCTTTCTCCCTCCCCATCTCCCTCCTATTGGGAGATTTTTTTTATTTTTTTGTAGCTTCTTTTATGTTTAACTTTGACATGTACTGCTGTATGTTGCTATGATATGGCTGCTTCCACCCTAGATAGATCTTAACTAATGCACTGGAGTACGGAGCTGATCCACACTGTTCATTGCCTAGATATCTGTACTATAGGTGGGTGTGTGCCTCGCCTCCTTATGCTGTATCTTTGCACCTACTTGTTGTAAGCATTCTTGGATTTTCAATAAACAGATATTTGAGGAAAAAAAAAATTAGAATTACACCCCCCCCCGCTCCGCCGTGCCTACTAGCTTAGGGGGGTTGTATTTTTCCCATTATCTTTGCCCCTTTCTGATGATCATGTGCTGGTCGGAGTGGAGGGAATATTTCTTCAGTTTCGGGCGCATGCCCATTTAGCTTTGCTCATGTTCTTCTGCCTTGGCACAAATCTTGGCCAGCCACCTGCTTATCTCCTTGCCTTCCCTGGGGGAGTGATCTTCCTCTGCTCCCCACCCAGTAGTAGCCGGGGCACGAAGAGTAAGACTTGAGAGGCTGTGAGGCGGGCGGCAATGGGCAGAGAGTCGCTGATTGTTGCCATTACTAGTAAAGAAAAAATATGTCCCCGGATTTCATTTTCAAAATCTGGTCACCTTACCTAATAAAAAAATGACCCACCCTTCCTGTCAAGGCCACACCCTGTTTTTTTATGTCCCGCCCAGGAATTTTCAGGACACACACACAAGTTCTGTGGGGGGGGGGGCACAGGAGTCCCTTAATTTGCCTAGTTTTTCTATCACTTCCTGTTTGGCTATGGGGCAGGAAGTGAAGGCCAATCTCCCCAAACGGACAGGGATAATACAAAATAAACTGACAGGGCTTATAACTAGGGCTGTTACTGATCAAAATTGTTGTGTTCGATTAATCGTATACAGATCCAACTACTTTTAGCTGATCTCCTTCCAGGCTGATTTCCAGTGCAGCTCCAACCACTGGAAAAATGGATAGCAGGATACAAAAAACACACAAAGGCAGCGCTCGATGGGAATAGCATTAAAACTTTTATAGTCTTCAAGTAGGTAACAAAATAAAAATATTGCACTGGAGATAAAATCGATATAGCTACATAAACTGTAAAAATGGTGCGAGTAATACCAAAGGTAGCAAAAGCAGTCATAAAAACATGTAGCTAAGTATGATACTGGTATAAAAATGTGTACAACAATGCCACTGCTGAATCCAGATGAGGAGGGGTTAACATCAGTCCGTCGGCATGTAGATGTCCCGTGAAGGGAACTATCACAACTCCCAGTGGATGCTCTAGAATCCCAGGTTGATAGAGGGAAGTGTACCAACCCTTGTGTGTGGCAGATAGTAAGGTCCCACCAGCATGCAGATATAAAGGCACAGCAAAGGAGCCCTTCAGATGGACACGGCAAGCCCCGACGGTGTCCGTGACGTTACCGGATCTCCGATGGATCTCCCTGAGAGGTGAGTACCAATCAAAAGAATTTTAATCGATCAAAAAGATTTTGATCGATCAAAAAAATTAAAGATTAATCAATCAATTAAAAGTTAATTTGCACAGCCCTACTTATAACCCTTCCCCCCAACTCTATCCAAAATGAAAGAAAACAAAAAAAAGAATTGTTGATTATAGTTCCAGTTTAACCCCAAATTTCAGATAATTTTATTTAGAGGCCTAAGAAAATATAACCATGCTAATAGGCCAGGATCCATGGTTGCTAATGTGTATGAATGTGTGTTAGGGACCCCCACAAACACCACCCAATGTTAAATAAACAATTTTCTTGTTTGATTTGGGGATGCCTGCACCCCTGATAGGGTAAAGACACCTCACAAATGTTGTCACTTTCTACTCCATTCAGGGCCGCCATCAGGGGGTCATCAATTTCAGGAAACAATACTTACTGCTTTGTCTTTCCTTTTCTGGTAAACATGGCAAACATTTCATGCATACACACCAGCAAAGACGTTTAGAGACAAATCACACTTGATGGTTTAGGCCCAAACTATTTCAGCTGCAGCTGTTAAAATCCGTAGCAAAAAATATCACAAAACAAACTTCAAAATTTGAAAGTAATTTTATTGGTCCACAAAACAAGAAAAGCAAAACAAACAATTAAAAATAAACACACTAACAATAAAAAAAAAACATAAAAAAAAAAATAGACCTAGATTTATTTCAGACAGTAATTAGAATATGGTTTTGAAATAACAGGATAGACCCACAGGATTAAAACATTAGTCATTAACATCTTGAGAAACATTTTGCTAAATTATGCAGCAGACCAAAACATCAAAATCATTAAATCAAACAATTGGCCCCCCCCGCAAAAAAAATAACTTGCTCCAAAACATCTCTGTTCCGCCCCGCCATTCCAGCCAGCAAGTCTGCCCCCTCTCAGGGCAGCTGACATGTGCTCTATCCACGCTTTTTATAACATGTGTGCTAATGAACCAATTGGAAACACATGAAGAAATGTCAGCCTCTAGTTTGTGTGCGCTTGTAACTGCTTACACCTGAGAAAAAGGGGGGGGGGGTGTGAATGGGGGAATAGTTGCTGAAGCTAGACCCAACATATACCCGCCCAGTTGGGGTGTGGACTATCTCGGTACAAAATAGGTCAGGGTAAACAATAGGATAAATAAGAAATGAATTTAATTAAAACATGTAGCATAAAAACAATAGTGTACATCAAAAGATTGGTCGTTTCTCTACTAGTTTCGCGGGATGTCCGCTTCTTCAGGAGAACCAATCTGAAGGACAATAATGCAATGAAAAATAATATAAAATACAGGTAATACAGTTCAGCAGTGAGTTAAAAATTGAATAGACATAGAGGTTTTACCCAAAGTGTAACGAAGCAGGCGCGGAGCCAAGTCTGCCCAATAGGTGATCCCCCTGCAGCGAACGTGGGGGATGGTATGTGGATCTCTGAAAAATTAGCATACATTAAGTTGGAGGAGGAGGCCCAGGACATGGATAGTGGTTATGGTGGGGGTGGGAGTGGATCAGGGGAGAGGAGGAGTAGGAATATAGGGAAGGTGGAAGCAGGGGGGGGGGTGGGTGGAATAGGGGGAAAAGGAGGGGGGCGCCAGGTGGGGGAGCAGGAACAGGGGGGGAGAGAGAGAGAGAAAGAGAGAGAAAGAAAGATGGGAAGAAAAGGGAGGGAAAAGGGGAAGGGGGAAAAAGGGGGGGGGGTAGAGGTGGAAGGGTAGGAAGAGGAAGGGAAGGGAAGGGATGGGGGGGGAAGGCAAGAGGAGGGAAAGGATGAAGTGAGAGTACAGCCAGGTAGGGGAAAGAGGGGGAGGAAAAGGAAAAAGAAAAAAGAAAAAGGAGGGGGGGGGAGAAGGAAGAAAAAGAACAGGGGTAGAAAAAAAGGGGAAGGGGTAGGGGGGAAAGGAGTGAGGAAAAGCAGGAAGAAGGGGAAGAGAGAGGGAATGTGGACAGGTTAGACCCTAGGAAGTGGTCGGGGATGGGGACTCACCATAACGATAATATCCACGGATACATGGGGGGCCAAAGCCAAGGTGGTGGCAAAAGGTAGGTCCCGATGGTAGGTGGGAAACAAATGGGCTGGCTGAGGACAGGGCAAGGAGCTTGTGCAGGCGTATGAGCGGGGCCAAGTAAGGGGACAGGGTCCAATGTAACTGGTGCGTGGCCAGTATACTGTCACTCATGGAGGTATCCATGGACGTGGCAATGCACGGTAGTGCATGGACGAATATAGCTCCCGTACGGATCCCCGCTGTGCTGTCGGCAGCAGCCCAGCTAGGTCACTCACAGAATCCAGCCTGTGTGAGATCCGCGCTGGCTCATCCAACGGGCCGGAGCCCATTAAATGAGCATCCCCAACCGGGACACGTCTCGACGCTGTCGGGACGGCGGCGTCTGACGTCACCAGGTCAGCTTCCCCACACTGCGCAGATGCGGGAACCGCAATACTGCGCATGTGCGGCCGAGCCAGGCCAAGGGGCGGGAAGCCCCGAGCCTGGACGAGCAAGCGGGGATGGGCTAAGGCTCATCCCCGCCAGGGGAAGCACACGTCCGCTGCTAAGGGGGGAGGGGGGCACCATGGGCAGGCATGCAACGTGAAACTGGAGGGCAATATATTTACAAAGAGGGAAACATAAAAATGAATTAACATAATTGGAATGTACATTACAGTCATGTAGTAAGTGGGAAGATAATTCCCACAATTAGATTACTATGTAGTGGTAACTTGTGGCATGGCAGATTACATTGACAACTGCAAGGTCTCAGGGAAGGCTACGGAAGAGGTGGTGGGGGGGGGATGTATTGTTCCCCCAGGTAATATAAATATACTGATAGAGCTAAATAGCAGGATAAGCGGTGAAAGTAAAAATAAAGATAAAGGGGTGGATGAATGAACAGGGTAGATGTATATAAAAAGGGTGACAGAGGGCGAGCAATGTAACATCGCAGGCCTACCTGGATTAGGATAAAAAATGTAGCAGCATGAAAAGCTACCAACACTGGCAAGTGCTTAACCTATGTGTGAAAATGGGGAAAGGGTTTATATAAGGGAAAAAGAAATGAGAGGAGGTGATGAGGTGTAGGTGATCTGATCAGTGGCTACTCCACGGGCCTGATAAAATGCCTGCACCAGCTCCTTGCCCTGTCCTCAGCCAGCCCATTTGTTTCCTACCTACCATCGGGACCTACCTTTTGCCACCACCTTGGCTTTGGCCCCCCCATGTATCCGTGGATATTATCGTTATGGTGAGTCCCCATCCCCGACCACTTCCTAGGGTCTAACCTGTCCACATTCCCTCTCTCTTCCCCTTCCTCCTGCTTTTCCTCACTCCTTTCCCCCCCTACCCCTTCCCCTTTTTTTCTACCCCTGTTCTTTTTCTTCCTTCTCCCCCCCCCCCCTCCTGCTTTTCCTCACTCCTTTCCCCCCCTACCCCTTCCCCTTTTTTTCTACCCCTGTTCTTTTTCTTCCTTCTCCCCCCCCCCCCCTCCTTTTTCTTTTTTTTTTTCCTTTTCCTCCCCCTCTTCCCCTACCTGGCTGTACTCTCACTTCATCCTTTCCCTCCTCTTGCCTTCCCCCCCCCATCCCTTCCCTTCCTCTTCCTACCCTTCCACCTCCCCCCCCCCTTTTTCCCCCTTCCCCTTTTCCCTCCCTTTTCTTCCCATCCTTTCTCTCTCTCTTTCTCTCTCTCTCCCCCCCCCCTGTTCCTGCTCCCCCACCTGGCGCCCCCCCTCCTTTTCCCCCTATTCCACCCACCCCCCCTGCTTCCACCTTCCCTATATTCCTACTCCTCCTCTCCCCTGATCCACTCCCACCCCCACCATAACCACTATCCATGTCCTGGGCCTCCTCCTCCAACTTAATGTATGCTAATTTTTCAGAGATCAACATACCATCCCCCACGTTCGCTGCAGGGGGATCACCTATTGGGCAGACTTGGATCCGCGCCTGCTTCGTTACACTTTGGGTAAAACCTCTATGTCTATTCAATTTTTAACTCACTGCTGAACTGTATTACCTGTATTTTATATTATTTTTCATTGCATTATTGTCCTTCAGATTGGTTCTCCTGAAGAAGCGGACATCCCGCGAAACTAGTAGAGAATCGACCAATCTTTTGATGTACACTATTGTTTTTATGCTACATGTTTTAATTAAATTCATTTCTTATTTATCCTATTGTTTACCCTGACCTATTTTGTACCGAGATAGTCCACACCCCAACTGGGCGGGTATATGTTGGGTCTAGCTTCAGCAACTATTCCCCCATTCACACCCCCCCCCCTTTTTCTCATCAATACTTGGATGATGGTACTCTATTACCTTATTAATTATTCCTAAGTGAGGCCATACTCGCACTTTTTCAACTGCTTACACCTGTTAAGGATGTCCTTAAATCACTAAGCCAAAAAACAAGCTTTCTGAGCATGCTCAGAAACATGCAAGTCATTTTGTGCCACCAAAACCCAGCTTAAATTTTCTAAGTGTCTGAGCATGCCCAGTTCACTCGAGATGCATTAAAGGGGTTGTAAAGACAAAAATATTTTCCTCTTAAACTAAAGTCTGACAGTAGCTGATAAAGTATAAAGTAATGTTTTGCATTATAACTAGTTTGATACCTGTTGAAATCGAGCCGTTTTATTCACCTCAGTCACTCCTGAATCGTTATTCTCACTGACTTCCTGGTTTGCGGTGCGCATTCATTCTTGCTACTTCACGGCCTAATGGGAACTACAGTTCCCATCAGGCTTTGCCTCCTTGCCTGTGAGGGATAAGAGAGCATCTTCACGCAGGGCTGCAGTCATAGGGAGGGGGTGAGCACATTCTGCTTTCCACCATGCAGGTGCTGGTGGAAAGCAAGAAGAGGAGAGACAGGAAATGGCATTTTCAAACCTGGATTACTGTATTTTGGAGGTCAAAAGGATAAATGAGGTAAGTGATATTTAAATGCTCTAGCTTACAGCAATCAATTGATCTAATAAAAAATGAACCTTTAGTGTTCCTTTAAGAGAATCAAAGCTGCAATGGCGGATGAAAGCATGAGAGCTGTTTTTTTTTTTCCCCTGAACTGATGCTTTACAACCTGAAGGGGAGTTCTTATTGAATTTTTACTTAACAAACATAAATGATAATAATTAAAACGCCCCTGTCCCTAGTAGCTCGCAGTCAGAAGCAAACACGCACATTTTTTTTTCAAGTTCCCAGTTTAGATTTACACATGTGAGGTATCATAGCGTGCGTTAGAGCGAGAGCAATACTTTTAGCACTAGACATCCTCTGTAACTCGAAACTGGTAACCTGGAAAATATAAAAAAGTGTTGCCTATGGAGATTTTCAAGTACTGAAGTTTGGCGCCATTCCATGAGTGTGTGCAATATTAAAGCGTGACATGTTAGGTATCTATTGTAACATCATCTTTTACATTATGGCCATAAATTGGGCTAACTTCAGTGTTTTGTTAATTTTTAACCACTTGAGCCCCAGACCATATTACTGGTCACTGACCGCGCCAGTTTTTGCGTTTCGGCACTGCGTCATTTTAACTGACAATTGCGCGGTTGTGCGACGTGGCTCCCAAACAAAATTGGCGTCCTCTTTTTTCCCCCACAACATTTTATTTTTTGTTTTGGTTGTATTTGATCACTCTGCGTTTTTTCTTATTTTTGCTCGAACCAAAAATATAGCGACAATTTTGTAACTAAAAAGACAACTTTTTTACTGTTTGCTCTAATAAATCTCCCCAAAAATATATATAAATAAACTTTTTTGCCCTCAGTTTAGGCCGATACGTATTCTTCGACATAATATTGGTTCCAAAAAACTGCAATAAGCGTTTGATTTGGTTTGGGCAAAAGTTATAAATCGGGGTTCGTTTTATGGGTTTTTTCGGAATATATTTTTGTTTTACTAGTAATGGTGGCGATCAGTGATTTTTATGGCTACTGCGACATTATGGCGGACACATTTTTGGGACCTTTGGCATTTTTCTAGCGACCAATGGTATACAAATGCATTGCTTACTATAAAAATGTCACTGGCAGGGAAGTGATTAACACTAGGGGCGAGGAAGGGGTTGATTATGTTACCTGGGTGTGCTCTAACTGTAAAGGGGGTGGGACTGACTAGGGGAAATGACAGATCCCTGTTCATACATTGTATGAACAGACGAGCAGGCATTCCCCCCCCCCTGACTGGACCGGGATAAAGGGGAACTCCACACCAAATTTAAAAAAAAAACGGCGTGGGGGTCCCCCTCCAGGTGCAAAACAGGCTCTTAGATTTGGTCTGGAACATAAGGGGTTAAACCCACGCCAAAGAAACAGCGTGGGGTTCCCCCTCAGATCCAGACCAAACCCTTATCCCAGGCACACAGTCTGGCCGGACAAGAATGGGGGTGGGGACGAGCGAGCACCCCCCCTCCTGAGCCATACCAGACCGCATGCCCTCGACATGGGGGAGTGTGTGCTTTGGGGGAGGGGGGCACTGCCCCCCCAAAGCACTCTTGTCCCCATGTCGATAGGGACAAGAGCCTCTTCCCGACAACCCTGGCCGTTGGTTGTCGGGGAATGCGGGCGGGGGGCTTATCAGAATCTGAGAGCCCCCTCTAATAAGGGGGCCCCCAGATTCTGGCCCCCCACCCTATGTGGATGAGTATGGGGTACATCGTACCCCTACCCATTCACCGGGTGGAAAAGTGGAAAAATAAGACACCACACAGAATAAAATAATTTATTAGTCAGCTCCGGGGGTCTTCTGCCGGGGCCCCCCACCACCACCCCATTGGGCCCCGGGCTACGCCGTTTTCTGCCGGGGGCGACACCCACCGATGCTCTCCGCCATGTTCGGCCGGGCCCCCACCCCAAATTAAGCTCTTTTACATCCGGGGGGGGCGGACGAAAATGGCGGAGAACAACGGGGGGGCGTCGGTCCTTCTCGGTCTTCTAAAGCCGTCTTCTGCCGGGGAGGAGCGACAACCCAGCCCGGTCTTCACTGCCGCCTTCGTCGGCTTCTGCCTGGCTCCTCCGCTGGGGCTAGGGCTTAGCTCCGCTGTCTTCCGCCGCGGGGTGACACTCGCGGACTTCTCTGGTGCCCTCCGCTTCTGCCTGGATCCGCCAGTGGGGCCAGGGCTTCTTCTTCCATTCGATGTTGACACGACGAGGTCCGGCGCTGAAATGCCGACAGAGCGGTGGGCAACGACTTATATTGGCATAGGACGTGGGCGTGGTGATGCACCATGTGACCTCAATCCATGTGACATCACTGGGCATGATAGGAATGTGATGTCACATGGGTTAAGGTCACATGGTGGCATCACCACGCCCACGCCCTATGCCAATATAAGACGGTGCCCACCGCTCTGTCGGCATTTCAGCGCCGGACCTCGTCGTGTCAACATCGAATGGAAGAAGAAGCCCTGGCCCCACCGGCGGAGCCAGGCAGAAGCGGAGGGCACCGGAGAAGCCCGCGAGTGTCACCCCGCAGCGGAAGACAGCGGAGCTAAGCCCTGGCCCCAGCGGAGGCGCCAGGCAGAAGAGACGATCGGGAGCCCCCCCCCCGGCAGAAAACGGCAAAGCCCGCGGCCCTCCCCCATAAGCAGGAAGCTTCGTGGTGAAGGGGGTCGCGGCGGAAGACGACTAGAAGACCGGAGTGGGATGTTCGACCCCCACCCCGGCAGAAAACGACGAAGCCCGCGGCCCTCCCCCATAAGCAGGAAGCTTCGTGGTGAAGGGGGTCGCGGCGGAAGACAGCGGCGGCGAAGACCGGGGTGGGTTGGCGGAAGACCCCCAGAGCTGACTAATAAATTATTTTATTCTGTGTGGTGTCTTATTTTTACACTTTTACCACCAGGTGAATGGGTAGGGGTACAATGTACCCCATACTCATTCACATAGGGTGGGGGCCGGAATCTGGGGGCCGCCTTATTAAAGGGGGCTCCCAGATTCCGATTGGCTCCCGCCCGCATACCCCGACAACCAATGTCAAGGGTTGTCGGGAAGAGGCTCTTGTCCCCATCGACATGGGGACAAGAGTGCTTTGGGGTAGGGGGCAGTGCCTGGGATGAGAGCTTGGTATGGATCTGGGGGGGAACCCCACGCCATTTTTGGCGTGGGTTTAACCCCTCACGTTCCAGACCAAGCCGAAGAGCCTATTGTACCCCTGGAGGGGGACCCGCGCCGTTTCAAGTTTGAAATTTGGCGCGGAGTTCCCCTTCAGTGTCAGCGCAGGCTGAAAACTGTTTGGAGATTCCCGTGCGCCGCGTCACGCAGTACAATTACTGCTACGCCGCTTGGGATTTACCAAGAATTTCTCGGCGTACTGACGCGGCGCACGGCATTCCCCGAAATTTCCCTCTGCGCATGCCCAGTATGCAAATGAACCTTCCGAGGTTCTGCCGCATTTTGCAAGCGCACGGGGATCGGTTTTTAAAAGTCACTTTCAATTCAGCCCGCCACACACATTCAAACACGTCACTACACTTCCCCTGCATCACCCCCTCCCTCCCCTCATAAACTCCCGCCCGAATCCCCGATATTTACATTACTAAATTCCGTATGCCAGCTCTGTACTGGCGTGCCGTGCGCCCTCTCCTGGGCACATTAGGCATTTTAGTAAATGAGATAACACACTGCACTGGCAGCGTGTCTTATTTGTAAATGTCAAAAACAGTTTTACTCCTGCTTGTGCACCATTAATCATGGCGCACAGGCTTGGTAAATGACCCCCTAAGTGTCTGAGCATGTGCAGTGCAGCTCACAAAGCTGCAATGGCTGCTAAAAGCATGAGAGCTGTGTTTTTTCCCCCTGAACTCATGCTTTCCAGCCTGAAGGGGAGGTCTTAGTGAATTATTACGTAACAAAAATAAATAATAATAATTAAAACGCCCCTGTCCCTAGTAGCTCCCAGTCAGAAGTGAACACGCACATTTTTTTTTCAGGTTACCAGTTTAGAGTTACAGAGGAGGTCTAGTGCTAAAAGTATTGCTCTCGCTCTAATGCACGCGTCAATACCTCACATGTGTGGTTTGAACTATATTTACATATGTGGGCGGGACTTGCGTAAGTCCCACCCACATACGTAAACATCGTTCAAACCACACATGTGAGGTATTGACGCGTGCGTAAGAGCGAGGGCAATACTTTTAGCACTAGACCTTCTCTGTAACTCTAAACTGGTAACCTGAAAAAAATAAGCATTGCCTATGGGGATTTTAAAGTACTGAAGTTTGGCGCCATTCCATGAGTGTTTGCAATATTAAAGCATGACATGTTAGGTATCAATTTACTCATCTTTCACATTATCACCAAAAATTGGGCTAACTTTAGTGTTTTGTTAATTTTTAACCACTTGAGCCCCAGACCATATTACTGGTCAATGACCGGGCCAGTTTTTGCGATCCGGCACTGCGTCGTTTTAACTGACAATTGCGCGGTCGTGCGACGTGGTTCCCAAACAAAATTGGCGTCCTTTTTTTTGCCACAAATAGAGTTTTTTTTCGGTGGTATTTGATCACCTCTGCGGTTTTTTCTTTTTTTTGCTATAAACAAAAATAGAGCGACATTTAAAAAAAAAAAGGAATCTTTTTTACTGTTTGTTATAATAAATCTCCCCAAATTATCTAAAAATAAACTTTTTGTCCCTCAATTTAGGCCGATACGTATTCTTCGACATATTTTTGGTTCCAAAAAATCGCAATAAGCGTTTAATTGTTTTGCGCAAAAGTTATAGCGTCTACAAAATAGGGGTTAGTTTTATGGCTTTTTTATTAATATATATTTTTTTGGGTACTACGACATTATGGCGGACACTTTTTTGGGACCATTGGCATTTTTCTAGCGACCAATGTTATAAAAATGCATTACTTACTATAAAAATGTCACTGGCAGGGAAGGGGTTAACACCAGGGGCGAGGAAGGGGTTAATTATGTTCCCTGGGTGTGTTCTAACTGTAAAGGGGGTGGGACTGACTAGGGGAAATGACAGATCGCTGTTCATACATTGTATGAACAGACGAGCAGGCATTCCCCCCCTCTGACAGAACTGGAATAAAGGGGAACTCCAAAAAAAAAAAAACAGCGTGGGGTCCCCCTCCAGGTGCATAACAGGCCCTTAGATTTGGTCTGGAACGTAAGGGGTTAAACCTACGCCAAAAAATGGAATCCCGGACCTGTTTTCAGCCTGCGCTCACCATGAAGGGGAACTCCGCGCCAAATTTCAAACTTGAAACCGGCGCGGGTTCTCCTCCAGGGGTACATTAGTCTCTTCGGCTTGGTCTGGAACGTGAGGGGTTAAACCCACGCCAAAAAAAACGTGTGGGGTTCCCTCCTAGATCCAGACCAAACCCTTATCCCAGGCATGCAGTCTGGCCGGACAGGAATGGTAGTGGGGACGAGCAAGCGGCCCCTCCCCTCCTGAGCAGTACCAGACCGCATGCCCTCGACATGGGGGAGTGTGTGCTTTGGGGGAGGGAGCACTGCCCCCCCACCCCAAAGCACTCTTGTCGATAGGGACAAGAGCCTTTTCCCGACAACCCTGGCCGTTGGTTGTCGGGGTATGCGGGCTTCTGGCTGTCTTCCGCAGGGGGGGGGGCGACACCCCGTTCCTCTCCGCCGTCGCCCCCAACCCATTAAGCTCTTTTACATTCGGGGGGGGGCCCGGCAGAAAAGACCGGGGGTGTCGCCCCCCTGGGCTTCTAGCGGTCTTCTGCCGGGCTGCTCCAGCCCCCCCCCCCCGGGCTTCTGTCTGTCTTCCGCAGGGGGGACGACACCCCCAGTCTTCTTCTTCGCCGTCGCCCCCACCCCATTAAACTCTTTTACATTCGGGGGGCCCGGCGGAAAAGACCGGGGGTGTCACCCCCGGGCTTCTAGCTGTCTTCTGCCGGGGCACTGGGCTTTGTCGTTTTCTGCCGGGGGGGGCACCAACCCACCCCGGTCTTCGCCGATGCCTTCCGCCAGGGCCCCAAACACCATGAAGCTCCTTTGCTTATGGGGGAAGGCCCCGGGCTTAGTTGTTTTCAGCCGGGGGGCGCTACCCACCCCATTTTTCGGTGTCTTCCCCAGGGCTTCTCTCCGCTGTCTTCCACCGCGGGGCGCCACCCACGGGCTTCTCCGATGCCTTCTGCTTCTGCCTGGCTCCTCCGCTGGGGCCAGGGCTTCTCTCCACTGTCTTCTTCCATTGGATGTTGACACAACGAGGTTCAGCACTGAAATACAGACAGAGCGGTGCTCATCGACTTATATTGGCATAGGGCGTGGTCACCAGGTGATGCCACCATGTGACCTCAACCCATGTGACATCACGGGTCATGATGGGAATGTGATGTCACATGGGTTGAGGTCACATGGTGGCATCACTCGGTGACCACGCCCTATGCCAATATAAGTCGATGCGCACAGCTCTGTTGGCATTTCAGCGCCGGACCTCGTCGTGTCAACATCCAATGGAAGAAGACAGCGGAGAGAAGCCCTGGCCCCAGCGGAGGAGCCAGGCAGAAGCGGAGGGCACCGGAGAAGCCCGCGGGTGTCGCCCCGCGGCAGAAGACAGTGGAGAGAAGCCCTGGCCCCAGCGGAGGAGCCAGGCAGAGGCGGAGGGCACCGGAGAAGCCCGGGGGTGTCGCCCCGCGGCGGAAGACAGCGGAGAGAAGCCCTGGGCCCTGGCAGAAGACACCGAAGACTGGGGTGGGTAGCGCCCCCCCCCCCCCGGCAGAAAACAACGAAGCCCGGGGCCCTCCACCATAAGCAAAGGAGCTTCATGGTGTTTGGGGCCCCGGCGGAAGGCATCGGCGAAGACCGGGGTGGGTTGGCGGCCCCCCCGGCAGAAAACGACAAAGCCCAGTGCCCCTGCGGAAGAGAGAAGACCAGGCCTACACCCCCCTTTGTAAAAGAGCTTAAAGAAGAAAGGGGGGCCCCCGGCAGAAGACCCCCGGAGCTGACTAATTATTTTATTCTGTGTGGTGTCTTATTTTTTACTTTACACTTTTCCCCCAGGTGAATGGGTAGGGGTACGGTGTACCCCATAGTCATTCACATAGGGTGGGGGCCGGAATCTGGGGGCCTCCTTATTAAAGGGGGCTCCCAGATTCCGATTGGCCCCCACCTGCATACCTTGACAACCAACGACCAGGGTTGTCGGGAAGAGGCTCTTGTCCCTATCGACATGGGGACAAGAGTGCTTTGGGGGGGGCAGTGCCCCCCTACCCCAAAGCACACACTCTCCCATGTCGAGGGCATGCGGTCTGGTACGGCTTAGGAGGGGGGGGCGCTCGCTCGTCCCCACCCCCATTCCTGTCGGGGCCAGACTGCGTGCCTGGGATGAGGGCTTGGTCTGGATCTGGGGGGGAACCCCACACTGTTTTTTCGGCGTGGGTCTAACCCCTCACATTCCAGACCAAGCCGAAGAGACTAATGTACCCCTGGAGGAGAACCCGCGCCAGTTTCAAGTTTGAAATTTGGTGCGGAGTTCGCCTTCATGGTCAGCGCAGGCTGAAAACAGGTCCGGGATTCCTGTGCGCCGCGTCACGCACAGGGATTTTAGCTACACCGCTTGGTATTTACCAAGACTTTCTCGGCGTACTGACAAGGCGCACGTGAACCCCCGCAATTTCCCTGTGCGCACACGCCCAGTATGCAAATGAACCTCCCGAGGTTCAAGCGTACTTTGCAAGCATATGGGGATCGGTTCCCTAAAATCACTTTCACTTTCAATTCGGCCCGCGCCACACACTCAAACACATGTCACTACACTTCCCCTGCATCACCCCCTCCCTCCCCTAATAAACTCCTGCCCAAATCGCCGCTATTTACATTTCAATATGCCGTGCGCCAGCTCTATAGTGGCGCTGAATGCGCCCTCTCCTGGGCGCACTAGGCATTTTAGTAAATAAAGAAATACGCTGCACTGTCAGCGTATCTCTTTAGTAAATGTCAAAAACACTTTTACTCTTGCCTGTGCACCGTGAGTCAGGAATCAGGAATCTGTTGGTTGTTTGAAGAGGAATATCATTGTTATGGAAGCAGCTAGCTAGCATATTCTCTCCTTCAGCGGGCGGTCCGCTACAAGATAAAAGTGGTCTCTGCGGTGGATATGCCACAAGATTACTTTTATTGGCGGTGGGAGAGGGCCCCCCTCCCGCCGCTTTCCGTTGCTTACCGGAGCCATCGGCAGTGGCGGAGGCGATCGTGTCTGCTCCCTTGCTGTATATGGAGACGAGGGGAAGATGGCCCCCACCCATCTCCATATTACTGCAGGGGGTGGAAGCAACGTCAAAACATCACTTCCACCCAATGCTCCTAAAGGGAATTTTATTTATTTTTTTTGAATGACATAATTTTTCATTTTATTCTTTTAGTTGCATTTTGGTCCAAATATGAGCTCCTGAGGTCTTTTTGACCCCAGATCTCATATTTAAGAGGACCTGTCATGCCTTTTTATATTACAAGGGATGTTTACATTCCTTGTAATAGGAATAAAAGTGACCCATTAAAAAAAAAAAAACAGTGTCCAACTAAAGTAAAATAAATAAGGATTTTTTTTAAAGCGCCCTGTCCCAACGAGCTGGAATGCAGAAGCGAAGGCATTCCTGAGCAGCGCCTGCATATGAAAATGGTGTTCAAACCACACATGTGAGGTATTGCCGCGATCGTTTGCGCAATAATTCTAGCCCTAGACCTCCTCTGTAACTAAAAACATGCAACCTGCAGAATTTTTTAAACGTCACCTATGGAGATTTTTAAGGGTAAAAATTTGTCGCCATTCCACGAGCGGGTGCAACTTTAAAGCTTGACATGTTGGGTATCAATTTACTTGGCATAACATTATCTTTCACAATATAAAAAAAATTGGGCAAGCTTTACTGTTGTCTTATTTTTTATTTTAAGATCACTGCGCAAATACGGTGTGACAAAAAGTATTGCAACAATCACCATTTTTTTCTCTTGGATGTTAGAAAAGAAATATATAATGTTTGGGGGTTCTAAGTAGTTTTCAAGACAAAAAAAACAGTTTTTAACTCATAAACACCAAATCTCAGAAAGAGGCTCGGGGCTTAAAGGGATTGTAAGGCTTTGTGTTTTCTCATATTAATGCATCCTATGCAAATGTTTGGTCTTCTAATTTGCCTCCCACCAGTGTACATACCTTACAATGTGTAACTGACAATTATCCGCCAGTGGATTTATTTAGTCATCCTGTTCCTGAGACATCTGTGTAGGAGGTCATGCCTTGTGCTTTATCACCTCTTGGCTTTCATTTGGCTACCTCTGTGAAGGAGAAAATTTGGAAGGGGGAATTCATTGACATGTTGTCGCTACTTCCCTCATCCAAGGAATTTCTACGCACAGACAGGAAGGCTAAGGATAAATCAGAGGATGACAGGTGGAGCCTGGTAGCCAGGTCCTTTTTTAACTGGCTACAGGCATACAAAAGTTTTGGTGGTTTTGGATGGTTTGTCTATGACGAATCCTTCCGTCAGAAGTTGGGGGTTTATCCCAGCTTGCAATGGGGCATGAAGGATGTCGGTCTTTGGCTAAACCTGATTGTTTTCCAGAGATCCATCCCTCCGAAACCAACACCTCAGGCCAATAGTGTCAGCCAATCTCCTTACAAGAAGGGATATTGCTATTCCTTTAACGAGGGTCAGTGTAAATGGGGTAATTTTAACTGAAACTAAAAAGGAAAAACTAAAAACGGGAAGGATGCAAGACACCACTACCCCATTTAAGGGCAAGTACAACGTATCTTGTCCATACATGGTTAAGGCTCACATCGAGTCTGCTCGCACACCAATATACTACAAATGGATATAAAATTCATTTAAGTATCGTCCATATATACTCCTATACATACATGACAAATGTATTTGTGGTTTACACGGAAAATAATAAATGAATAAATAGACCTCACATAGCTACTCTAGTGTTGTAAGGATGCACCAAAAGATGATCAATGGTTGGTAAACCAGTTTTTTAAGAGTCAGATATGAAACAGTTCACATCCACCTCTATGTTAAGGCCAAAGGGGGGGTAACATTTTAGTTTATGGACCCATGACATTTCTAATTTGGAAATGGTTCTCACAAGATGGCTGCCTCTCCAGTGGGATTGAATTTATCAATACCTAAGAAGATGGTATTCTTAGGGTCCATATTATGGACTAATAGGTAATGTTTTGACACAGAATGTTTGGTATATCCCAACCTGATGTTGTTTATGTGTTCATTTAAGCGTACCTGTAGAGGGCGCTTCGTCCTGCCCACATATTGCAGACCACACGGGCACTGCAACATGTAGACCACCCCCTTGGTACAACACGTGATAAAAGGTTTGATGGGATAATCCTTAGAAGTACAGGAGGAACTAAAATTGGTAGTTCTCCTTGAGCTACGAACGTTAAGGCTACAAACTTGGCACCTGCCACACTTGTAGTAGCCTGTGAGGTCCGATAGAAATCTGGACTCCATGCTGGGCGGATTCAGAATGTTGGGGGCTATTTTGTCTTTGAGAGACGATGCTCCACGAAAGACAACCTGTGGTTTGATAGGAAGCAAATTACCCAAAACCCTATCATTTTTTTAAATGTGCCAATGCTTATTTATTATATGTTTGATGTTAGCGTATTGGCAAGAATAGTTGGTTATAAACGGATTTTTAAAGTTATTATTAGTAGCTCTA
The DNA here is from genome assembly GCA_029574335.1 of Rana kukunoris. Classification (NCBI taxonomy): domain Eukaryota; kingdom Metazoa; phylum Chordata; class Amphibia; order Anura; family Ranidae; genus Rana; species Rana kukunoris. The sequence goes on along the minus strand of CM056059.1, from coordinate 201,115,545 downwards.
TCGGTTTTCACCAACAATAGATTCGATCTATCCACTCCTTGAACTGATGTCATAGTATTAGTCAAAAATTCTTTGGAGTAACCTTTTTCTATAAAGCGTGAGGTCAGAACCTCAGCTTGTTTCATAAAGGTCCTGTCCTCCGTACAATTACGTTTCAAACGGAGATACGGGGGTAGATTCACATAGAGATCCGACGGTGTATCTACTGATACACCGTCGGATCTGTGAGATCCGACGCTCGGATCTATGCGGCTGATTCTTCGAATCAGGTTCCGCATAGATCTCCCTTAGAGCCGACTGGTGTAAGTGAGTTACACTGTCGGCTCTTAGGCTGCATTCTCCCGCCGTCCGCTAGGTGGCACTTCTGTTTTTTCTACGCGACGAATATGCAAATGAGGAGAACCGCCGATTCAGAACCGAACGCCCGGCCGTCGCTTTTTTTTTACGTCGTTTGCGTTCGGCTTTTTCCGGCGGATCGTTACCCCTGCTATATGCGGGGTAAGTGCGGCGGATCCTATGTTAAGTATGGCCGTCGTTCCCGCGTCGAATTTTGAATTTTTTACGTCGTTTACGTAAGTCGTTCGGGAATACGGCCATACGTTAATAGCGTTAACGACGAACACAATGACGTCCTTGCGACGTCATTTAAAGCAATGCACGCTGGGAAATTTCGCCGGCGGCGCATGCGCAGTATGATCGGCGCGGGGACGCGCGCGATTTAAATAGTAAACTCCCCCTAGCCGCGGAATTTGCATTCCGCCGGGGGAGTTACGATCTGCCAGGGCTACTTACGAGGCAAGTGCTTAATGAATACAGCACTTGCCTCAAAAACTGGCGCAGGCGGATCGTAAAAAAGATAGATCACGCGGATCAAAAGATCCGCTGATCTACATGAATCTACCCCACTGACTCTTGGGAACGGACTTGAGCCATGAGGGATGGTGGCAACTATTCTTTGGAATAAAGCCATTCCTATCAGTGGCCTTAAAAAAAGTTGATGTGACGAAGTGGCCATTACTAACAGAAATCGTTAAGTCCAAGAAGTTAATACTGTTGTCACTCACCTCATGACTTAAATGTATACCCCTATCATTGGTATTAAGGGAGGTCATAAATTGGTTCAAATCTGACTCCGTGCCATCCCATAGGAGGAGGATGTCGTCAATGTACCTTGCCCATAATATTATATGAGGCCTGGTACTAACACAGACGACATCCTCCTCCCATTTGGCCATAAAAAGGTTATCTAAGCTAGGGGCGTATTTAGCGCCCATTGCTACTCCACGGTCTTGTCTAAAAAAACACCCATTGAACCAAAAAAAATTATGCATAGCAGCATACTCTAATAGTTCCATGATATATGAAACCTGTTTTAAGGGCAGACCTGAACCTTTCTTTAAAAAATAAGAAACTGCTTCTAAACCTAATTGGTGAGGAATTATGGTATAGAGCGAAGTAACGTCCGCGGTAACCATCAAAAGGTTTGCCGGAGGGATAATATCAGCCAACATATTAATAATGTGCCTAGTATCTTTGACATATGAAGGCATACTACGTACTAGAGGCTGTAGGTAAAAATCTATGTACTTGCCCACCCGGGACGTAATGGAATCAATTCCACTGATTATAGGTCGTCCCGGGGGGCAAGTAGGATCTTTATGCACTTTCGGGAGATAATAAATGATGGGGATTCTTGGACACTCAGGGATAAGGAATGCCTTCTCTTTTTTATTTAAAATCCCCAGGTTGAACCCTTTCCAGACCAATTTATCAAGCCTCTTTTTATATTTATCATTAGGGTTTAACCTTAAGGGGGAATATGTGTTTGTATCTGAAAGCAAACGTTCCATTTCCCTCATATAATCAACTTTATTTAAAACAACTATCCCCCCCCCTTTATCCGCCGGACGGATAATAATGTCTTTGTTACCACACAAAGATTCAATGCCCCTCATAATGTTCTGTTTGGTTTTTACCTGTTTAAACTTTATATCCTCTAAATCCTTCAAGGCCAAGTCTCTAAAGACTTTTAGAGAAGGTGCCATATGGCCTGGTGGGTTATACACAGAGGCATTGGCTAAGCCAGAATGTGTATAACTATGAGAGAGGGTTTTGGATGGATTAAAGGATTTTTTTTTGGTTCAATGGGTGTTTTTTTAGACAAGACCGTGGAGTAGCAATGGGCGCTAAATACGCCCCTAGCTTAGCTAACCTTTTTATGGCCAAATGGGAGGAGGATGTCGTCTGTGTTAGTACCAGGCCTCATATAATATTATGGGCAAGGTACATTGACGACATCCTCCTCCTATGGGATGGCACAGAGTCAGATTTGAACCAATTTATGACCTCCCTTAATACCAATGATAGGGGTATACATTTAAGTCATGAGGTGAGTGACAACAGTATTAACTTCTTGGACTTAACGATTTCTGTTAGTAATGGCCACTTCGTCACATCAACTTTTTTTAAGGCCACTGATAGGAATGGCTTTATTCCAAAGAATAGTTGCCACCATCCCTCATGGCTCAAGTCCGTTCCCAAGAGTCAGTATCTCCGTTTGAAACGTAATTGTACGGAGGACAGGACCTTTATGAAACAAGCTGAGGTTCTGAACTCAGGCTTTATAGAAAAAGGTTACTCCAAAGAATTTTTGACTAATACTATGACATCAGTTCAAGGAGTGGATAGATCTGATCTATTGTTGGTGAAAAGAGCTACTAATAATAACTTTAAAAATCCGTCTATAACCAACTATTCTTGCCAATACGCTAACATCAAACATATAATAAATAAGCATTGGCACATTTTAAAAAATGATAGGAAGCAAATTACCCAAAACCCTATCAAACCACAGGTTGTCTTTCGTGGAGCATCGTCTCTCAAAGACAAAATAGCCCCCAACATTCTGAATCCGCCCAGCATGGAGTCCAGATTTCTATCGGACCTCACAGGCTACTACAAGTGTGGCAGGTGCCAAGTTTGTAGCCTTAACGTTCGTAGCTCAAGGAGAACTACCAATTTTAGTTCCTCCTGTACTTCTAAGGATTATCCCATCAAACCTTTTATCACGTGTTGTACCAAGGGGGTGGTCTACATGTTGCAGTGCCCGTGTGGTCTGCAATATGTGGGCAGGACGAAGCGCCCTCTACAGGTACGCTTAAATGAACACATAAACAACATCAGATTGGGATATACCAAACATTCTGTGTCAAAACATTACCTATTAGTCCATAATATGGACCCTAAGAATACCATCTTCTTAGGTATTGATAAATTCAATCCTCACTGGAGAGGCAGCCATCTTGTGAAAACCATTTCCAAATTAGAAATGTCATGGGTCCATAAACTAAAATGTTACACCCCCTTTGGCCTTAACATAGAGGTGGATGTGAACTGTTTCATATCTGACTCTTAAAAAACTGGTTTACCAACCATTGATCATCTCTTGGTGCATCCTTACAACACTAGAGTAGCTATGTGAGGTCTATTTATTCATTTATTATTTTCCGTGTAAACCACAAATACATTTGTCATGTATGTATAGGAGTATATATGGACGATACTTAAATGAATTTTATATCCATTTGTAGTATATTGGTGTGCGAGCAGACTCGATGTGAGCCTTAACCATGTATGGACAAGATACGTTGTACTTGCCCTTAACCACTTGACCACTGGGCACTTAAACCCCCTTCCTAACCAGACCAATTTTCAGCTTTCGGTGCTCTCACAATTTGAATGACAATTACTCAGTCATACAACATTCTACCCATTTGAAATTTTTGTCCTTTTTTTCACACAAATAGAGCTTTCTTTTGGTGGTATTTGATCACCTCTGGGTTTTTTATTTTTTGCGCTATAAAAGAAAAACGACTGAAAATTCTGTAAAAAAAAAAAAAAAAAAAAACTTGTTTCTGTCATATTAGTGGGTTATTTCTCACACACAGCATATGCATACCACAAATTACACCCCAAAACACATTCTGCTATTCCTCCCGAGTATGGCGATACCACATGTGAGACTTTTACACAGCGTCGCCACATACAGAGGCCCAACATGCAGGGAGCACCATCAGGCGTTCTGGAACACCCAGACCAATTCTGACATTTCTCTCCTACATGGAAAAATCATAATTTATTTGCTAGAAAATTACATAGAACCCCAAAACATTATATATTCTTTTTTAGCAAAGACCCTAGAGAATACAATGGCGGCCGTTACAACTTTTTATCTCGCACGGTATTTTCGCAGAAATTTATTGAACATTAGCCCAATGTTTTTTTCAAAATGTGAAAGATGAAGTTACGCCGAGTAAATAGATACCCAACATGTCACACTTCAAAATTGCGCACACTCGTGGAATGGCGCCAAACTTCGCTACTTAAAAATCCCCATAGGCGGTATTGCAGAGTATTGGGGTATTGCAAAGTATCATGCAGGGTATTGGGGTATTGCCGAGTATTGGGGTATTGCCGAGTATTGGGGTATTGCCGAGTATTGGGGTATTGTTGAGTACTGGGGTATTGTTGGGTACTGGGGTATTGTGGGGTACTGTTGGGTACTGGGGTATTGTTGGGTACTGGGGTATTGTTGGGTACTGGGGCATTGCTGAGTACTGGGGTATTGTGGGGGTACTGTTGGGTACTGGGGTATTGTTGGGTACTGGGGTATTGTTGGGTACTGGGGCATTGCCGAGTACTGGGGTATTGCCGAGTACTGGGGTATTGCCAAGTATTGGGGTATTGCCGAGTATTGGGGTATTGCCGAGTATTGGGGTATTGTTGGGTACTGGGGTATTGTTGGGTACTGGGGTATTGTGGGGTATTGTTGGGTACTGGGGTATTGTTGGGTACTGGGGTATTGTTGGGTACTGGGGTATTGTGGGGTATTGTTGGGTACTGGGGTATTGTGGGGTATTGTTGGGTACTGGGGTATTGTGGGGTATTGTTGGGTACTGGGGTATTGTGGGGTATTGTTGGGTACTGGGGTATTGTTGGGTACTGGGGTATTGTGGGGTATTGTTGGGTACTGGGGTATTGCTGGGTACTGGGGGATTGCTGGGTACTGGGGATTGCAGGGTACTAGGGGATTGCAGAGCTGGGATGTTTTGAGGGATGGCTGGATCTGTGACTGCATTTGTCACAGATCCAGCCACAGCTCAGCTGCTGACACCCCGCTCCCCCCCCCTAACCTCGCACACTGTACCGAACGGTACAGAGAGGAGAGGGAGGAGAGGGAGGAACCGGCGTCATCAAATGACGCCGGTTTGTTTACAAGTGATCGCGCCGTCATTCGACGGCGCAATCACGTGGTAAACGGCCGCTATCAGCGGCAATTTACCGTGATCCGTGATGCGCCGGGTCTTCTAGACCCGGCGAGCACGGTCACTTTCGCGAGCGCGTCCCAGGGGACGCGCAATCGCGGAAGTGCACGACGACGTCCCAGGGACGTCGTGTCAAAGTAACTCCACCGCGCCGTAGCAGTAAAATGCTTATGGCGCGGTGGGGAAGTGGTTAAATGGGGTAGTGGGGTCTTGCATCCTTCCCGTTTTTAGTTTTTCCTTTTTAGTTTCAGTTAAAATTATTATTGTCCCTAATATTGACTTTTAAGATCCCGGTGGCATGATATTCCTTAATGTCTAATCCGGTAAGGGAACCAATTGCATTCACTACCAACAGCCATCTACTCTTTCCAGTATCCAAGATGGCGGGCGTGTGGCTGCACGTCACACAGTCGGTATTTATATATTTTTTGTGTAAATCACAAGTTTATGTTTCATTTATGTATAGCAATATATATGGGTGACCTGTTAAATATATCTTTTATTTGTTTGTAATGTATGGATGTGGGGGCTGAGCACATTGGATGTGAGCTCTGACCATGTCTGGAAGAGATACGCTGGGCTTGCCATTAATAGGGGAGTGTTGTTTTGCGTTTTTCATCCTCTTTTTTAAATTGTTACTATATATTATTGTTGTTGATACTTACTTTTTTTGATTCTAGTGGTATGATATTTTTAATAAATATTGTCTGCTTTGGTAAGGAAACCCCGTTCTGTTACCAGCAATAGTAATCAAAAAAATCCTTTTCCAGTATCTAAGATGGCGGGCGGGCAGCCTGGTGTGACTGACATCGAGGCTGCGCATCACGCTCTGTGTACATATGCAGTGATTCAGCACGCCGCCTGTATCCCGTGAACACGTCCCTCTAGTGACGAAACGTAGGGAGGCGACGTGCTGACGTCACCGCGCAAATTTCTCTCTACCTGGAAGACACGGGCGGAATGTGCTAGCCGGCCGGCTTATTTTATATTGGATGCCTGTCTTTGACCACTGTCTTGTAAGTGCATACCATTTTCTTTTTATATTAAAACCTGATGATTTTACACAATGCGAGCCTTTTTGTCCTTCTATACATCTTGACGCATACCGACGATACCGAGGATGGTCCCCATATAGGTGATCTGGACGTTGGAGGTGTTCATGTTGACTTCTGGGTGTTGACATAAGGCTCATTTTCACTGTGCATCTGGTAAGAGGCCATTCATACCTATGGTGGAGGTGTTTACTTTCAACACTTTTTCTCAATAGTCTGTCATCAATGTTTACACCCGGGAGATCTCCAATATGAACTCTTACTTCACAATTGAAATTTGAAATTACATCTGCTCCTGTGCATTCATTTTTTGCATTTTTACGGACTAAACCTATTGTTTATTCTCCTATTGTCATACTGCTTAGATATATTTGCAGTCTTTTTAGCGCAATTTTGTTCTTTGTATATCATGTTTGAGGTTGTATAACCTTTTTATTATTGCAGCTTCTAACCTTTTATTATTGTTTCTATAACGAGCGCTATATAATCTTTACCTTTTGCACACACTGGAGGAGCGATTTTGGCCCACTCCTCCACACATATCATCTTTAGATCAGTCAGGTTTCTGGGCTGTCGCTGAGAAACACGGAGTTTGAGCTCCCTCCAAAGATTCTCTATTGGGTTTAGGTCTGGAGACTGACTAGGCCACGCCAGAACCTTGATATGCTTCTTACAGAGCCACTCCTTGGTTATCCTGGCTGTGTGCTCCGGGTCATTGTCATGTTGGAAGACCCAGCCTCGACCCATCTTCAAAGCTCTAACTGAGGGAAGGAGGTTGTTGCCCAAAATCTTGCAATACATGGCCCCGGTCATCCTCTCCTTAATACAGTGCAGTCACCCTGTCCCATGTGCAGAAAAACACCCCCAAAGCATGATGCTACCACCCCCATGCTTCACAGTAGGGATGGCGTTCTTGGCATGGTACTCATCATTCTTCTTCCTCCAAACACGGTTAGTGGAATTATGACCAAAAAGTTCTATTATGGTCTCATCTGACCACATGACTTTCTCCCATGACTCCTCTGGATCATCCTTATGGTCATTGGCAAACTTAAGACGGGCCTTGACATGTGCTGATTTAAGCAGGGGAACCTTCCGTGCCATGCATGATTTCAAACCATGACGTCTTAGTGTATTACCAACAGTAACCTTGGAAACGGTGGTCCCAGCTCTTTTCAGGTCATTGACCAGCTCCTCACGTGTAGTCCTGGGCTGATTTCTCACCTTTCTTAGGATCATTGAGACCCCACGAGGTGAGATTTTGCATGGAGCCCCAGTCCGAGGGAGATTGACAGTCATGTATATCTTCTTCCATTTTCTAATGATTGCTCCAACAGTGTACCCTTTTTTCACCAAGCTGCTTGGCAATTTCCCCGTAGCCCTTTCCAGCCTTGTGGTGGTGTACAAATTTGTCTCTAGTGTCTTTGGACAGCTCTTTGGTCTTGGCCATGTTAGTAGTTTGATTCTTGCTGATTGTATAAGGTGGACAGGTGTCACTCTTTATGCAGCTAATGACCTCAAACAGGTGCATCTAATTTAGCATAACAAATGGAGTGGAGGTGGACATTTTAAAGGCAGACTAACAGGTCTTTGAGGCTCATAATTCTAGCTGATAGACAGGTGTTCAAATACTTATTTTCCTCACTGTATACCTTTGAAACTCATAGTGGGCAGGTAGTGTTAGGGGCATAAATATTTTCATGCTGTGTCATTAAGCCACTATAAGGAGTCCTGATGCTGCTGCCACATTATTTTGAAAAGTAATTGTTCATCATGAATTTAAAAAGTCACGGATGGCATAGAAATGACGTTAATCAAACTTTTAAATTATGAGGCACTATGGTATAGTCAGGCTACAGCTACTTAAGGCCTGTGTCATTCTGCTTTTCAAATTTAATCACCATGCTACTGCAACTTCAAGCTTTTGTAATTTTGCCACCATATGGGCTCCTACTGCTAATGCCAAAAGGCTGAGTGATTATGTACCGATATATTACTCGTACTGCTGCTGTCAACTTTTGTCCGAGAGATTTGCCACTTTCTATTACTACTGCTGCAGCTGATGGCACCTCTTGACCGAGCTATTTGCCATTTTTATTACTCTTACCACTGCTGCTGTTCATGGCATCTCTTGCCCGATTGATTTGACACTATATTGTCTTGTACTACTACTGCTGCTGCTCAGTCAAGACACCTATGTCACAAGTTATTTGCCACTCTATACTACTATTACCACTGCTGCTCATCATGGCACCTCTTGCCCAAGTGATTTGACTCTGTATTGTCTACTACTACTACTACTGCTGCTCAGTCAAGACACCTATGTCACAAGTTATTTGCCACTCTATACTACTATTACCACTGCTGCTGCTGCTGCTGTTCATCCATGGCACCTCTTGCCCAAGTGATTTGACACTGTATTGTCTACTACTACTACTACTGCTGCTGCTCAGTCAAGACACCTATGTCACAAGTTATTTGCCACTCTATACTACTATTACCACTGCTGCTCATCATGGCACCTCTTGCCTAAGTGATTTGACACTGTATTGTCGACTACTACTACTACTGCTGCTGCTCAGATAAGACACCTATGTCACAAGTTATTTGCCACTCTATACTACTATTACCACTGCTGTTCATCATGGCATCTCTTGCCCGAGTGATTTAACACTATATTGTCTTGTACTACTACTGCTGCTGCTCAGTCAAGACACCTATGTCACAAGTTATTTGCCACTCTATACTACTATTACCACTGCTGCTCATCATGGCACCTCTTGCCGAAGTGATTTGACATTGTATTGTCTACTACTACTACTGCTGCTGCTCAGTCAAGACACCTATGTCACAAGTTATTTGCCACACTATACTACTATTACCACTGCTGCTCATCATGGCACCTCTTGCCTAAGTGATTTGACACTGTATTGTCGACTACTACTAATACTACTGCTGCTGCTCAGTCAAGACACCTATGTCACAAGTTATTTGCCACTCTATACTACTATTACCACTGCTGTTCATCATGGCATCTCTTGCCCGAGTGATTTGACACTATATTGTCTTGTACTACTACTGCTGCTGCTCAGTCAAGACACCTATGTCACAAGTTATTTGCCACTCTATACTACTATTACCACTGCTGCTCATCATGGCACCTCTTGCCCAAGTGATTTGACTCTGTATTGTCTACTACTACTACTACTGCTGCTCAGTCAAGACACCTATGTTACAAGTTATTTGCCACTCTATACTACTATTACCACTGCTGCTGCTGCTGCTGTTCATCATGGCACCTCTTGCCCAAGTGATTTGACACTGTATTGTCTACTACTACTACTACTGCTGCTGCTCAGTCAAGACAACTATGTCACAAGTTATTTGCCACTCTATACTACTATTACCACTGCTGCTGCTGTAAAGTCTTGCCCAAGTGTTTAGATGCTATCTAGTACTATTACCACTACTGCTTGTAATGGTGCCTGTGTGATAATTACATTATATTTTAATACTACTGCTGCTGCCTTCATGCTGAGTAATGCTTCATGACCTCTCTGGCACAGCGGATCCACCAACAGCCTCCGCTACAAGCTACCAGACCGGACCGGAACAGCAAGTGTGACTGAGGCCGCGTACACACGAGGGGATATGTCCGCTGAAAACGGTCCGATGGACCGTTTCAGCAGACATCTCCGCTCGTGTGTATGGGCTAGCGGACAGATTTCTCCACCCGACAGATTTCAAAGCAAGCTTTGAAATCTATCCGGTGGGAATCTGTCCGCCCGACATGTCTGCTGGTTAGTACACTTACCAGCAGACATGTCGTCTCCCACCACCGCCGCGCCGCTGCCGAATGGATTCGGCGCATGCGCGGAAGTGTTTTACTTCCTGGTGCGGTGACGTGCCGGTGACGCGGCGGCGTCAACGTCACCGCCGCGTCACCGCCACGTCACCGCGCCGTCCGGCGGCGGGGAATTTGATCCGATGGTGTGTACACGCCATCGGATCAAACTCCCGATCGGACATATCCGATGGAAATGGTCCGCGGACCGTTTTCATCGGATATGTCCGATGGTGTGTACGCGGCCTCAGGCTGCATTCACACCTAGACGTAGGCAATAGCGGCGTTTTTTTCGGCGTTTTTTTCGGCGTTTTGTCGCGCGTTTGCGCGCGTTTGCATACAGCGTCTTCCGACGTTTTTGTACATGGTCCTTTTTCACATAATCCAATAGGAAAAATGATCATCCCTGACATCACTTGTTGCTATCCTAGGATTTTTTTTTTCCCCTTCCTGTGTGAATATACCTCTTCCGGGTCATCATTGTGCTTTCGACTCCACACTGAAAATGAGCAATGATGAGATGGCATGTATGCTGGCAGCAGCCACTGCCACCACATATATGCTATACCAGGGACAGAGGAGAAGGAAGAGGGCACGGAGATATTGGATCCACCCTGTTATTGCCGGTCGGGAAGAGACAGGCCAGTTTTGGGTCCTTTTTAAAGATCTCCGAGAGCACGAGGATAAATTTCTGGACTACACTAGGATGTCAATGAAAAGGTTAGTAAAAAGTATCTGTATTCATTGTTTTTGACATTGTACCTTTCTTTGTCCACTAAAAACCCCATTTATTTTTATTAACAGCTTCGATGAGTTGCTTGAACTGCTCAGCGGTCGATTACAGAAGATGGACACCTTTTTCCGCAATTGCATACCCCCTGTGGAGCGACTTATCATCACACTGAGGTAAGTTAAAAAATCTTTGTCAAATTTGTGCTGATATACGTTTTTTTTTTTTTTTTTCAAAAATTATGCTCTAGTGCCCATACAATAAATTTAAATCAAAATTGTAGAAAACCCAAAAGAAAGCTACCGTATTTGCAGGGGTATAAGACCACTGTGTGCAAGACGACCCCCTAATTTTACATCCAAAAATTTTTTTTTGTGATATACTCACCGTAGAAAAGACTACCCCCTTCCTACTATTCATAAATCGCCTCACGGTGCCACCATTACATGACAGACTGTGCCCCATTACATGACAGACTGTGCCCCATTACATGACAGACTGTGCCCCATCACATGCCAGACCAGCCCCATTACATGTCCTGACCTGCCCCATTACATGATCAGACCGTGCCCTTACCTTTGAGAATCTTGGCCGTACGTTTCTTCAAAAGCCGTGCCTCCTACATCTTCTGTTCCGTGATAGGCGGAACATTAAGCGTCCTATGAGGCACTGTGTTCAGTGTTCGTCCATCACGGAGGCCCTCTCGCCCGAGGACGAGAGGGCCTCCGTGATAGGCGGAAACCAAACACACCAAACACTATTGCATACACTACCCAATAATAATATATTTGTATATGCATGTAATATTAAAAAACACACGTTTTAGAAGGTCCAACATTTTTTATTTTTTTAGAAAGAATATTATAAACTTTATTCATTAAATTTTTTTACTTTTTTTTTATTTTTCTCAACAAAACGAACTGAAGCAAACGTTGCTCATAGAACAGTTTATTTATTAAAGATTCTGAAATCTTCTAGGGGATTCCCCTGTGTCATCCACTGACATGCCAGAATGTATGGCTTGGCCAAAACATGTCCAATTGGAAGTGGAAGTTGTAGCATGCGGCCAACGGGAAGGTGGTGTTGCTGGTGGTGGTGGTGGTGGTGTTGGTGTAGGTTGGTGATTGTAAGGTGGGAGTGTAGGCAGGTGTGGGAAATCAGAATACGTCAATGTCGTCCGAGAAGGGTAAGGAGGTTGTGTCGGCAGATGAAGTGTTTGGGAAGTCGGAGGATGGTAGGCAGAAGGTGTCGTCTGTGGGTGTGTGTAAGTTGAAAGTGTAGAAGTTTGCGTCTGCAGGTGCGTGACATTAGGAAGTGTTGTGGAAGTGTATGCAGAAGGTGGTGTTGGTAGATGAGGGTGGGTAGAAACTGCTGTCGTCTGAGTCGGGTAAGGTGGTGTGGGTTGAGGTAGGTGGCTGGAAAAAGGTGGTGCTGTGAAATGAGGAAGTGGTGGTGCTGATAGATGTTGCGGGGTGTGGCTAGCATAGGGACCATAGGCTGGCGGTTCTGGGGTTTGGAAGGGTTCTTCTGGTGGTATAAAGGTGGCAATGTACCGTATGGTACCTGCCAACATTTCAGCCTGTAGGCTTTTAGGAACCCTGTCGATTAGTTCCGCTAGACATTGTGTAGACTTGTGTCCATATGAAAGTTGATTAGTACCCATTCTGTCTTTCATTTCTCCCATTATCTCAAGCATAAGTTTTAAATTTGGGTCTGGATCCGCAGCCTTTCTTCTGGTCCCCCTCGCAACTACACGCGGTAACGGCCTTGGTGTTGACTCCTCCTCTCCCGGAGGTGTTGCCGTTGTGGATTGCGAAGAACTGGCCAACTGGCTTTCCGGCTCCAGACCCTCCAGTGCCTGATCGCTGGAATTTCTGCTGCTTGTATCCATCCCGACAGGGTCGGTTGGAGCTGCTTCCTCCCAGCTGTTTTCAGTCCTGAAAATATAAATGAGTTATTATAACTTACGTATACCCATTTTGTTTACTGTCCTTAGTACAGATAATAGTTTACCTCGCCAAAGTCATTGAAGGTCGAAGGAATTCCAATTCCTTTGCATGAATGTACTCCTTCGTGGCACATGCCGCCGATCCACTCCTGGTATTCCTCATTTGTCTCAGGTAGCGTGTATAGGCGTCCCGAATATTCTTCCATTTATCTTTAATCTGTTTAACTGTCAAAAACAAAATAAAATAATATATATTATTTTCTTTGTAGGTATTTATCGACTGGACAGTCTCTAGGAAGTCTACATTATGCCTTTCGTATAGGCAAGTCTACAGCGAGTTACATCATACGTGACACCTGCTCTGCTATATGGGAGGTTCTCCCGGAGGTAGTTTTCAAGAAACCTACTGCACAGGAATGGGCACAGATTGCGGAGGTATTCTGGCAACACTGCAACTTTCCCAATTGTGTCGGAGCAATAGATGGGAAGCACATCAGGATTGTGAAGCCCATGTCAAGTGGAAGCAAATTCTTTAACTACAAGAAATATTTCTCATTTGTATTAATGGCTGTGGCTGATGCAAACTATTGCTTTACATACATAGACATTGCGTCATATGGCAGCAGCGCGGACTCAACTATCTTTGGGAACTCTTCCTTTGGTCAAATGCTGCGAACAAATGATCTTGACCTACCAGAATGCAGTCCACTCCCAGGCACAAATGGCCCTCCCCTACCCAGTGTATTTGTGGGTGATGAGGCCTTTTCATTGGGGACAAATCTCCTACGGCCTTATTCGGGTCATAGTTTAACAGAGGAGAGGAGCGTGTTCAACTACCGCCTAACCAGAGCACGGCGAGTAGTTGAATGCGCTTTTGGTATACTTGCCAATAAGTGGCGGCTCCTGCACACTCCGATAGTGCTAAACATGCAGAATGCCGTCACTGCTGTCAAAGCTGCGTGTGCCTTGCACAACTTTGTGAGGCAGCGCGATGGCTTTGATTTTGAAGAGCCGGTTTCTGAGACTATGGAAAGAGCTCAGTGGACTGGTGTCCGTGGGAACAGGCAGGGTTCATATGTCCGCGATCAGTATGCGGCATATTTCATGTCTCCTGCAGGACAGGTACCATGGCAGCTGGATGCTATTTAATTATTAACATTATTGTTTTTTTAGTGAAACTATAATGCTTGCTGTACTTTTTTTGAACAATAAATCATATGCTGTTGTGATACAATAAAAATATTTGATTGATGTATTAAGAAGTCTCATGTTTATTTTATTTTGAGATTTTTTTTTACTTTTGGTGCATTATCCCTATGGTATCAAATCGGGGTCAGAGTGTCAGGATGGGAAGAACAACTCACGGGTCCTGCCTCAGTCCTGTCTACTAGGTCCTGCCTCAGTCCTGCCTACTAGGTCCCGGGTCCTGCCTAGTAGGAAGGGGAGTATCCCCTCAGTGGGGCATTGTACTGTATTATTCACTGATAACAATGATGGTATACTAATCCTCCTAGGTGGAATAGTATACCATCATTGGTATCAGTGAATACTACAGTACAGTGCCCCATTGTTGTTGTCAAGGTGGGGGATAGTGCGTCATGACATTGGAAGGTGTTGTGTCTAGGGCCGGATAAAGGCTAGCAAACGGCCAAATCTGTGCTCGTGCAGCAGCATAGGTGCTTACAAAAGGTGGTGGCAATAGATATTTTATTTAACCACTTCAAGACGGCCGTCAGCACATATACGGCCACAGGGTGTTTCTACTTCTGTGGTGGTCCGTATTTGTACGGCTGACCCTTCCCTCGTTCACCACACGCGCTCCTGAGCGCCCAGCGGGGAACTTCTGTGCTGGCCGTGTACCTTGGACACATCAAATGACAGAACACTGTGAAAGACACATTTGAGTGACCGTTTGATAGAAAATCTGTGCGGCCAATTAGAGATGATCTCATATGTACACAGATGAGATCATTTCTCATTGGCGGCTAACAAAATGACAGCATCATGTGAGGGAGAGAGGAGACCAATCTGTGTCTCTTGCAAATAGTGACACAGGTCTGTCACCTCCCCCAGTCTACCCCCTTCCCCCACTGTTAAAACACTATATTGAGTACACATTCCCTTCCTCAACCCCCTAGCATTTTCCTGCCAGTCACATTACTGCAAAAAATGAGAAAGGCGTTAAAATTTGTGTCAAAAGTGTACCATGTGTCCGCCATAATGTAGTCTTGAGAATATACCAACAAAATAGTCTTCTGTAGATAAAAGTAAAAAACCATGGGTTTACAAACATTGAATTTTATGTTCATTTTAACTGTTTGCAGGAGTTTACCTTTTCTATCCTTATCTGTTATGTCACTCCAATTATGAAAAATCTGAGAGGCAATTTGGTTCCATGCCCTCCTCCGAACTGTACGCAGACTGTAGGATGGATCTTTGATGTCATGCAGGCAGGGGTGCTCCTTGACCATCCTTATGAATTTCTCAGGGTCTAGGAGGGAGAGGGTTTCATTCATGTCTGGATCCATGTCTGAATCCATGCTGCTGTGTGAAAATACTGCTATGGAAAATGGTGATTTTTGGACTTCCTGTTTGAGATTATGTAGTTTTTTTTTACATTTCCTGTATTCAATTTGAGCAACAGTGGCGACAAAACGCTTGTACAAACGCTTGTTGTCGCGCAATACATGCGTATCGGGCGTTTTACATTGATTTCAATGGGAAACAAAAAACGCTCAAATACGCCCAAATCGCGCGATTTGCACGACAAAAAAGGGTCTGGAACTTTTTTTGACTACAGGCGACGGGCGATATGCGCATCAGCGTGCAGATGTGAACCATCCCCATTGCCTTTAATGTATTTTCGTCCCTCTGGCGTTTGTGAGCGACGCGCTACAGGCGACAAAACGCCAAGGTGTAAATGGGCCCTTAAACACTGAACTTTATGTTAAAACCTGTTTTGCTGCCTTTATACTGCAACCATTAGCCTGTCTGCAAGAGCAACTCTGTATATAGTATGTATATATATATATATATATATATATATATATATATATATATATATATATATATAAGAGGAAATAGTATAAAATGTTTTTGGTTATTAGGAAGTTAGATCTGTTGATGTTGATGTGTTAGATGTGAACTTAGATGTGTTGAAAAACCTACCATCTCAATAAGAAAAGAAACATTGAAAAAAAAAATTTTTTTATTAAAATAAAATGAATCAAATGGAATTCTGCAAACGCTTCTGAATCTCCATCATCTCCGCATACTTCTTCATATGCTGTTGCTCCAGCTGAATATTCTGTTGGTCCAGATACCGCATTTTCCGCAGATTTACACGAATTCTATCTTGGATCCTCTGCATTTCGCTCTGTTTCACCAAAAACTCTTTCATAGCTGTTAGGATATAAGAAAAAAAAAATTTGATTTCAAAGACCGTTACCAAATACATAAAATATTTATGTTGCTTATTAAACAATCATTATCATGTATACACAATTGTTATGTGTCTTCGCCTTACAGTATACTTCGATCATAAATACCATATTATTGTTCTGAAATCTGACGGGTGCTCTTTAAATGCTGTCCATTTTTATATCTACAAAGCCTGACTGAGGCTCATAGGAACGGTCTCTTCCTCCTGCACGTCTTCTCCTACTGCTGATACTCCAGCAGAAGTTTGGGGGGGGGGGGGTGCAGCTCCTCATCTTGCTCCTCAACATGAGCTGGGCAGGGCGAGTGGGAGGGCCCTGGCTGCTCCTCCTCATCCCTCTCCTCCTCTTCCGCATCCTCCTCCTGCTCCTCCTCTTCATCCTCCTCCTCTACGGCCTCTCGCCTTGTGCTTTTGTGGCACACAGCTGGTAGAGGAGCTCCTATAATAACACAATGTTCATATATGTAAAAATGTTTTCTAATGACGTATGCAAATTCTGTGTACTCTGCTGTATTGTATATGAATACAAATTCATTTATATAGACAGTTAACCAATGGGACAATGTTATATTAAAGGGTCTTGTGGGCACTACAGGGGACTCAGCGTGAGCTGGGCTGCCACCATGGTAAAATGAGCTGTTTTTGATCCCCTTTGTTTTGTTCAGACAATCTCATGTTAAAAAAAGGGCCTGATGGAGCACACGGGATTACTATGACAACCCCACGCCAAACACAGGAATTTAGTGGGAATCTATATATATAAAACTCAACGTGTGTGTGTATGTATGTATGTATGTATGTATGTACCAGCATCACGTCCAAACGGCTAAAGATATTTACATGAAACTTGCCACACAGGTTACTTATATGTCAGCCACAAACATAGGATAGGTGGTTTAACCCTTACCCACCCCCATTTGCCATGGTCGGGGTTTTTCTTTAAAGTCCCATTCAGCTCTATGGGAAATACATGTTACTTCATAACAGCTGTAGATATTTCAATAACACTTGGTCACATGTTACTTATACGTCCACTTAAAGTATAGGATCGTTAATTTATCCCTTAACTACCCCCATTTGTGAGGGTCAGGGTTTTTGTTTAAAGTCCCATGCAAAGCAATGGGAAAAGTATGTTCCCACATAACTTCTGTCTTCCTGTCTGCTGTTCCATGTCTTTTTTCAACAGTACTATGAATACCTTGGCTGGTGGTGATATATGTTACCACAACATGGCGTCTGGGTTAACAACATCTGCCCTTACATTAATTACATATGTACAAAAAACTATAGGTACAGCGCTAAAGAAGCATGACGTGTATAAATGAAAAATAACTATTAGTGAAAAAACTTATAAATAAAGTGAAAATAATGTGGTTATAGGAAATGAGAATCGAGAGTGATCCAATTAATATAGTCCATAATATGTGAAATTGAACATAAAAATCTTCTTCCACCAAACGACACCCAGTGAATAAGGTTGGCTCCTTACCACAAGAATAGACCGTATATGAACCGGTCAGATGAGCATGGGGATGATTATAGTCTTCCCAGACCAACTTCTCCAAAGCAACAGACAGAACAATTGATGGTTCCACAGCGTTGTTTAAAGCAAAGTATGGGGATGTTTCAAAGGTGCTTTGTCCTTCCTTTTCTGGAGACTAAACATTTCATGCATACACACCAGGAAAGAGCTTAGAGACTTAGATTTGGATTTTTTTATGTCATTAATTACATATGACCTTACATAACTGTAACCAAAGGAGCTGCGGTGGCTCAACGCGATTGGCACTGCGCTGACAAGCCATTCACCTCTGCAGCTAGGGGTTCGGATCCCGGCTCCCGGTGGGTGTGCTATGCGAGGTAAGCCTGCGCTTAGTACGCCCACCCCCCCTCCCACAAAAACCACCACACTTACACACGCACTCGAAATTGGGTTAACATGCACGCACTCTGACCACGCGGTCTCTAAAAAGAGAGGCGAAGGACTAACGGGGCTGGTTGAGCGGGCAAATCCTCTCACTCCCTTATAGGGACGTCCCTCTGCCCCGTTGGGCTTCAAAGCGGAGCAGGTAGGACGGGCTGTGTGGGAGGACCCCCTCACACCCGCCATTGCCACCCGGGGCATGGAGAAAGGTGGCAGATTGCCTCTGGGGGAGGCCTGCCTACTCCCAACTCCTGCAGTCCGGCTCCTCTCTCGAGTACACGCACAAAATACACTTTAGAAAAAAAAAAATACATAACTGTCACCAATAACTTACCTGGATGATATTCATCCCGTATACGTTTGACCTGGTCCATGTGGCGCCTCTTCAGGTCCGACCATTTTTTTAATATGGCCATGCGGTCGTGTGTGCAGCCCTGTTGGTCGCGTAAGTCCTGCATTAGGGAGCTGATCACTTTTTTTTTTCCTCCTGCCTCCGCAGCTGATCGTAGCCCTTTTGCAGGAACCTCTGCAAGATGAAGAACAAAGTATATTATAATACTTTTGTTTAAACCCTTATGAATATATATGACGGAAATCTATGGTATTCAACAATTGGAAGCATTCTCGCCTTAATAATCAATTACAGGGGTAACATGACAGATTTTATATCTTGCCATTTTGCTCGCCACCTAATTATGTATATATGAGTAACAACACAGGATACACGTATAGGGGAGAAATGCGTTGCTATTCATCTGACCGCTATAATTATTTTTGGACACATTATTTTTTTTCATCCCTATCTTTATATAGGAACAATAATATGTTTGTTTCTTTTGACTTTTTTTTTTTTCAACAATAAATTTTTATTTGGTTTTTCAAAAAGAACATACAAACTTGCAAGCAATTAGCCTGTAATGCACCACATGAGAACTTTACACAGTATACAAGGAGTACAGACATCACTGTATGTAGTGTGGTACAAGGCGTAACTTCGAAGATAGCATTCAACAGAAAGACTAGTTAAATGGGTCAAACGTTATCCCATACACGGTACACCATTGGTAACGGTGTTAGGCCTTCTCCTGGACACCCCATGCGGGATCACTACTGTGTCCAGGGTCCAGGCCCTATCCCCCTCCCCCGAGGTTAGACCCAGACAAGCTATAAGTTTAGGTTAATACTAGTACTAATGGAGTAGGAATAGAAACAGAACATTAATCAAAGATATATACAGCTTATCCTAATATTCCTGAGTAGGTAGCTTAACAGTCGGGGGGCAAAGGAAGTAGCGGGTTCGTTTTGAACCAGTGTAACCACGGGTGCCATAGTCGGAGAATCTTGTCTCTGTTTTTGTTCCTAAGCGCCAATGTGTGTTCGTAGGTAAAGTGTAGGTGGGTAGTTTGTACAATTTCTCCCAGGGTTGGTGGGGATGGGTTTTTCCACTTTCTAGCGATATTCAGGTTCGCTGAGAGTAGAACGTGGGCCAATGTATGTTTCAGGTGTTTCGGGTATTGGTCTAAGTCAAGAAGCAAGACTGCCAAACTGGGTGTCGGAGCTATCTGGAGCTGGGATATCTCAGACAGTAGTCTGAATACGGATTCCCAGAAGCGAGATAAGGAAGGACAGCTCCAAAATATATGGAGCATGTCCCCCTTCTCTCCACAATTTCTCCAACATCGATTGTCCTGGGAGGGTCCATATCTAGATATTTTATCTGGGGTCAAGTACCACCTTTGTGCTATTTTAATAGACATTTCCCACAGGGTAGAGCAGGACGTAACGTCATAAGTTGAATTGCAGGCCGTGTCCCATTGTTTTGTTGTAAATGTACGTCCCAGGTCCGATTCCCACTGGAGCAAGGGAGTTGTTTTAGAAAAGACATTTTTTTGTTGGAGAATGTTGTAGAAAAGAGTTATTCCTTTAAGGATGGGTTTAGAGCTACTAAGAAAAAGCCAGGCCGGGCGGGGAATAGTACGTTCCCATGAGGGCGATTCATGGAGGTAGTGTCGTGTCCTTAGGTAGAGGTAGAGGTCTGAGTTAGGGATGTGATAGGTCTTTTGTAGGTCAGGGAAAGATTTGATGTCGTTACCACTGAAGAGATCGTTAATGTGTAAAATGCCCTTCTCTCTCCATTTTAAGAAGGAGATCAGGTTAATGTTGTGTTGTAGTGCCAGGATGGGGATTTTTAGCTTGAGTGCATCAGGGTGGTCGTGACTAAGGTCTACAAACTTGTTCCACACTCGGATTGTAGCCCTCATAGTGGGAGGGACTGAGGAAGGGATTTTAGATGAAAGGGAGGTAGAGAGTAGCCATGTGGATAAGTCTCCACCAGGTACAAAGGTGGATTCTATTTGTCCCCAGATGGTGTGTGGAGAAGGCACAAACCACTTTCTGGCCTGGGTGAGCACCGAGGCCATATAGTAGTCCTGGAAGTTTACATATCCGGTGCCTCCGGCTTTTCGGTGCTTGATCAATCTGGGGTGCGCGCATTTAGATTTTTTGCCTTGCCAGATGAAGGAGGACAGAATTGTTTGTAGAGATCTAAAGTAGTAGAGGGGGATGACAATAGGAAGAGTCCTGAATAGATATAAGATTTGGGGGAGATGAAAAATTTTAAACGCCGCTAGGCGGCCCAACCAAGACAGCTCCTGAGACACGAGCCTGCGCAGAGTCTCCTGTAATTTGTCGCGGAAAGTGATGTAATTGTGCTTAAAGAGCAGTTTGGTAGTATTGGTCAACTGAACTCCAAGATAAGTTATGGCTTGGTCTGTCCATGTATATGGAAACTGTTGCTGCAGTAGTAAGCTCGTTGGAGAGTTAACTCCCAGGTTTAAGATATGAGATTTGGATTCATTGATTTTGTAGTAAGAGACTCTGCTGAACCAGGCCAACGTCTCCTGAACTGCCGATAGGGAAGTGTTGGGGTTGGTCAACATCAAGATTACGTCATCTGCAAAAAGGCTAATTTTGTGTTCCTGGATTCCTACAGTTAGTCCTGTGATATTTGTATTAGAGCGTATATGTTGTGCAAGGGGTTCCATTGCGAGGTTGAAAATCAGGGGGGATAGGGGGCACCCTTGTCGGGTTCCGTTAGAAATAAGAAATGGGGACGATAAGGAATCAGCGGAATATACCTGGGCAGAGGGGGTAGAGTATAGGGCCATAATAGCGCTATGGATTGGACCCGAAAAGCCAAATTTCAATAATGTTGAGGAAAGGTACCCCCAATGCACCCTGTCAAACGCTTTTTCAGCGTCCAGAGACAGGAGAACAGAGGGGGTACCCGAGCACCCCGCTTGGTGGATAATATCAATCATCCTCCTCGTAGCGTCTGAGGCTTGACGGCCCTTTGTGAAGCCGGATTGATCAATATGGATAAGAAAAGGGAGGATGTTGATTAGTCTATTGGCGATAGTTTTTGCATAGATTTTGACGTCTACGTTGAGTAGAGAAATGGGGCGGAAGTTTTGGGGCGATGTCGGGTCCTTACCGGGTTTAGGAAGTGTAACTATTATTGCTTTAAGCATTTCTTGGGGGAAGGAAGAAGAGGCTACGGCGGAGTTGAAGACTTTGCATAGATTTGGGGCCAGAATGTGATGAAATTTTTTGTAGTATTCACCAGTAAACCCGTCTGGGCCTGGAGACTTGGAGTTGGGGAGGCAATGAATAGTTCGTGTTATTTCATCTGCCGTAAAGGGGGCGTTAAGATAGTTCAGCTGTGTAGGTGAGAGTGAGGGAAGGTTGACATGCGCTAAAAATCTCTCTGTCATCTTGGGAAGGTTGTGTTGCGTCTGCGTTTTTTCCTATATTATACAGGTCAGCATAGTATGTGCTGAAAGCATTGGCTATCTCATGAGGTTTAAGTAATTTGCTCTTAGTATGGGGATGAAAGAGGAAAGGGATTTTAGACTTGAGTCTGTGTCCTCGAATTTTTAGGGCCATCATTCTACCTGCTTTGTTACCCGTGGCGTATGTAGAGGCTTTCAGTTTGGTGTAGGTTTTTTCATGGGATTCTAATAGGAGGGCACGCAATTCCTGGCGTAATTTAAAAATTTGGGTTTGAAGGATGGGATTTATTTTGGGTTTCAGTGGTGTCTATGTCGGCAGTGAGTTCGTCAATTTTCCGTGACCTGTGTTTTTTGGCCCTGGCGCCTAATTGAATAAGAATACCTCTGGCAACGGCCTTGTGGGCATTCCACACAACCACCGGGTCGGGCAACGACTGGGAGTTTAAGGAAAAATAATCTATCAGTTGTTGTTGGATGGAGCTTACAGAGGTAGCGTTGTAAAGAAGAGAGTTATTAACCCTCCAAAGAAAGGATTTGGGAACTTGTAAGTGGGCATCGACAGTGATGCTGATAGGGGCGTGGTCCGACCAGGTGGCCGTGTGTATCACTGAAGCCGAGATTCTCTGCAGCAAGACTTTATCAGACAAGAATAGATCGATTCGTGAGTAGGTGCTGTGACGCGGCGACAAGAAAGTATAGTCTCGTTCACTCGCGTGACAGCACCTCCACACATCGAACAAGTCATTGGAGAAAAGAAACTTAGCTAATGGAGACACACGTCTTTTGGCTCCAGTAGTGGAGTCCAGTTCGTAATCCGGGACCATGTTAAAGTCGCCGCACACAAGTAGGTGGCCCTGTTGGACACCTCTAATGGTTTTTAGGAGCGCTTTAAAAAAGGACATCTGTCGTTGATTTGGGGCATATAGCGATACCAAAGTATATTGGACATTGTTAATTTTACAAATCAAAATAATGTATCTGCTTTCAGGATCTATCGTACAACTCTGGAGTTCAAAGGTAACAGTGTTACGGATAGCTATTAGGACTCCTCTCTGTTTCTTCTTGAATGAGGTAGAAAAGACATGGGGGAAGAGTCTATGTTTGCAAACAGGGGAAAGGTCCTGGGCGAAATGAGTCTCCTGCACACATAGCACGTCACAGTTGTGTGACACAGCGGATTTCCACATGGATGAACGTTTGGCTGGGTGGTTCAGTCCCTTTGCGTTTAGGGAGAGGATCGATATGGACATGTTGGCAGGTGGGAGTGTAACAGGTGCTGTTCAGTTACTCACGGTTGGCAGTACTAGTATTGTGGGATCCCCCGGAAGAAGTTTGCGCTTCAAGTCGTGTAGTAGTCTCTGGTGGCTCGGTCCGTAGTATACAGGCGCTGGTAATTCAAAGTTGTCAGGATGTACTGCTTAGCACGTGATGTCCTGTTTCAGGGTCCGTAGTGGTGCAGAAGAGCCGATCAACAAAAGGCAGTCAAATAAAGGAAGGAAACAAAAATGAAAAAGAAAAATGACAGAAAAAACGTGTGCTAGTCTATAACAACACTTCAGCACAATATAACTTCAAGAATGTGCTGAGTTAACTAGGGGGAAAGTTCAGGCTCTGTAGAGAAACAAGCAATCAGCCGGACCGGACCTAAAATGTCATCTCGTTGTAAATTCGGACAGGTACTTGCTAGTTAGTGTGCCTTGTGAGCACCGCTTTGGGAACCTGCGTGAAAAGGGTTAGATTTTCCAGCAGAGGCGCGGTTAGTTTCCTGGGTTTCTGGTATAATGCCCCAGGAATGTAGGAGCTTCATCCCTCCTTCAATCGTGGAGATGGAGTGGGGGATGCCGTTATGAGTGACAAGAATAGTGGCTGGATGGCGCCATTTATAAGTGATCTTGTGATTGGCAAGGGCTTTGGTCACTGTTTTCAACTGTCTCCTCAGTTGTAGAGTATGCTGGGACAGGTCAGCGAATAGTTGAATTCCTGTGAATGGTGCAGGGAGATTATTGAGTTCCCGAGCTCTGTAGAGGATTTGTTCCTTTGCTTGAAAGAAATGTATGCGAAGAAGCACGTCTCTGGGGACTGTGTCTTCCAGGTGGCGTGGTTTGGGTATTCTATGGATGCGGTCAATGGTTAGCTCTATAGGAGTCAGGTCTGGCAGCAGGGTGGAGAACATGGTGCTGGCATACTTATGGAGGTCTGTTGGGGGGACCGATTCCGGCACCCCACGAATTTTAATGTTATTACGGCGTGAGCGGTCTTCAAGATCCGCCAGCTTGGACTTAATCCAGGCCGTGTCCTCCTTTTGTGACATACACTCTTCCACCAGGCCATTTACTGTATCAGTACATTCCTCCATCTTGTCTTCAATGTAATGTACCCTATCTCCCAAGTACCTCATGTCATCTGTGAATTTGTGGATCAGGGATGAGAGGTTGGACATGAGGGAGGACTGTAGGGTCATCAGCATGTCCTTCATTGTAGTGTCAAGGACAGGTTGCCCTGAGGTGGGGAATGCAGCAATGGAGGATTGTAGGGAGGAGATGGCATGAGCGTTGTGCAAGGCTGTACTCACTGCGGTCCCGTTCTGTGTGTCTGTATCCAGGCGCATCCGTGCCTTTGCAGGGCTCTGTGTCACCGGGGACAGTAGAGGAGACTGGGTGAGGAGGGGGGAGGACATTCCTCCCTCCGCGTCTTGTGGATCACTGCTTGGGAGATCCGTATAGGCGGCGGAGCGCCGCGTGTCAGCTCCGGCGGCGCCATCTTGTTTCTTCTCCCTGCGCTCTGGCATGAACGAAAGTGCTGTGAGCTTTTGGAGGTTTCTCTCCTCCTTTCTCTTGCGGGACATCGCTCCTGCAGTGTCCACACAGCTGTTGAGTGTAGCGCGGGTCTTTGGGGTGACAGGAAACCTGCCCGTTTGCTATGAATGTCTGGCCGGCTTCAGGGAGCTCTAAGCTGAAGCTGCCATTTCTCTCGCGCGCAAGCCACGCCCCTTCTTTTGACTTTTTGATGAATTAATTTTGAATAAATAATGGAGTTGATTTTATTTAAAAACTACAACTACCAGCATGCTCTGATACACCATGTAGCTCACCGTCACCAGCTGTACAACAATTATACTTTAACTCCCAGCATGCCTGGACAGTTAATGGCTGTCCGGTAATACTGGGGAGTTGTTTTGCAACAGCTGTAGGCTCCGTTTAGGAAACTAGGAAACAGTGCCGTACCATTTTTTTTTTTTTTTTGTGGAGGGGCTATGTAGGGGTATGTGTATATGTTTTGTTTTTTAATTTATATTTAGTGTGGTGTAGTGTTTTTAAGGTACAGTCAGAGGGGCGTGGGGTTCACAGTAGTTTCTCGCTGAGGGTTTGAGCTGCAGCGCCAAATTTGCTTCAGCTAGAAGCACACTGTAAGCCCCAGCCCATGTGAATGTACCCTGTACATTCACATTGGGGGAGAGGGGGGGGGGGGTTATTGCAGCCAGTTGCATGCAGGGAGTTGTAGTTTTGCAACAGCTGGAGGCAGAATGGTTGCAAAACACTGCGAGATTGTTACCTAACTCAGGGTTTCAAGACCAGTCCACCTCCAGCTGTTGCAAAACTACTACTCCCATCAGCCATGGTCTGTCAGTGCATGGTAAGAATTTTACTTTTGCTGCATCTAGGGTGCCACAGTTTAGAGACCCGTGTATAGTGGTCTGAAAAATGTGGGCCTGCAGAACTTGCAAAAACTAGAAGTGCCAGCATGCCCAGGCATGCTGGAAGTTGTAGTTCTGCAACATCTAAAGGGCAATATGTATTCGAACGTCCTTGGGCCTTAAGGACCCTGAAGTAAGGACGTTCGCATATGTCCTATGTCCACAACATGTTAAATTAATTATGCTAAATAGCAAGGAAAGTGCCTAAATACACATTTACCAACCAGGGTGTCTGCAGCTGTGCAGGCATGCTGGGAGTTGTAGTTTTGCAACAGCAGGAGACACAATGTTTGGGAAATACTAATATCTGATCTTATATACTAACTTTTAAACTAGTCTAAAATGCAGTTGAAGATAATGAAATAACAGTGGTGAAAATACTTACACTGATCAGCATCTTTTCCTCACTGGGTGTAAAATTGCTTCCAACCATTTTCACTTCCAAGGACTGGGCAGCACAAAATAGCGATGCGAAAATCAACTGGCAACTGGCACGGATCCTGGAAATGGTCGCGTGTTGGTCGCGCGTTTGCGCATGCGCGAACGAGAATTTCGCAATAAATATCGCAATCGCATTAGGGAAATTTCACAATGTTGTTTTTTCGCTAAAATATCACGAATATTCGATTTTAGCGAATATTTCTCGAATATTCTACTATATATTCGTGATATATCGCGAAATCGAATATGGCGTATTCCGCTCAACACTATTGTCAACGTCGCGGCGGGCTTTTTAGGGTTCGCAGCCATATGGCGAGCGCATTGGCTCTGCGGTGCTTGGCCCGCATCTTGGGTTACCGTCAGATTATTAAAAATATTTTCTTGTTGGAATTCTTTCCCATTGTGGCAGCATTCGAGCTATGGAGTGCTCATTTCGCTAAAAAAAAACGCATAAAGGGGTGATGTGTGCCATAAAAATTGTCTCTCTTCAAAGTCCACTTCGGTCATTTGGTTGATTCGGTATTTTGTTTTGCTCTGTTTAAAACATAATATTTGGGTTAAGGCTCAACAGATCCCTGGTAAATCTAATACGATTGCATATGCTTTATCCCGTTTCCAGATGTCACGTTTCCGGCAGTTGTTTCAGCAAGCGGATCTCGAGGGATGCGTATGTTCAGATCATCTGTGGGACCTAATATAGTGAGCTTATCTGCAGTGATTCAGAATTCCCTGTCCTCTCGTACTTGGTTGGACTATTCGGCCGCTTGGAATCGGTGGTTTGCTTTCTGTAGGTCCTTGGATTTTCATTGTTACCAACACTCAGAGGATGCAGAGCTATCTTTGTGTACTTTGATGCATGACAATCATTCACACAGCCACATCTCTAAGATTTTGGCTGGTGTATCTTTCTTTTTCAAACTTCATAGCTTGAACATGTTCTTCTCAGTTAAAGGGATTGTAAAGGTAAATGTTTTTTCACCTTAATGCATCCTAGCGCGCGTCCACGTGATCCTCTTCGGTTCCCAGCCTGGGCGTTGATTGGCTAGGCTGGATGGATTGATAGCAGCGCAGCCATTGGCAATCACAGCGGATGACGCGGCGCGCCGGGGGGCAGGGCTGAGTGATACAGTCGGTGGCTATGCCCACCGCTGTATCACGGGACCGCGCTCGCAAAAGCTTTCCACCATGCAAGCTCGCTCACATGTAGGTGGAAAGCTTTTGCGACCAGGAACTGAGACAGCCGCCGAGGGACCCCAGAAGACCGGGTTAGGGGACACTCTGTTTCAAACGAGCTGCACAGTGGAAGTAAGTATAACATGTTTGTTATTAAAAAAGAAAGAGTTTGCCTTTAGTGTTGCTTTAAACAAGCCCTAAAGGGTTATATGAGGAACACTTTTGTACAGGACAAGCGTAGGCCGGTTTCAGTTGACCTACTTAGGCAAATTTGTGTATCCTCGGGTCAAGTCTGCCTTGATCAATTTGAGTCTTGTCTGTTTACGGCAGCTTTCTGTGTAGCCTTTTTTGCTGCTGTGACGGTATGCGAGGTGCGATACATGACAACAGGTATATTTCACCTCGCATTCGTTCTATTATGAGGGACTGAAGCGGAATCCGCTCCGGGTTTTACAGCCTCTGGGGCTGGCTAGGGTTCCGGTCTGGATGTTTGGGTCCACTGGAGTCCAATGTCAGCTGGACTTTAAAATGACCAGGAAGAGAGCTCATCAGTGCTCTGGTTTTGAGACTCAGGAAGGGACCTGAGTGAGTGGAGCGCTGAGTGCTGGACTAAAAAAGGTTTGCTTTACCTCATGTTTTTGTGGGTGACGGGGACCAGCCCTGCCCTGTATAGAGAGGAGACTATTTGTTTAGTAAGCGCCAGACGGCAAGGATTTAATTTATTGTTTTGTTTATTTTTTTAACCTGCAAACCGTTTATAAATAAAACCTGGCACCCGCCAGACTTAAAAAGAAAGTGCCTGCTTGCGGACTATCATTCAGAAAAGTTGAGCCCCACAAGCTAATCTCCCACACTGCGCTCAGAGTATCTGAATTGGTACCCTTCAATATATCTGGATCTTTGGGTCTGATGTTCCAGAATGTTTTTGTTTCCAATTCAGGAGTTTGTTTATACGTCGTCATTAAAAGATGGATCAGCTGGGAAAAGGGTGCTGGGTGCAACTCTATACTTGTGGGGATCAAGTAATATGCCCTTATAATAGTTCTCCAGAAATACTTGGCTATCAGGCCCCCTTTCACAGGTATTTTTTTTTGCCACACTGATGGTTTATCAGTTCGGTTTTCAAGAAGTGTTTACGGGCTATTGGGCGGTCGGATGCTTTCTTCTCGACCCATTCCTTCCGCATTGGCGCCGCCACAGAGGCAGCAAGTATGGGTCTGGATGAGGCAATCATCCGCAGACTGGGTAGATAGGAATCTGGTAGATTCAAGTTGTATGTCAGGCCTAGCATTGTTCCTTGACTTTCCAGGTTTTCACAACACCGTGTGGATTATAGGGCACTCCTTTGTTTCCTGGGCACTTAGGAGAGCATCTCAACGTTGCTATACAGAGAACATTAACACTACCAACTGGCGCTTTCTCATTACATTGGAAAGGTATTCGGGGGTTGCGCTTGTGTCAAGTGTCTTTCCATTTAGCTCAGTTTAACGCACAATGGCCCCCTCCCTCAGTAATAATTGTACATGTGGGTGATAATGACATCAGTAAAATGAAATCCCTGGAATTACTGTTTAACATATAGCGGGATTTTCAAAGGTTTAAGCTTGCTTTTCCGTCATGCAAGTTTGTTTTTTCTGAAATAATTCTCCGCCTTCTCTGGTCCTCTGCACCCCAGCTTAGGCCACTTGAGAGGGTAAGACCAGTTTCATCGGACCAGTTCGATGGTGTGTACGGCCCATCGGACCGTTGTCCGTCGGACCAAAGTTTTAAAACCTGCTTTAAAATCTGTCTGACGGACACTTGTCTGTCGGACAGGTTCAATGGTTAGTACGCAAAAGCATCGGACCAAAAACCTGCGCATGCTCAGAATCAAGTCGACGCAAGCTTGGAAGCAATGAACTTTGTTTTTTCAGCACGTCGTTGTGTTCTACGTCACCGCGTTCTGGTCTGATCGGATTTTTGGTCCGATGGTGTGTACGCACATCAAACCACTTCAGCCTGGTCCGATGAAAACGGTCCGTCGGACCAGTTTTATCAGACCGGTCTGAACGTGTGTACGCGGCCTACGAAGGCGGGTGAACAGATCTAGATAATGGAAAGGTTTCCCTGTTTTTGGTGGGACTTTTAGGCAGCAATGTCAAAGCAGTAAGATACTGGTAGTTATATAAAAAGGATATTTATTAGCTCAGAAAAAGGCTTAAAGGTCACAGTATATGTAAATTACAATGTATAAAAACAAGTATAATGGCAAAATATCACATTCCATGGTACATTCGATATGATCATTACACATAAAAATTCATTAAATATTCCATATTGTTGTACAATGTTGATCCCCGACACGTTTCAACCAATAGGGGTCTCCTCAGGGGGATGATTGTCTCTACAAAATATCACAAAGGTACAAAATGAATAAAAAAGCATGTCGGTATGTATCAAATGGATTTTGACAGAGTATATTTACCGCTGAACATGGAATGGGAAATATTAAAAGCCACTAAATGCTCCGAAGGGACTTGGGGGAACCCCCGCATACCCGAGGGTAAAAAGTCCACCCGAAAGGGTCTTCAAGAAGTCTCAGACATGACGCCCTACCGGCGGGGGAGGAGCCGCCACCTGCAATGAACACCCATAATGGCCACAGTTAGATAATTCAGTAGGTAAATATAAGCAAACCAAATGAAAGGATGGCTAAATTGTATATATGTATAAAGGGTAAAGGGCAGAAGCAAACTAATGAGTTGCCAATGTATATATAAAATGTTGGACAAGGCATTCCTAAAAGGAGGAAAGGATTGAATGTACAATAAGGGATAATAGAAAGTAATCAAATGTTGGATTAGAGATAATAACATGATATAAAGCATACTAAAGTGTGTGGGTGTGATGTGAAATGATAATAATGTATATAATAATAGTGAGAGTGCAGCTTTAAATGTAAATGACAGACTGCGAATGAAGTGAGCAGATAATAATTATGGTGTGAAATAAAAGTGAAAATAAATATGTAGGTGGAGTAAATTAAAAAAAGTGAATATGTGGGAGCAAACATGTGTTCCTAATTACAAAATGGACAAAGGTAGTTATACAATCAATAGTGGAAATAAATATAGAGAGATAAAGAAATATATTGCCAGATTCACATAGAATTAGATTATCGTAGCGTTTCCCAAATACACTACGCCGCCGTATTTTACCTGGCTCTACGTGGAATCCAGGTAGATTTTGTCCAGTAAACGACGGCGGCGTAGTGTATTTCTCCCGGCGCAATCCATCTACGCGATTAGGGGGCGTGAAGCATTTAAAATAGGCGCGTTCCCGCGGCGATCGAACTGCGCATGCTCCGTTCAGAAATTTCCCGCCGTGCATTGCGCAAAATCACGTTGTTACGTCATTTTTTCTTGAGTAGCGTCGTTTACGGACATTCCTATTCCCGAACGAGTTACGTAAAAAAAAAAAAAAAATTTAATTAGACGTGGGAACGACGGCCATACTTAACATGGGCTACGCACCGTTAGACCAGCAAAAAGCTGGTCTAACAGTACGTAGAAAAAAATAGACGAAAGCGATTGCGAAGACCGCTCGTATCTTCGTGGATCGCCGTAAAAACTCATTTGCATATCCCGACGCATGAAAACGACGCGAACTCCTCCCGGCGGCCGCAAAAATATCGCAGCGTAGATCCGAAGGCTTACGAAGACGTAAGCCTCTCGGATCGAAGCCCGAAGCCGCCGTATCATGGTTTGAGGATTCAAACTAGTGATACGGCGCGCGAAATTTGAAATTACTCCTGTCTAACACCAGTTAGACAGGCGTAATTGCTCTGTGAATCTGGGCCATATTTTTTAGTTATGTGTAGAAAAATATACACTAATAAAGCAAAGAGTTACCCGATGTGCTGATATATATTAGTGTGGGTAGGTATAATAAGTCGTTGGGAGCCTGACGGCAGATCTATGGAGAAATTTATGCCATCCAATGTCGGATTTTCCTACCGCCATGTTGATTTTGAGGGGGGTATCCCGGGGTTTTATCGGTCAGATTTGATCCACCTATCAGAAGTTGGGGTTGATTTATTTAATTTGGGAATAGAATCCTGTGTGGAAATGGCCGTGGCTGTTGGGTAGGCCAATCCTGTTTGCAACAGGTTTGGCTGGTGGGGGGACTTTACAGTTTGTTTAAGTTTTTAGCTGCTCAAAACCAAAGACTGAGCAGGGAATGTTGCATTATTAACCTCCCTGGCGGTATGATTCTTTCAGATTTTAGGTGCTAAAAGCGGTACCATTATTTGCAAGGGAATTTGGCGTTTTATACTATAGGCTTGTAATTCTTAGGAATAACTCACTGAAATCTATCCAAACAAGAGTCTAATAGGCATCCTGGGTATGATTTTTTTTTTTTTCTTATTAAAAATTATAATATAATAAATAATTATAAAAAATTATAACAAATAATAATATAATTATAGTAAAAATTATTCAATAATGTAATCAAATCAAAATCACTGAAATTTGCTCAGTTGCAGAATTTTTGCTGTCATTATTTTTTTTTTTTATGACGAATTTCCCCATAAATCGCTATCGCTAAATTCTGCAAGTGATTCTGATTTATTATCGCTGTTTTTTAGCTGCTCTAAAACAATTTTTGCCATAAAGGGACACTTTTGGTTGCTATGGGCAATCTACAGTTTGCAGGGAGAAAGAACAGTTTTTATTATATAAAAGGACATGTAGTGTACAAGGCAGACCACTAGGGACATGGGGGGTGTGTACTTTTTACATACAGTACTGTAATCTATAAGATTACAGTGTACTGTATGTATAGTGTTTGTTTACTTTTTTAAATTTGGCGCCGTTCCCCCCCCTACGTCGCGACGCTCGCAGGGAAGGGAATCGGCGGAACACACAGCATCAGGCGGACATCCGCCCGCCGTGTACTGCGGGGATTCATCGCTGGATCGCAGAGAAAAGGTAAGTAAACTTTTTTCTGCATCCAGCGAGGCAAGCCCGTGTGTGGCACGGGGTTACCGATCGTAGCTTTAAAATCTCACCCCGTGCCACACACGGGAAGACCGCCAGGGAGGTTAAAGATTTATTGTCAATACGGTATATTTGATTAATAAATATGGAATGATATATTAATTTTGTTAAACCAATAAAGGTGCCACGGCCATGACAATGCCATCCAGTTGTTTGGTTCTTGTTGTTCATTGGGAGTGTTGGGTTTGAGGGGGTGGATAGTGTGGCCTGCGGTCCCATGCATACAATTTTCATACATAAAAAAAATGTTTTCAGGACTATCGCAGTCCACATGCCAAACTTCTTTTTGCTATTATAGCAAACTGAGCTTGGACTTTTTCAGACAGCTGACAGGATAGATATCAAAGCTCTTCAGACATCCATCCAAAAAGCTTTTGAAAGCACTCTTTTCTATCAATGCTGTTTGTGGCTGATGTCATAAAGCCAAGGAATGAGGGAGGATGAGGGAGGATATTGTTAAAGATGGCGCACTTCCACTCCGTGTGTATCCTCACAGCTTCTACACATTTTGCAGTTTCCTGATGACGCAATAACTGCGAAATGCGTAGAAGCTGTGAGGATACACACGGAGTGGAAGTGCGTCGCCCGTTAAGATTAGCTTCGAAACGCAGGGCAATAGAAGCGTGGAACGCATGCCGCTCGAGGAGCAAAAAACGAACGCTGGTGAGCGGCTATCACGCTCGACACTGCCAAGGGAACTCTTTTCTTGTAAGTGTACCACTGTTTTTATTATTTTTATTAAAAATCCTTTTGACATACTACACCATGATGAGGAGAACAAATCCAGTGGCTATCAAAAAAGCAATAATTTGGGGTCTTCTACTGTGCGGGGTCTGGTGAGTGTTCAATCTAGCACTTGGTGATGGTGGCGCGTGTTTATCGGGTGGAAGAAACAGTTGCACCTTTAACCACTTTAGCCCCGGACCATATTGCTGTCCAAAGACCAGAGCACTTTTTGTGATTCGGCACTGCGTCGCTTTAACTGACAATTGCGCGGTCGTGCGACATGGCTCCCAAACAAAATTGGCATCCTTTTTTTCCCCACAAATAGAGCTTTCTTTTGGTGGTATTTGATCATCTCTGCGGTTTTTATTTTTTGCGCTATAAACAAAAATAGAGCGACTATTTTGAAAAAAATGCAATATTTTTTACATTTTGCTATTATAAATATCCCCAAAAATATATAAAAAAACATTTTTTTTCCTCAGTTTAGGCCGATACGTATTCTTCTACATATTTTTCGTAAAAAAGTAGTTTTATGGCATTTTTATAATAATTTTTTTTTACTAGTAATGGCGACGATCAGCGTTTTTTTTTTCGGTATTATGGCGGACACTTCAGACACTTTTGACACATTTTTGGGACCATTGGCATTTTTATAGCGATCAATGCTATAAAAATGCATTGTATTACTATAAAAATGCCATTGGCAGTGAAGGGGTTAACACTAGGGGGCGGGGAAGGGGTTAAATGTGTTCCTGGGTGTGTTCTAACTGTATGGGGGGTGGCCTCACTAGGGGAAATCACTGATCTTCTGTTCATACATTGTATGAGCAGAAAATCAGCGTTTCCCCCGCTGACAGGAACGAGAGGTATGTGTTTACACACAAAGCTCCCGTTCCCCGCTCTGTAACGTGCGATCGCGTGTGCCCAGCAGCAATCGTACCCGCCGGGACTCGGGGGCGAGCTGGGGGCGCGCGCGCCCCCTACCGGCCGCTAAAGAGAGGACGTAGAGCTACGTGCTCTCGCGGAACAGTGCCACCGTCCCACAGTAATATGACGGCGGGCGGTCGGCAAGTAGTTAATAACCTATTTTTAAATATCGAGTGTAAGGAGCACTACCAGCAGTGGAAATGTTTTCATATTGAAACGCATTGCGAATTACATTTTTTCTTTGCTGTTCCATATTGATAATTGTTTGCTGTTTAATATTGATTTTTTTTATTTTTTTTGCACATTGCACATCCTTTTGGAGCACCGCTAGCAGTGGACTTTTTACTATTGGAACACTTTGTGAATTGATTTTTTCTTTGCTGTTCCATATTGACAATTGTTTGCTGTTTCATATTGAAATTCCTAGTATTTTGCATATTGCACATCTAAGGTGTTTTGATAGCATTTGTATTCTAATCTAGTCTATATTTAAACATAGGTTTTACACATATATGGGCAGATTCAGAAAGAATTTATATCGGCGTATCTGTTGATTCTAGGATGCGCCGGCGTATCTTTTTTTCTGTATTCAGAAAGCAAGATACGCCGGAATTGTACTAAGATACGAGCGGCGTCGTATCTAAGTTGCATATTTACGCTGGCCGCTAGGTGGCACTTCGGTCGATTTACGCGTCGAATATGGTAATGAGCTAGATACGCTGATTCAGAAACGTACGTGCGCCCGGTTAATTTTTTTACGTCATTTGCGTAAGGCTTTTTCCGGCGTAAAGATAAAGCAACAAAAAGATGGCGCAGCCAATGTTAAGTATGGACGTCGGAACAGCGTAACATTTTTTACGTTTTACTTTGTTTGCGTAAGTCGTCCGTGAATGGGGCTGGACGTAAGTTACGTTCACGTCAAAAGCATTGAGTATTTGCGGTGTAATATAGAGCATGCGCGCTGGGATACGTTCACGGACGGCGCATGCCGTCATTTACTTGGGGTCACGAGTAATTAGCATAAAACATGCCCACCTCTTCCACATTTGAATTAGGCGGGCTTACGCCGGCCAATTAATGTTTTACCACTGTAACTTACGGAGCAAGTGCTTTGTGAATACTGCACTTGCCTGTCAAAGTTGCGGAGGCGTAGCGTAAATAGGATATGCAACGCCCGCATAGAGTTACGCTCTACTACCTGAATCTGGCCAATATATTTTTCTTGATTGTTTATCCATTTAGCATATTTATTAGCAACTTTGCACTTTAGCATGTTATTTGCAGCATTTGCACATAACTTAGCCTAATAGTACCTCATGAATTGAATTTTTCTTAATTGCAATCAATTTTGTCTTGGATCAGCGCAGTAACACATTTTTCGTATATATATATATATATATATATATATATTTTACCTTCTTGTTTGGAGGCACACACAGTACCGCAGCAGATCACTCATATATATATATATATATATATATAAAACTCCTTTGAGTTGGTGACATTTACATTACAATAATATGCAAAGCCTAGGGCAATGTGCTTCAGCTTGAAAAGACAGTACTGGCTTGACATGTAGCTAATTGAATTAACAGTTTAACAACTTGCCTACAGGGCACTTTAACACCTTCCTGCCCAGGCCAATTTTCAGCTTTCTGCACTGTTGCTGTTTAAATGACAATTGTGCTGTCATGCCACACTGTACCCAAACAAAAATGTTATCATTTTGTTCCCACAAATAGGGCTTTCTTTTGGTGGTATCTGATCACCTGTGTGGTATTTATTGTTTGCTAAACAAATAAAACAAATAAAAAAAAAATCTAAAATAAGTATGTTTTCTCCTTCACTGATGGGCACTGATAAGGCAATACTGACGGGCATTAATAAGGCGACACCGATGAGGTGGCACCAATTAGGTGGCATTGATTTGCATTGACGATGGGCACTCATAGGCGGCACTGATGGGTGGCACTGATAGGTATTAAGAGGCGGCACTGATAGGCACTCATGGGTGGCACTGGTGGGCACTTATGGGCACTGATAGGTGACACTAAACACTGAAAGGCTGCACTGATAGGTACTTATGGGTGGCACTGATAGGCGGCACTGGAAGATGGCACTGGTAGGCATCCCTGATGCCACTGGCAGTGGTAGGCATTGTGGGTGGGCATTGATTGGTAGCTGCCTGGGCATTGATTGGCAGCTGCCTGGGCACAGATTGGCATTCCCTGGTGGTCTAAGGGGCATACCTGGTGGTCCAGTGGGGTGGCCATCCTGGTGGTCCTGGGCGGCTTCCCTGGTGGTCCTGAGTGGGAAACTATCAGCACAGACCCCCCTGTCAGGAGAGAAGCCGATCGGCTTTCCTCTACTCGTGATTAACGGCTCTTCCTGGTTACATCCTGATCAGCCGTGATTGGACACGGCTGATCACGTGGTATAGAGTCTCTGTTCGAGACTCTTTACCTAGATCGGAGTGGCGGTGTGTCAGACTGACACACCACCACTCTGATTGTCGCTTGATATCCTGCCGACGTCATATGATGTCCAGTCAGGATATCGCATCCACTTTGCCGCTGTCATTTTGCTATACTGAATGGCGGACGGCAAGTGGTTAAACACAAGTTTTGTGGGACAAGATACAACCGCAGACCTCATAAGTTAAAGCAATGGAACTAAATGCCAAAGCCAATACAATAGCAGCATGCCTGCTGATCTTTGGGGAAGAGAGGAGACAGATCTGTAGAAAAGCTGAAGATCTGTGACATAGGTCTAATTTTAAATAATCCACATGTAATCTTAAAGCGGAGTTCCACCCAGGAAAACAACATTTGCCCATATTGCTTAAATAAATTAAATAAAAAAAAAAATGAAAAAAAAAAAAAATACTCACCCGAAATACCTGTTGCTATGCGGAAGTCCATAATCTGCCTCTTCCACACCGCGGTGTCTTTTCTTCTTCTCCTTCTCCTTGTGAATGGGGCGCGCTGCTTTCTGGGAACTGTGTGTGTTCTCAGAGAGCAGCCGCCCATTCACAAGCCAGCGTGAGACTCACGCAGGCGCAGTAGGAAATGGGCAGTGAAGCCGTACGGCTTAACTGCCTGTTTCCCATAGTGTGAATGGCGGCGCGGGACCGGAGCGATCGTGGGACCGGCATCGGGGGGGGGGGGGGGGCCATCAGCGAGGGCAAGTAGGACAAGGTAAGTGTCCTTATTTAAAGTCAGCAGCTACACTGTTAGTAGCTGCTGACTTTAAAAAAAAAAAATAATTGCGGTTGGAACACCCCTTTAACATTTAATGTGGTATGAAAAAACCTCTAGTTTGGGATTTTAAAGGCAATAAAAATACTTAAA
Source organism: Rana kukunoris (assembly GCA_029574335.1). NCBI lineage: Eukaryota > Metazoa > Chordata > Amphibia > Anura > Ranidae > Rana > Rana kukunoris. The sequence continues at coordinate 201,078,143 of CM056059.1, read as the reverse complement.
GAATTTTTATTTTGACATATAAAAAAGACAAATTAAATAGAAAAAAATCTGAAGAAAGATTCAACATGTTGCATATATTGTACAAATATTAAAAACAATGAATAATGTATTGAATGAAAATTGACGTGGTATTTCCCAACTACTTGCTATATAGCTACCAGTGAGTACCAGATGGTAATGAGTACGGGGGGGGTCCCCGACTTACGAACGCCCAACTTCCGAACAACTCCTACTTACGAACTGGAAGTGTCCGCCGTTCTGCGCATGTGCGGCCATTTTCAACGGCGGCCACATTCGACGGAACATCGGGAAACATCGGAAAACTACGCAACTCCCGTTCTGCGCATGCGGAACATCGGAAAACATTGGAAAATTACGTAATTGCCGGTCTTAAGAACAAACCAAAAGTCCCTAACCTGTTTGTAAGTCGGGGACCCCCTGTAGAGGGTTAGCCAACGCGTTTTGATTAATAATTGCATAAACAGATTCTTCCTCAGGGATGTATACCACTTCTGAAAGTATAAAATGTAGCATTGTAGAATTCATGTGAGTATCATATAAATTACAAAACTATAGTAGCTGCAAACATATAGCATGAACACTAATGCCGCGTACACACGGTCGTTTTTTGCGATGAAAAAAAACGACGTTTTTTAAAACGTCATTTAAATTGATCGTGTGTGGGCAAAACGTCGTTTTTTGTCTTCAAAAAAACGACCAAAAAAAAATTCCAACATGCTTGAATTTTTTGTGTCGTTTTTCAAAACGTCGTTTTTTATTTCACAAAAAGTCACCGTGTGTAGCAAAAACGTCTTTCAAAACAACGTTTTTCAACCCGCGCATGCCCAGAAGCTAGTTATGAAGCGAGCTTCAATGGAAAAGAGTGGTGAACGTAACCTCGCTTTTTGTGAAAAAAATGATGGTGTGTATGCAAAATTGTCTTTGAAAAGTGACGTTTCAAAAACGTCGTTTTTTACTTCACAGAAAACGTCGTTTTTTTTCATCGCAAAAAACGACCGTGTGTACGCGGCATTACGTTCTAAATACATATTTGAATAAATTTTTAGCACAAGCATTCCCCATATCTCGGTGGAAAACAGGCCAAAATCTGCATCAATTGCCCTTCATCCTATACAGGACTGCTGGATGTAATACAAACATATGGCGCTCAAAACTGCAGGAAAAGCTACACTGTATTGATGAATTGTGTACATTTTTGATCACTTAGCCCTGGTTCACACTGGGCTACAGGAGTGAAGCCGCGCGAGTTAAGCTGAACTCGCACGATTTCACTCCCGCTGGCAGTCCCCATTTCGGACGCGATTTAGGAGACATCTGTCCAGGTTTCTGCACAGATGTCAATGTAAATCGCGTCCTGAAATCGCAAAAAGTAGTACAGGAACTACTTTTTGAAATCGGTCCAGCACCGCAGATGCGGCGTCTCACCGATTAGGATGGTGTCATTGCCGGCAATTGCCGAAAAATGCAGCCGATTTGAGATGCGATTTCACATGTGAAATCGAATCTCAAATCAAACTAAATCGTACCCAGTGTGAACCTGGGCTTAAATTGGATTTATTTGTGTAAAGTTTTTATTAATTGATCACATCTTTTATCTAGACAACGCCCTTTATACACATTCTTTATGAATTATTACTATACACTAATTTTAGGTGCAGCACTAGGATATTCATCTTCACAAAGATATATTATTATTTGGCGCCGTAACCTTCATTGTTTTCACATGCTCTATGTGTGCCCCACAAATCCAACAGTTGGTTGTTCAAGCATAAAGGTTAGGCAGTAACATTAAGTAAGGTAAAATAATGATTTTGATCAACATGCAAAGCAAAGATTAGTGGTGTAACAAAGTATAAAGCCTCCGAAGGACCGTTCTCATCGGTTAACCGATAAAGCTGACTGATGGTCTGATGTGCCTACACACCATCGGTTAAAAAAAACGATCGTATCACAACGTGGTGATGTAAAACACAACGACGTGCTGAGAAAAATGAAGTTCAATGCTTCCAAGCATGCGTTGACTTGATTCTGAGAATGCGTGGATTTTTAACCGATGGTCATGCATACTAACGATCGGTTTTGACCTATCGATTAGGCGTCCATCGGTTAAATTTTAAAGCAAGTTGTCTTTTTTTTTTACCGAAGGTTAAGTAACCGATGGGGCCCACACACGATCGGTTTTGACCCTAAGGCCCCGTACACACAAGGAGACATGTCTGATGAGACAGGTCCGACGGACCGTTTTCATCGGACATGTCTCCAGGGATATTTTGGTCTGATGTGTGTACACACCATCAGAGCAAATTCCCCACGGACAGAGAACGCGGTGACGTAGAAGATACAGACGTGCTCAAACAAGGAAGTTCAATGCTTCCACGCATGTGTCGAATCAATGTGACGCATGCGCGGGATTTCCGTCCGATGGTTGGGCGTACTAACCATCGGACATGTCCGACGGACAGGTATCCAGCGGACAAGTTTCTAAGCATGCTTAGAAACTTTTGTCCGCTGGAAACCTGTCCGCTAGGCCTTACACGCCATTGAACATGTCCGCGGAAACTGGTCTGCGGACCAGTTTCAGCGGACATGTCTCCTCGTGTGTACGCGGCCTAAGAGTAATACCATCTTCATTCTACAGGCTCTGTGACCCTTTTGCAATGGCTAGCGTGTATCCAGGTGTCTTTGGATTTGAGTTTCACTGCTGTGTGTGTGTGTGTCACTAGTTGCACCTTAAAAAATCTGGGTTCAAGCCCCTTTCGTACGTGCTTCTTTACCACCACCCAATCTCCTGGGTTTAGAGTATGTGTTGCTGCATCTGAGTTTGGATGTGGAATGGATGAGAACACTCTTTCATACGTCTTAAAGAGGAAGTAAACCCTCTGTTCATAAACGAAAAAAAAAAAAAAAAATCCTGCAAGACAAAGGCATAATCAGCTAGTATGCATAGCATACTAGCTGATTATGTTTTACTTAACTCCGGTCAAAGTCCCTGCAGCGGTCCACATCTTCCCCTCCGGCCACAGACATGTGGCGGGGCAATTTCAAAGACAGTCAGTGCAGAATTCAAATAAATAAGAATTACACCCCCCCGCTCCACCGTGCCTACTAGCATAGGGGGATGTATTTTTCCCATTATCTGTGCCCCTTTCTGATGATCATGTGCTGGTCGGTGCGGAGGGAATATTTCTTCAGTTTCGGGCGCGTTGCCCATTCAGCTCCACTCACATGTCCTTCTGCCTTGGCTTAAATCCTGGGTAGCTGCCTGCCTATCTCCTTGCCTTCCCTGGCAGAGTGATCTTCCTCCACTCCCCATCCAGTAGTAGCCGGGGCCCGAAGAGTAAGACTTGAGAGGCTGTGAGGCGGGCGGCGACGTGCAGAGAGTCGCTGATTGTTGCCATTAAAGAAAAAATATGTCCCCGGATTTCATTTAAAAAATCTGATCACCTTAGCTTAAGTGCGCATGTGCCGCATGACGTCGGCACATGAACATATAGGGATATCTCCTAAACTGTGCAGGTTTAGGAGATATCCTTGTTAGCTACAGGTAAGCCTTAATATAGGCTTACCTGTAACATTAAGTTGTAAGCGAGAGTTTACAACCACTTTAAAGTGGTTGTAAACCCTTACAGACCAGTTTTACCTACAGGTAAGCCTAGAATATATCTCCTAAACCTACACGAGGTAGAAGATATTTGTAAAAGATGGGCACTGATGTCTACGGCGCATTCGCTGTAGACAACGGCACGCAGGCGCACTGAGCGTGGCACTTCTAATGGCGATCGTGCTGTTAGGCGGAGTACACATGATCGAACATGTCCGCTGAAACTGGTCTGCAGACAAGTTTCAGCGGACATGTTCGATCGTATGTACAGCCTATCGGACCGTTTTCCAGCAAGCCAAAGTTTCAAAACATGCTTGAAAACCTGTCCGATGGAAACCTGTCCGTCGGACAGGTTCGATGGTTAGTACACAAAATCATCGGACTAAAAATGCTCAGAATCAAGTCGATGCATGCTTGGAAGCACTGAACTTCGTTTTTTCATCACGTCATTGTGTTCTACGTCATCGCCTTCTGGTCCGAGGGGATTTTGGTCCGATGGTGTGTACGCACATGAGACCAACAGACCACTTCAGCCTGGTCCGATGAAAACGGTCCGTCGGACAAGTTTCATCGGACATGTCTGATCGTGTGTACGCGGCCTTAGTGGCGGCTCCCGCGGGAGTGACCTCATCGCAGCTCCTGCCAGTCACAGTGCCGGAGCCGCAATACCCAGAAGTCACTCCAGGAAAGATGGCGGCAACATAGGAGGGGAACGAGGTCCGCTGCGGGGGTTTCGATCTCGGGTAAGTAATTCATAATGAGCTAGTATGCATAGCATACTAGCTCATTATGCATTTGTCTTTCAGGGTGTATTTTATATTTTATTTTTCCCGAGGCTTTACTTCCTCTTTGATCAATTGCTTGTTTAGTGCTGCCACATACCCAGTAAGATCTGCAAACTGAGCATGCATCTGCTGAGGAAATTATAATCTTGTTTTTGGAACAGAGCCAAACAATATTTTATATGGATTTAAATGAGTTTTCCTCTGAGGTGTTGTCCTTACTGAGTATAGTACAACGGGCAAACATCCTGTCCAAGGTTTACCTGATTCTGCACAAATGTTGGCAAGTCTGTTTTTGATGACACCATTCAGTCTTTCAACCTTTCCACTGCTTTCTGGGTGATAATGTGTATGAAAAACCTGTTCTATCCTTAGGCCCCTTTCACACTGACAGGTTTTTAGGCGGTTTAGCACTAAAAATAGCGCTGCTATACCGCCTGAAAAATCGTGCCCTGCAGTCTTCAATGTAAAAGCCAGAAGGCTTTCACACTGAAGCGGTGCACTAGCAGGAGCCCTCCAAAAGTCCTGCTAGCAACATCTTTGTAGCAGTATAGGAGCGGGGTGTTTACCGCCCCTATACCGCTCCTTCCCATTGAAAAAGAGGCGCAATGCCGGTTGTAGTAACCCTTTTTTAGCCACTAGCGAGTGTTAAAAACGCACCGCTAGCGGCCGAATATCGCTGTAAATATGACAGTATAGCGGCGCGATTTTTAGCCACTGCACCTCTGCTGCTAAAAGGGGCCTTAGGACAAAATAATCTGCATGATTTCACCTGTAAAATGTGTACCTTGGTCACTTTCTACAGTTTATGGGATCCCATACCTGCAGATTATTATTTAAGATAAGAGTTTATGGCTGTAGCTTTTGCCTCAGGCCATCCTGAAAACATGTCAACACAAACAAGTACGTACTCGTATATTCTGGTTTTTGGCAACTGAATATAATCTATTAGCAACCTTTGGAATGAGTAGTCAGCTTTTGGAAGTGACTTGACAGGTGTTTTAATGACAGTGCCTGGATTATGCTTAGCACACGTCATACATTGCTGAGTGTGTTTGGTGATTGCTGTTATACAAAAAACTTGGCTAGCTCCAGGTATAACACCTTGTATACCCCCCTTGGAAAGATGAGCTTGGGAATGTAGTGTAAACACTAACATGGGTAAAAGGACCAGTGTTTCCAAACCGTCGGTATTTTTACTGGCAGCCAGTAAAAAACAGGCAATTTTCTCCTGCAAGTAAATGCCAGAAAAAGAAAAAGGTTGCCAGTAGAAAATATGACGCTCTGCTTGGTCCGGAGCTGGCTGAGACCATCCGAGTGCTTGCTACAGTGTGATCAGGCAGCTCTGGTGGAGGCAGTGCCTGAGCATGTCATGCAATGGAGCTAGGGTTGCCACCTTTTCTTTAAGTCAAACCCGAAAACTTTAGCGGCGCACGACAATTTTTCTTATATAGCATAAAATATACATATATTTTGCTTTTAAATAACATTTCTAATCAAATGAAGTTGATAACAAGAGTCCCCCTTTACATCAGTCCACAGAGTTCCCCTTTTATATCTGAATCCAGAGAGTTCCCTTTCACTGTAAGGGAGGACTCTGCAGACTCTGATGTAAGGGAGAACTCTGGGGACTCATACCATACTCATAACATAAGGAATACTCTGGGAGCACTAAGAACTCTGATGTATGGAGAAGATTCTGATGTAAGGGGGAACACTGTGGCCTCCTGTGTAAAGGGGAACTCTGATGTAAGGGGTGCTCTGAGAACCCCGATTTCCCTTAGTGTAGCCACTCAGAGGCAGGAAAGAGCTGGGAGGACACTCATCCTTTGGCAGTCAGCACCTCCCATGGGTATGAAAGAGTGTAACAGGCACTCTCAGCTTAGACAACTACAGCCAGTAACCATGTTGGGAAGCCATAGTCCAGTCTAAATAATGTGTCCGGGTCTCAGACAGTCTGAAACCCGGACACATGATTCCAAACCCGAACTGTCCGGGTGAATCCTGGACAGGTGGCAACCCTAAATGGAGCCAAGCCATAGCAGCCAGAGCCTCGTGTGTGGATCTGCGGTATGGGAGCAAGGCAGGCTGGGACCGGGAACATCAGTGCTGTTTAGAATGGAGTGGACTGGAGGGACCAATAGGGTTGGAGAGAGACTGTCACTGGGACGTGATGTGTCAGTAAGGTCTCATCATCTGTGCTGCTGCACACTGCTGTCATTGTCACTGTTAGGCCGGAATCACACTTGTACGGTGCGAATTTCAGCTCTGTAATCTCTGCAGATAGATAAGAGAAGTGTTCAGCAGATCCATTGCGTTTTAGCTGCGAATTTGGAGTCCTGGGAGAAGTTCCGGGTGAGAGGAGAGTGGGGGAGAAGTGTATTGAGCTGAATGACAGAAATTCCTGAAGAGAACTGAACACATCTGCGTATCAGCTGCGTACCCATAGAAGATAATGGGACTGAATTCGCACCTGAGCCGCACCGCAAGGCATAAAATCCGCACACGTTTTTTCTGCAATGCGCAGTGCGAATGTATCGCACATATCTGAACCAGCCTCATTAAAAACAATGTATTTAGAAATGTTCTGCGTATTAGATGCGGTTTAAGCCGCAACCAATTCGCATAGGTGTGAATCCGGCCTGAGAGTCAATTTATTGTGTGTGTGTGTGCCGCCCATTCTAATTTCTTGTCTTCCTGAGTCCTGTCCCTGAGCTACTTACTTTATCAAATATCAACTAAGAAATATGCTTTTTGCATTAATATCTACCTTAAATCATATTTCTAATTGCATATTGTATTTGTTTGTAGCCTAAATACTTTAATTTGCACTTACAACTGCAATTTTGTAACTTTTGGAAATGCCAGTAAAAACTTGGCTGTGCCAGTAAATTTTAGGTGTTGTGTCAGTAAATTTCAAACTGGTAGGTTGGCAAAACTGAAAGGGACCTGGGGAAGACATAATTTCACTACGTCAAATGGCACCAGATCGGGTGCAGGCATTCTTCTCTTAGGCAGATACCTGGGTTGTTCTGCTTTTACAGCTTATGCATTTCCTTTTGCTTCCAGGCTCTGAGGTATCTTTGGTATGTGCTTGAATTTGTATAATGCCCAAATACTGTCAATAGGCTCTGGACACATTGCGAATGTTTTATTTGTTTACCTGCAGAGGTAAGGAAATTTCTTGATTTCCATATTGGACCATAAAGGGGTTGTAAAAGTTTGTGTTTTATTTTCTAAATAGGTTCCTTTAAGCTAGTGCATTGTTGGTTCACTTACCTTTTCCTTCCATTTACCTTCTAAATTTTTTTTTCTTTGTCTGAATTTCTCACTTCCTGTTTCTTCTCAGTAAGCTTGCCACCATCATCTGAGCGGTGGTTAGTCAGTCAGAACAGCTTACTGAACAGCTTACTGAGGAGGAACAGGAAGTGAGAAATTCAGATAAAGAAAACAAAGAAAAAAAACATTTAGAAGGGAAATCGAAGGAAAAGGTATGTGAACCAACAATGCACTAGCTTAAAGGAACCTATTTAAAGCGGAGCTCCAGCCGCGAAAAATTTTTTTTTTAAAGTCAGCAGCTACTAACAGTGTAGCTGCTGACTTTAAATAAGGACACTTACCTGTCCTAGGCGCCCGCGCTGATAGCCCCCCGATGCCGGTCCCGCGATCGCTCCGAGTCCCGTGCCGCCATTCACACTATGGGAAACAGGCAGTGAAGCCGTACGGCTTCACTGCCCGTTTCCTACTGTGCCTGCGTGAGTCTCACGCTGGCTTGTGAATGGGCGCGCTGCTCTCTGAGAACACACACAGTTCCCAGAACGCAGCGCGCCCATTCACAAGGAGAAGGAGGAGAAGAAATCGGACCGCGGTGCAGGTGAGGCAGATTACGGACTTCCGCATAGCAACAGCTATTTCGGGTGAGTATTTTTTTTTTTTTCAGTTTTTTTTTATTTTTTTAAACAACATGACAAAATGTTGTTTATATGGGTGGAGCTCCGCTTTAAGAAAAAAAAAACCTGTACAACCCCTTAATCATGTTCAACACCAAAGGCATACCTTGAGTCTGTATAGATGTTGGCCGTCCAGTCGGCAGCATATTCACAGGCTTTTGTAAGGTAGGGTTACCAGACATCCCCAGTTTCAGGGGACAGTCCCCTGATTGAGGACACTGTCCCCGTACCAAGTCTGTCCCTGGTTTTGTCCCCAGATTGGATTTAATAGGGGGCAGGGGCCATTTCAAAGACAGTGAGTGCAGAATAAAAATAAAAAAAATAGAATTACACCCCCCCGCTCCGCCGTGCCTACTAGCATAGGGGGGTTGTATTTTTCCCAGAATCTGTGCCCCTTTCTGATGATCATGTGCTGGTCGGTGCGGAGGGAATATATTTCTTCAGTTTCGGGCGCATGCCCATTTAGCTTTGGTCGCATTTTATTCTAGCTTGGCTCATATCCTGACCAGCCACCTGCCTATCTCCTTGCCTTCCCTGGCGGAGTGATCTTCCTCCGCTCCCCATTCAGTAGTAGCCGGGGACCCGAAGAGTAAGACTTAAGAGGCTGTGAGGCAGGCGGCGATGGGCAGAGTCGCTGATTGTTGCCATTACTAAATGGCAACAATCAGAAAAGAAAAGAAAAAATATGTCCCCGGGTTTCATTTAAAAAATCTGGTCACCTTATTGTAAGGGCACAGAGCTCAGCTTCCTGAGCCGACATGGTCAGGGGTAAAGCTTCCTGAAACAACCTCAGACAAAGATACTACTGCATATTCCGTGTGTGGCTTGCCATCCTCATTGTGAAACCTTGAACCGTCAACAAACAAGATAAGATCAGGACATAGGCGCATCAGTGACATTTAAGAGACCAGCAGTTTCTGATATAACCAGTTCCATGCAACTATGGTCTGATGATTCAGATAAAATATTTTGAGGAAGTATGGTGGCTGGGTTTAAGACAATACACCTTTGAATTGTGAGATTGGATGAGGTCAGTAATGCCACCTCATATTTAGTGAGCTTGGCAGCAGACGAACGTTTAGTTTGGACAAGGGTTGTCACATTTTCTAAAAGGCAAACTGGAGCACTTTAGCCACACAATTTTCTTTCTTGTGGAGTATACACTATAGGTGCCTTAACCACTTCAGCCCTGGACAATTTGGCTGGTCAAAGACCAGGCAACTTTTTGCGATTCGGCACTGCATCGATTTAACTGACAATTGTGCGGTCGTGCGACGTGGCTCCCAAACAAAATTGACGTCTTTTCTTTCCCACAAATAGAACTTTCTTTTGGTGGTATTTGATCATTCTGCGGTTTTTATTTTTTGCGCTATAAAAAAATAGAGCAACAATTTTAAAAACAAATCAATATTTTTTACTTTTTGCTGTAATAAATATCCCCAAAAAATCTAAAAAAAATCGCAATAAGCCTTTATTGATTGGTTTTGCGCAAAAGTTATAGCGTCTACAAAATAGGGGATAGTTTTATGGCATTTATATTAATATTTTTTTTTACTAGTAATGGTGGCGATCAGCGATCTTTACCATGACTGCGACATTGTGCCGGACACATCTGACACCATTTTGGCACCATTTTCATTTTAACAGCGATCGGTGCTATAAAAATACACTAATTACTGTAAAATGACACTGTCAGTGAAGGGGTTAACCTGTAGGGGGTGCTGAAGGGGTTAAGTGTGACCTAGGGATGTGTTCTGTTAGGGGGCGTGGCTTGCTGTGACACATCACTGATCGCTGTTCCCGATGACAGGGAACACAATCAGTGACAGTGTCACTAGGAAGAACGGGGAGATGTTGTGTTTACACTAACATCTCCCTGTTCTTCAGCTCCGTGACAAGATCACGGGACACCGGCAGACATAGTCTGCGGGACCCGCGGTCATGGAGCTCGCGGCACTGTCACGCGCGCAACCACAACGGCAATTATAAGGTGATGTGTATATATACGTCCATTTGTGCAGCCGTGCCATTCTGCCGACGTGCGGCGGTTAGCAAGCGGTTAAGCAGAGTAGTAATGCAGTGCGCTAAGTGCGCCACAGTGAATGGTGTCAGTGGGGCAGAGGACGGTGTCAGTGGGGCAGAGGATGGTGTCAGTGGGGCAGAGAACAGTGTCAGTAGTTTTTTTATTTATAAATTTATTTACAAATGAATTTATTTTACATTTTTTAACAGTCTTGTTGGAGGGGGCTTTGGTGAAATAGCAGGGGTCTAAACAGACCCCTGATAGCTCACTTTTGAGACGGAGAAAGGGACTGAGGGCGGATTCTCCAGTAAATTGAAGAAATGTACTGTGTGTATCCAACTTACCTGATTCCATCAATCTCTGTGACTGGTCCCCTGCTGTTTCTGTGAAAGTTATGACAGGCTGTGGTCAAACACCAGCATCTTCATTGTATCATAGAGGGTTAACCCCCCTGCCGGTATCCCCGAGCGCGACTCGGGGTGGATTTTTTATGTAAATATCGATATCCCCGAGTCGCGCTCGGGGTGAATATGCAGAGCCTGCAGCGCGCGCTGGCTTACCTTGTATCCAGGCAGGGTACTGTACTTACCTTGTCCCTGGATCCAGCGATGCATCCCCGCTGTGTGAGCGAGTGGCGTCCTCCATTCGGCTCACACAGTGCCCGCGCGCCGCCGATCTCCGTTCCCTGCGACGTAACGGCGCACAGGGGCGGAGACCGGCGGCAAATTCAAAAAAGTAAACAAACACATTACATACAGAATACTGTAATCTTATAGATTACAGTACTGTATGTAAAAAGTACACACACCCCTTGTCCCTAGTGGTTTGTCCAGTGTCCTGCATGTTCTTTTACATAATAAAAAAAAAAAATTGTGCCTGCAAACTGTAGATTGTCCATAGCAACCAAAAGTGTCCCTTTATGTCAAAAGTGATTTTAGAGCAGCTAGAAAACAGCGATAATAAATGATAATCACTTGCAGAATTCAGCGATAGCGATTTGTGGGGAAATTCGTCATAAAAAAATAAAAGAAATGACAGCGACAATTCTGCAACTGAGCAAATTTCAGTGATTTTGATTACATTAGTGAATCACTTTTATTATAATTACATTATTATTTGTTATAATTATTTATAGTTATTTATTATATTATAATTTTATGATTTTGTGTTTCAAACTTTATCATACCCGGGATGTCTACTAGACTCTGGTTTGGACAAATTTAAGTGAGTTATTCTTAAGAATTGCAGACCTACAGTATAAAACGCAGAATTTCCATGCAAAATAATTGTACCGCTTTTGGTACGTAATTCCAGACAGAATCATACCGCCAGGGAGGTTAATGTTCCTGTATGGGATGCAATGATGCTGAGGCTTTGGGTGGAGGAGAGCACTGCAGCTGGCTGGAGCATGGAAACATATAAGTGAAAGGGGAAAAATATGCATTAGCCAAATCAATAATAGAAAAACAGATAGCTGTGGGAGTCAGCAGAGTGTGTGGATTTGGAACAATAGGAGTATCTTCTTATAATTTTTTTTATTTTTTTACATTGTTTCTAAAAAAAAAAAAAAAATTTTTTATCTTTTTTATTGCTATTCTATTAAAAAATCCCTTGTGACAGTAATAGGTGGTGACATGTACTCTTTATGGAGGGAGTCGGGGGTCTAAAAGACCCCAAATCCCTCTTTTGCACTTCAAAGTATTCAGATTGGCAAAAGACAATTCTAAATACTGTATTTTTTCCAAAAACCAGCGCCATTGTTAGCAGAGTAAACCAGAAATGGCGTCGCTTCCGTGTTTAGATACAGGAGACTAGAACAGCTTTGTGCAAGTCTGTTTCTAGCCGCCGGAAGTGGCAGATCGTGGATCTGGTCTCCCAATAGGGATGAGCCGAATAACGTGCAGTCATAGAAAGTTGCTAGGGGCGCGCGCACCATCGGCGGCGCGCGCGCGCACCTGTCGCATCACTGGGACCCCTGTGCGTGTGCCCGGCGGCCGCGATGGCCGCCGGGCACACGCGATTGCCGAGTAACTGAGCTGGGACGTGGAGCTCTGTGTGTAAACAGAGCTGCACGTCCCTGTCAAGGAGAGAGGAGACCGATTGTGCCCCTTGTACATAGGGACACAATCGGTCACCTCGCCAGTCACCCTCCCTCCCCCCACAGTTAGAACACAAACTAGGAGAAACATTTAACCTCTTCCCCGCCCCCTAGTGGTTAACCCCTTCCCTGCCAGTTACATTTATACAGTTATCAATGCATATTTATAGCATTGTTCACTGTATAAATGTAAATGGTCCCAAAAATGTGTCAAAAGTGTCCGATGTGTCCGCTATAATGTCCCAGTCCTGGAAAAAAATCGCAGATCGCCTCCATTCCTAGTAAAAAATAAAAAAATAAAAATCATAATTATGTCCCGTATTTTGTAGGCAATATAACTTTTGCGCAAACCAGTCACTACACGGTTATTGCGATTTTTATTTTTTACATTTTTTTACCAAAAATATGTAGAATACGTATCGGCCTAAACTGAGATAAAAAATGTTTTTTTTTTTTTTTTTTTTTAATGGGATATTTATTATAGCAAAAAGCAAAAAATATTGTGTCTTTTTTTCAAAATTGTCGCTGTTTTTTGTTTATAGCGCACAAAATAAAAATCGCACGGGCGATTAAATACCACCAAAAGAAAGCTCTATTTGTGGGGAAAAAAGGACGCCAATTTTGTTTGGGAGCCATGTCGCACGACCGCGCAATTGTCAGTTAAAGCGACGCAGTGCCGGAAGCTAAAATTTTGTCTGGGCAGGAAGGGGGTGTAGGTGAACAGTAGGCAAGTGGTTAAATAAAAATAATGAAAAATTCCTTTAAATATTGTACCTGCTGGGTGTCTATAGTATGCCTGTGAAAACGTCTTTAAATAGCACAATTACCTGCCTGCCAGTAAATTAGGAAGAACTGATCTATCTAAACTATAGAGTGTATAAATATATGTACAACACCTGGGATATATATCCTCTACACACTGGGGCTGATTTACTATTGCCACTGCGCTGCGCCGGTACATGCCTTAATTAGTGCGCTGGATGAAGCCTTAATTAGGCGCATGAACCGGCGTAGCACAGCAGCGCAATGCAATTGATAAGTAAAGCCGCCGCCGAACTCCCTGTTAAAGTCTATGGGGGAAATCTTAATTGTGAATTTTAAAGGCTAATCTGCAAGTTTTGTTCTAAAAAGTGTTTGGGGACCTCAGTCCTGCCCCAGGGGACATGTACCAATGTTTTTTTTTTTTAAACGGCCGTTTTTTCGGGAGCAGTGATTTTAATAATGCTAAAAGTGCAACAATAAAAGTGTAATATTTCTTTAAATTTCGTACCATGGGGGGCTCTAATGTCAGCATGTGAAAAAGCGCACTTTTCCCGTGGTTAGAAATGTCTCGGCACAAAATGACATTCTCCAAAGAAAAAAAGCCATTTAAAACTGACTCGCGGCAATAATGAATTGTCGGCTCCCGGCAATTGCAGGAGAATTCATTCATAAAAAACACCAAAAAAAAAAGCGTGGGGGTCCCCCCAAATTCAATAACCAGACCCTTTAGGTCTGGTATAGATATTAAGGGGAACCCCGCCGTCAATTTAAAACAAAAATGATGTGGGGTTCCACCCAAATATCCATAACCAGACCCTTCAGGTCTGGTGTGGAATTTAAGGGGAACTCCACCCCAAATTTAAAAAAAATGGCGTGGAGTCCCCCCTAAAATCCACACCAGACCCCTTATCCGAGCACGTTGACCTGGCCGGCCGCAGAAAAGAGGGGGGGGACAGAGTGCGGCCCCCCCCTCTCCTGAACCGCACCAGGCCACATGCCCTCAACATTGGGAGGGTGTTTTGGGGTGCCCCCCAAAACACCTTGTCCCCATGTTAATGGGGACAAGGGTCTCTTCCCCACAACCCTTACCCGGTGGTTGTGGGGGTCTGCGGGCAGGAGGCTTATCGAAATCTGGAAGACCCCTTTAACAAAGGGGCCCCCCAGATCCCGCCCCCCCCTCTGTGTGAAATGGTAATGGGGTACATTGTATCTCTACCATTTCACGAAAAAAAATGTAAAGGGTTAAAAACGACAAGAGCCGGTTTTTGACAAGTCCTTTATTAGCTTCTTTCTTCTTCTTTTCTTCTTTCCTTCGGGTTTCTTCCTCCATCTTCTTCTTCCTCTGCTTCTTTCTTGGGTCTTCTATTCCCGCATCTTGACCGGCGTCTTGTTCCATCTTCCTCTCCTTCCGCTGTCCTTCTCGTCCACATCTTCTTCTGGTTCTTCTTCCCCAGAGGCGCCACTTCCAATTGAAATCCCCGCTGTCTGCCGGACCCCGCCCCCCTCTGATGCCACGGGCAAGCTCTTAGGAAAGTCCCCGTGTGGTGCCTGTGCGTCAGAGGGGGGCGTGGTCACATGTCAGAGGGCGGGCAATTTCACACAGGGGGGGGCCGGGATCTGGGGGGCCCCTTTGTTAAAGGGGTCTTCCAGATTTCGATAAGTCTCCTGCCCGCAGACCCCCACAACCACCGGGCAATGGTTGTGGGGAAGAGACCCTTATCCTCATCAACATGGGGACAAGGTGTTTTGGGGGGCACCCCAAAACACCCTCCCAATGTTGAGGGCATGTGGCCTGGTGCGGTTCAGGAGAGGGGGGGGCCGCACACTGTCTCCCCCTCTTTTCTGCGGCCGGCCAGGTCAACGTGCTCGGATAAGGGGTCTGGTGTCCACGCCATTTTTTTTTAATTTGGGGTAAAGTTCCCCTTAAATTCCACACCAGACCTGAAGGGTCTGGTTATGGATATTTGGGGGGAACCCGACGTCATTTTTTTTTTAAATTGACGGCGGGGTTCCCCTTAATATCTATACCAGACCTAAAGGGTCTGGTTATTGAATTTGGGGGGACCCCCACGCTTTTTTTTTTGGTGTTTTTTATAAATGAATTCTCCTGCAATTGCCGGGAGCCGACAATTCATTATTGCCGCGAGTCAGTTTTAAATGGCTTTTTTTTTTTGGAGAATGTCATTTTGTGCCGAGACATTTCTAACCACGGGAAAAGTGCGCTTTTTCACATGCTGACATTAGAGCCCCCCATGGTACGAAATTTAAAGAAATATTACACTTTTATTGTTGCACTTTTAGCATTATTAAAATCACTGCTCCAATTCATTATTGCCGCGAGTCAGTTTTAAACAGCTTTTTTCCTTCAGAATGTCACTTTTCACATGCTGACATTACACCCAGGGCCGCCATCAGGGGGGTACAGGCAGTACACCTGTAAGGGGCCCGGGGGTCCGGAGGTGCCCAGATGCCTGGAGGCCCCCAGGGCCCCAGATGGTAACCCCCCCTCTTTTTTTTTTTTGTATATTTTTTTTAATTATTTTTTTTTTTATTATTAAAGGGCCAATTTTTTGTATTTTTTTTTTTTAGCAGTCCGGAGGTCCCCAGGGGCCCAGAGGCCCCCAGGGCCCCGGGTGGCAACCCCCCATATTTTTTTTTTATTAAAGGGCCAATTTTTTTGGGGGGGGTCTGGAGGTCCCCAGTGGCCCGGAGATCCGCAGGGCTCCAGATGACAACCCCCCTTTTTTTTAAAAATATAAAAAAAAATTATATATATATTATATATTGTTTTTAGTTATTTTTTTAACATATAAACATTATTATATATAATATATATATATATATATATATATATATATATATATATAATAATATATATATATATATATAAAAATATTATTATTATTATTAAAGGGCCCAGAGGGCCCCAGATGACAACCTTTTTGCTTGTAAAAATGTTTTAAACGTTTTATATTTTCTTTATTTTTTTTTAGATATATTTTTAGTAAAAGGCTCAGAGGTCCCCAGGTTGTTGTTTTTTTTATATATATTTTTTTCTTTTTTTTAAAGTGTATTTTGTGCGTGAAGTCGAGAGAGAGGAGCTGGACTGCAGGAGTTGGGAGTAGGCAGACCCTCCCCCCGGAGGCAATCGCCATCCTTCTCCATGCCCCCGGTGGCAATGGCGGGTGTGAGGGGGGGCCTCCCACTCACCCTGCTCCACTTGGGAGCCCGACTGGGGCCCAACGGGACAGAGGGACTCCCCCTATGAGGGAGTGAGGGGGTCTAGCCCACCCAGCCAGCCCCGTAGGTCCTTCGCCTCTCTTTATTTTAGGAGACCTCATGGCGTGTGCGTGTGTGTTAAACCAATTTCATGTGCGTGCAAGTGCATAGCACACCCACCAGGAGCCGAGCTGAGACCACCAAACTCAATTAACATGCAGCCGAGACCGGGATTCGAACCCTTAGCTGCATAGGTAAACGGCTTGTCAGCGCAGTGCCAATCACGTTGAGCCACCACAGCTCCCACCCCATGTTATTTTTGTTTAGATATTTTTTTAGTTATTTTTTATTAAAGGGCCCAGAGCTCCCCAGGCAACCCCCTTGTTTTTTTTTATTTTTTATCCTGGCTTTGGTCAATTATGGCTTTCCGCTTTTTGCGTGCTGTGATTGGCCAAGCATGCGGGTCATAGTGCATGCTTGGCCAATCATCAGGCAGCAATTCCGCAGTGAATTATGGTCTGTGAAACATAACTCGAATTTGGCGCGAACGACCCAAGAGTTCGACTCGAATACGAAGCTGATCCCTATCTACCAGTGGCAAGGTGGCAGGAGGGGGGATATTCCATCCCACTGCTTCAGAATAACAACCAAGCGGCTTTTAGCCGCAACGGTTGTTATACCTGGAAAGCCGACCACCTGCTCTAAAAAACGGTACTGGGATGATGCATGCATTATCCCGGTATAACCCCCTGAAGCTGAGGCCGCATATGTGCGTATGCTCAGCGCTATAGGGTTAACTAATATACACTCACTAGCCACTTTTTTAAGTACATCTGTTCAATTGCTTGGTAACACAAACTGCTAATCAGCCAATCACATGGCAGCAACTCAATACATTTAGATGTAGTAAAGACGCCTTGATAAAGTTCAAACGAAGCATCAGAATGGATAAGAAAGGGCATTTAAGTGACTTTGAATGTGGCATGGTTGTTGGTGCCAGACAGGCTGGTCTGAGGCCGCGTACACACTATCTGTAACGCCATCTGCGTTACTCTTGATAGAACGAGCGCAGCTGTACATTGTATTGACAGCCGCGCTCCGTTCTACATCTCGTCCGCGTCACTTCCGGTGCGCGGACGTCTGCGCTCCACGCTAGAACGCGGAAGTGCGACCCGCACAATTCCGCGTTCCAGGCGCGCTATTTAAATCCCCTGATATGGCGGCAGGGTGTTCGTTTATTCCTGTTGGACGCCTGCCGCCACCAGGGACCCGGACACCAACCTTAAAAGACCCAGGTCACCCAGCACCTGCACCTCAGCAATCTGCCACAAGCCTACATGGACCTCACTACCCAGAAGGAAGGATTCTAACCACCTACACTTCAGTACCGCAAGTACCCCATGTGGCTAATACTGTGTCGCTAAGCTTTGCCTATACTGCAGTATCTTTAGGACTGTGATCTTTCTGTGTGTGCTGTCATCTATTGCTGTAAGCTGTATCACCATAAGGATTGCAGGCTACCCCTACTGTTTACATATAGATCTATTCCTCTTGCAATCCACACACCATCCCAGCCTCCCACAGACCATACAGTTCAGTGCATCGCTCCCTATAGCTGCATGTTGCTTATATAGCTATCCTTGTGCAAAGGTTGTTTCTCTTTGGAGGCTGTGATGACAAAGACCCCATAATCTCTGTGTTTCTATAGAGTAACTGGTGGCTCTGACCTGAGTAACCTCCGCAGCTGAGATCCAGACCACTATCCAGTGTCCTAATATCTAGCAGGGTCATAACATAATAAACGAACCCCAAAAGGAAAATGGATCCAGCGGAGCTTGCAAACCATTTGGTTGGACTCTCACAAAGGGTAGATACCCTTACCAACTCCTTAGCCGAGTTACGTTTAGAGAATGATGCTCTTCGCAACCAAAATTTAGCACAAGCCAGAGAGAGACCTGAGCCCAAAGTATGCCCCCCAGAAACTTTCTCAGGGGATAGAAAACTTTTTCGACAGTTTATAAGTTCGTGTCAACTAATGTTCGAGTTACGGCCCCGCACCTACTTCTCCGATAGGGTCAAAATCCTCACGCTAGTCTCTTACCTTAGGGGTGAACCTAGAGTCTGGGCTGACTCTTACATAGAAGAACATGGAGACCTCCTGGGTGCTTTTGACACTTTCCTGGAGGAGATGTCCCAGCTTTATGAGGATTCAAACAAACAGCTGACTGCTGAGAACTCAATTAGGAATCTCAAGCAGGGAAGAAGACCCGTCGAAGACTACATAACAGAATTCAGATGTTGGTGCAGAGAGACCCAGTGGTCAGATGTTGCCCTACGGAACCAATTCCGGTTAGGCCTAACGGAAGTAAAAATGAAAGATGAGATTGCCCGTGTGTCGAACTTCCTGCTTCTCTAGAGGATCTTATGCATCTTTCTATTGCTATTGACCGACGCATTCGTGAAAGATGGAAAGCAGAACGTGCTGTCACTTTTCCACACTACTCCGTTCAAGAGAGCCAGGTCTCCTCCCAAAGATGTTCCAATGGAACTTGGAGCAATCAAGGGACCATTATCTTCTGCTAAAAAACCGCTCGCAGAGCACAAAAACCCTATGCCTGTATTGCTCAGCTCCTGATCATATTGTCTCCAACTGTCCTCTTCTAAAGAGGAATTCTGAAGGTAAAGAGTCCCTATTAATAAGCTCAATACCTCTGGTTCTATCTCTAACCAATACATCTTTATGCTGCTTTCTTCTTTACAGTGGGAACAAGAAAGGATTACCCTTGACGCTATGGTCGACAGCGAGAGCCTGTGGAAATTTCATATAGACTCAAAAATTGTAGATTCCAATATCTCAATCCCCTGTGTGTTAACCAGCAATTTCCTGTGTCACTCACTTTTTATTGATGGTTCTTCATCCCCTTCTGTCCCAGTTTCTCGTCAAACCTCCCCCCTTTTGGTTACTAATAGTTCAGGTCACACTGAGACCCTTGTTTTTGACATATCTCGTCACCGATATTTCCAATTGTTTCTAGGTCTACCATGGCTTTGTCTTCACCAGCCCACTTTTCATTGGGCAACCAGTTCGCTAACATCACAGTCCAAATTTTGTATGGAGACTTGTTACTCCAATTACTCTATCTCCTTTATGGAGTCTCACCAGGCTCAACTTCCAGAAAACACCTACTCGACTTCACGGATGTCTTCAGTAAGACTAACGCAGATAGACTTCCTCCAAACCGCATTTATGACTGTCCAATAGACCTCATTCCCGACAAACCCATCCCGACTGCGCGGATTTATCCGTTGTCGCAACCGGAGCTTGGACATCTCAAGATTTACCTGGACGAAAACCTCAAGAAAGGTTTTATTAGACCTTCCACCTCTCCAGCAAGTGCTGCAATGTTTTTTGTTAAGAATAAAGATGGTTCACTCCGACCAATAATAGATTACAGATCTCTTAACAACATCACTGTGAAGAATAGATATCCCTTACCACTAATCCCAGAGCTAATTGAGCGTCTCCAGACATCCAAAATTTTCACTAAATTAGATCTTAGGCGGCGTACACACGATCGGATATATCCGATGAAAACGGTCCGCGGACCATTTCCATCGGATATGTCCGATCGGGAGTTTGATCCGATGGCGTGTACACACCATCGGATCAAATTCCCCGCCGCCGGAAGGCGCGGTGACGTGGCGGTGCGCGGCGGTGTGACGATGACGCCGCCGCGTCCACCGCCACGTCACCGCACCAGGAAGTAAAACACTTCCGCGCATGCGCCGAATCCATTCGGCAGCGGCGCGGCGGCGGTGGGGGCCGACATGTCTGCTGGTAAGTGTACTAACCAGCAGACATGTCGGGCGGACAGATCCCCACCGGATAGATTTCAAAGCATGCTTTGAAATCTGTCGGGTGGACAAATCTGTCCGCTAGCCCATACACACGAGCGGAGATGTCTGCTGAAACGGTCCATCGGACCGTTTTCAGCGGACATATCCCCTCGTGTGTACGCGGCCTTAGAGGTGCCTATAATTTGAGAAGAATCCGCCCAGGTGATGAATGGAAGACTGCCTTCAAAACTCGCTATGGACTATTCGAATACACTGTGATGCCATTTGGCTTATGTAACGCCCCAGCCACGTTCCAGTGGTTCATTAATGATATCTTTCGAGATTTACTTGACATTTGTGTCGTAATCTATTTGGATGATATCTTAATCTATTCTGACACTCCTGAGGAACACACCAAACACGTGCGCTGGGTTCTGACTAGGCTCAGAACACACTCCCTGTATGCAAAGCTTGAGAAGTGTGTTTTTCAGTCAATCCAGCATCTCTTTCTCGGATATTTAATTACCCCAAAGGGCATTCAAATGGATTCTTCCAAGGTAGACTGCATTCTCTCCTGGCCAGTACCACTTACTAGGAAGGCCTTACAAAGATTCCTTGGGTTTTCAAATTATTACAGAAAATTCATCAAGAACTTTTCCGCTATTGTGAAATCCACTCAGTAGTTTAACTAGGCACAAAAAACTCCTTTCTCTTGGTCAAAGATGCTCAGAAATCTTTTGAAATGCTCAAGGAAAGTTACACCTCCGCTCCCATCCTCCAACTTCCCAATCCACTTTTCCACTTCACACTTGAAGTGGATGCCTCACATTACGCTCTAGGTGCTGTTCTCTCCCAGCAACCAACCCTATCCGAGCCTCTGCATCCTGTAGCTTTCTATTCCAGGACTCTATCTACAGCAGAAAAGAATTATCCCATTGGAGAAAAAGAACTCCTTGCAATCAAGGATGCCCTCAGTAATTGGAGACATCTATTGGAAGGTTCCACCCACCCAATCACCATCCTTACAGACCATCGCAATCTGCAACACCTGAGGGCCTGTAAGACACTGTCTGCTCGTCAAGTTAGGTGGAGTTTGTTCTTCGACAGATTTGACTTTGTCATCTCCTACCGCCCCGGTTCTCAAAACCTTAAGGCGGACTCCCTTTCACGTATCTATGAAGACCAGACCACGGAAGATCCTCTTCAATCTATTATCCCCTCCAACCGCTTTGTTGGAGTTTCTGCTTCTTTCAAGCATTTACTTACCCAAAGCTATGCTAAAGAGATTACGCAATTACCAAAAGGTCTCACTAGACACCCTAACGGTCTTTATACCTTTAATAACAAGATTTATGTACCACCTCAATTACAACTCTTGCTTCTTAAACAACTACATGATGCCCCTTTAGCAGGGCACCTTGGTATCAGTAAGACCATCCACCTAGTTAAACGTGATTACTGGTGGCCCCACTTATCAAAGACAATCCATGATTACATTAATTCCTGTGTTACTTGTGCCACTAACAAACACTCAAGAAAACCTCCTTTTGGTCTCCTGTCTTCCATCCCAATTCCTAACAGACCATGGGATGTCATTTCAATGGACTTCATAGTCGATCTTCCCGTTCCGAGGGGGCCAACACCATCATGGTCACAGTTGACGTTTTAACGAAGATGGCCCACTTCATCCCTTTAAAGAAATTACCCACATCTCTTGAAACAGCAAAAGCTTTCATACTTCACGTTCTTAAGCTCCATGGCTTACCCTCTCAGATCATCACTGACCGTGGTTCTCAATTTGTCTCCAGGTTCTGGAAAGCCCTTTGTCAAAACTTAAAGATTAATCATAAAATGTCCACCGCTTACCACCCACAAACAAATGGACAAACCGAACGTGTCAACCAGACACTTGAACAGTATCTTCGTTGTTACTGTACCCATCTACAGGATGACTGGTTTCATTTACTTCCCTACGCCGAATTTGCATATAACAATGCCAGGAGTTCTTCCTCTCATCTCTCACCTTTCTACGCCAACTATGGATTTCATCCCAACAGCTTACCATCCTCTTTTCCAACAAATAATGTTCCCTCTGTGGATAATTACCTTACCACCTTGAAAAAGAATCTGACTATTCTCCGTTCCAACCTTGAAGCTGCCCAACAGAAACAAAAAAAATATTATGATTCTCACAGGACAAGACCTCCTATATACAAAGTCGGCGATATGGTTTGGCTCTCCACTCGCAACTTACGTCTTAAGATTCCTTCAAAAAAACGTGGTCGTCAATTTGCTGGACCCTTCCCAATCTCTCATATAATTAACAAGAATGCGGTTAGATTACTCCTGCCTCCAGATTGGAAGATACATCCCTCTTTTCACGTCTCACTTGTCAAACCTTTCACACCAAACCCGTTCCCTAACAGAGATCCTCACCCCCCTCCTCCTATCGAGGTTTTGGGTGAGACAGAGTATGAGGTTGAAAGAATTCTTGACTCCAAAAAGAGAGGTTCTACTATTCAATATCTTATTCGCTGGAAAGGTTATAGTCATCTTGATGATTCCTGGGAAGATTCCTCACACATTCATGCTCCCCGACTCATTAAACAGTTTCATCACAAACATCCTGATCGGCCAGCTCCTATTGGGTACTCTGTTGGTACCCCCTTGAGGAGGGGAGTATGTAACGCCATCTGCGTTACTCTTGATAGAACGAGCGCAGCTGTACATTGTATTGACAGCCGCACTCCGTTCTACATCTCGTCCGCGTCACTTCCGGTGCGCGGACGTCTGAGCTCCACGCTGGAACGCGGAAGTGCGACCCGCACAATTCCGCGTTCCAGGCGCGCTATTTAAATCCCCTGATATAGCGGCAGGGTGTTCGTTTATTCCTGTTGGACGCCTGCCGCCACCAGGGACCCGGACACCAACCTTAAAAGACCCAGGTCACCCAGCACCTGCACCTCAGCAATCTGCCACAAGCCTACATGGACCTCACTACCCAGAAGGAAGGATTCTAACCACCTACACTTAAGTACCGCAAGTACCCCATGTGGCTAATACTGTGTCGCTAAGCTTTGCCTATACTGCAGTATCTTTAGGACTGTGATCTTTCTGTGTGTGCTGTCATCTATTGCTGTAAGCTGTATCACCATAAGGATTGCAGGCTACCCCTACTGTTTACATATAGATCTATTCCTCTTGAAATCCACACACCATCCCAGCCTCTTACAGACCATACAGTTCAGTGCATCGCTCCCTATAGCTGCATGTTGCTTATATAGCTATCCTTGTGCAAAGGTTGTTTCTCTTTGGAGGCTGTGATGACAAAGACCCCATAATCTCTGTGTTTCTATAGAGTAACTGGTGGCTCTGACCTGAGTAACCTCCGCAGCTGAGATCCAGACCACTATCCAGTGTCCTAATATCTAGCAGGGTCATAACACTATCGGTCTAAACCGATGAAACTGGACTGAAGTCCAGTTTCATCGGTCCAAACCGACCTTGTGTACAGCCCATCGATCTGTCGTCCTTCGGACCAAAGTTTTATATCTTACTTTAAAATCGGACTGATGGACGCCTGACCATCGGTCCAAACCAATGGTTAGTACGCAAAAGCATTGGTTCAAAAACCCGCGCATGCCCAGAATGCTACGCATTCTTGGAAGCATTGAACTTCATTTTTTCAGCACATCGTTGTGTTTTACGTCACCGCGTTCTGACTCGATCGGTTTTTGAACTGATGGTGTGTACGCCCATCAGACCATCAGGCCACTTCAGCGGTGACCCGATGAAATCTGTCCGTCGGACCATTCTTATCGGGTTGGACTGATCGTGTGTATGCGGCCTGAGTATTTCAAAAACTGCTGATCTACTGGGATCTACTGGAATTTTCACACACAACCATTTCTAGGGTTGACAGCGAATGGTCGGAAAAAGAGAAAATATCCAGGGTCAGAGGAAACCAGGCAGACTAGTTTGAGATGATAGAAAACAGTAACTCAAATTACCACTCATTAAAACCAAGGTATGCAGAACCTGTCAAACCTGCAGTGCAAAGTCTTCTCTTCACAATTGAAACTGAGACTTGTTTATCAGTGTTATGCCACCTACACGTGTGTCAGAGATTCTAAATGGACCAGGACTGTGTGCCTACACAGAGGAGACCAACACTGTATATAGTGGAATAAAAAGGTGTTTTATTTACAAAGGTGAACAAACAGGTGACGACAACCAGTGCACAAATAACACAAAGCATATATAAAAGTCCAGGGGAAATGCCGTAATCATAAACCAAAAGCCAAGCCGGGGTCAAATACCAGGAGATCACCAAAGAAGCTGCAGACAGGGTATGGGCAGGAAGGAAATGTCCAGGAGAGGGATCAGGTCGGGACAGATCGGATCGGGTCGGGTCAGAAGTCCAGAACGGGGACAGCAGGCTCAGGGTCCGGTAAATAGACAGATACCAGGGCCAGTTCTGCTTGAACTTGCCGGGTATAAATAGGGGCGTGTTAATTATGTTCAGGTCACACCTGAACGCAGCAAGGGCCAGGTGCTCCACACTGCCAGGGTCCATCCGCTGGTGGAGGCCAGTACTGCGTCCCAAAGGTGATATACCAGCAGGGGGAAGTTCCCCTGACAGCTCCGAACTGCCAGGAGACCCCTGCTGGTGGGACGCTCCAGCTATCCGTTGCCGGGGAAAGTCCAGGGTGACCAACTGGGCAATGGGAGGCTTGAACCGAGAGGTGGGTACATCCGGGTCGTCGAGCTGGGGAGCAGGCTCCGGGTCGTCGAGCTGGGGAGCAGGCTCCGGGTCGTCGAACTGGGGAGCAGGCTCCGGGTCGTCGAACTGGGGAGCAGGCTCCGGGTCGTCGAGCTGGGGAGCAGGCTCCGGGTCGTCGAGCTGGGGAGCAGGCTCCGGGTCATCGAACTGGGCAGCAGGCTCCGGGTCATCGAACTGGGCAGCGGATGAAGGCTCCGGGTCATCGAGCTGGGCAGCAGGCTCCGAGTCGTCGAGCTGGGCAGCAGGCTCCGAGTCGTCGAGCTGGGCAGCAGGCTTCGAGTCGTCGAGCTGGGCAGCAGGCTCCGAGTCGTCGAGCTGGGCAGCAGGCTCCGGGTCGTCGGGCTGGGCAGCAGGCTCTGGGTCATCGGGCTGGGCAGCAGGCTCCGGGTCATTGGGCTGGTCGGCTGGCACAGGAACAAACAGCTGGCAGACTGGCACAGGAACAGCAGGCTGGCAGACTTGCACAGGAACAGCAGCCTGGCAGACTGGCACAGGAACAGCAGGCTGGCAGACTGGCACAGGAACAGCAGGCTGGCAGACTGGCATAGGAACAGCAGGCTGGCACAGGAACAGCAGGCTGGCAGACTGGCACAGGAACATCAGGCTGGCAGGCACAGGAACATCAGGCTGGCACTAAAACGTCAGGCTGGGTAACTGGCACTAAAACGTCAGGCTGGGTAACTGGCACTGAAACGTCAGGCTGGGTAACTGGCACTGAAACGTCAGGCTGGGTAACTGGCACTGAAACGTCAGGCTGGGTAACTGGCACTGAAACGTCAGGCTGGGTAACTGGCACTGAAACGGCAGGCTGGGTAACTGGCACGATGGTGTGGGTTGGGAAGTACTTCCGTTTCTTTTTAGATTTAGACACTGCAGGTTTGCTAACAGAAGTGATGTATAAAGAGGATGGAATTAAAGCGGAGTTTCACCCTAAATATAAGCCCTTCCCATGTGATCCAGCATACTGGCGTCAGCACCAGTATGCTGTTTTTTTTTTTTAAAATCCATGTACTTACTGTCTTATGCAGAATTTTATTTTTTTCCCCCGCGGTGGACGGCGCCAGTATAGCGCGTCACATCTTACGAAAGTACCCGAAAAGGACTCGGGTAATCTCGGCGAAAATGCGGCGCCTGCGCACAGACCTAGGAGCTGACTGCGCAGGCGCCGTATTTCTCCGAGTCCTACGGCTATGGCGCGTCACGCCCTCCGAAAAACGACGAAATAGGACTCGGAGAAATACGGCGCCTGCGCAGTCAGCTCCTAGGTCTGTGCGCAGGCGCCGCATTTTCACCGCGATTACCCGAGTCCTTTTCGGGTACTTTCGTAAGATGTGACGCGCTATACTGGCGCCGTCCACCGCGGGGGAAAAAAAATAAAATTCTGCATAAGACAGTAAGTACATGGATTTAAAAAAAAAAAACAGCACACTGGCGCTGACGCCAGTATGCTGGATCACATGGGAAGGGCTTATATTTAGGGTGAAACTCCGCTTTAAGTAGGAGGAAGGATTGGAGTATGGCAGAGACACAGGGATGGTGACTGGAGGAGGTTTTTGTGGAGTAGTTACAGGTGGATTAAAGGCAGGGTAGGTACAATTAGTAGAAACTGGGTAGTAATATTTGCTAGGATGCGGAATTATCTGGGCTGGAGTTGTCATTGGTGATGGACAGATGGATCCTTGGGAAGGCAGGTGGTTAATAGCAGGGCTGGAGCGGACAGGTGGATTAAAGGCAGGGTAGGTACAATTAGTAGAAACTGGGTAGTAATACTTAGTAGGAAGCGGAATTAACTGGGCTATAGCGGAGGTTGTCATTGGGAATGGACGGCTAGATGCTTGGGAAGATAAGTGGTTAATGGCAGGGCTGGGATGCAGTGGCTTGGCTGGAAGCAGGAGATCTGACCATGCCTGCAGCACAGGTTGAACAAAGGCTGGTTCACACACACCTTGTTTAATCAGAGACTGCACTGAACTATCGCAGTCAGATAACTTCTGCTGGGAACAAGAGCAATAGTGTTCATCAAAGGAGGCTGGATCATCCTCCATCAACCATACCAGGGATTCAACTTGGTCAGGACTGAAGGGGGGAGAGAAGTCATCACAACCAACTGGAATAACTGACAGGGCCGGTTTAACACATAACTTAATTAATGGCTGAACATCATCGTAAGACATATAACCCAGATCCACCATGGAATGGGCTGATCGGATGGCTTCCATCAGCTGATCACTTGTCCATCCCTCCAACACCTGACGACAATACTCCTCATCCTCCTCTGCTAGCAGAGAAAAGTAAGTAAATCCATGTTTCAACAAAAACGCACTACAACAGGATGGTTCCCTATGCAGGCACGTCTGGTCAACTGGCCCTGGTATACTGTCAGAGATTCTAAATGGACCAGGACTGTGTGCCTACACAGAGGAGACCAACACTGTATATAGTGGAATAAAAAGGTGTTTTATTTATAAAGGTGAACAAACAGGTGACGACAACCAGTGCACAAATAACACAAAGCATATATACAAGTCCAGGGGAAATGCCGTAATCATAAACCAAAAGCCAAGCCGGGGTCAAATACCAGGAGATCACCAAAGAAGCTGCAGACAGGGTATGGGCAGGAAGGAAATGTCCAGGAGAGGGATCAGGTCGGGACAGATCGGATCGGGTCGGGTCAGGTCAGAAGTCCAGAACGGGGACAGCAGGCTCAGGGTCCGGTAAATAGACAGATAACAGGGCCAGTTCTGCTTGAACTTGCCGGGTATAAATAGGGGCGTGTTAATTATGTTCAGGTCACACCTGAACGCAGCAAGGGCCAGGTGCTCCACACTGCCAGGGTCCATCCGCTGGTGGAGGCCAGTACTGCGTCCCAAAGGTGATATACCAGCAGGGGGAAGTTCCCCTGACAGCTCTGAACTGCCAGGAGACCCCTGCTGGTGGGACGCAGCACTGCAAGACAGAACATAAATAGCACCAGCGGATGGAACCTTTCCTGACAACGTGACCGTTTTTCATGACGAGAAAATGCAATGTTTTTAATTGGCCGTTAAAAACGATCGTGTGTAGGCTCCAGAGGATTTTTCACGACGAAAATGGGCATTAAAAATTTAGAACATGCTCTATTTTTTCTCGTCGTTTTTCCCATCATCGTTTTTCTCGTCATGAAAACGGTCGTGTGTACGCTTTAATGACAGGGATGCTCAGAAGCAAGTTATGAGAGGGGAAATTAGCATAATCAGCCCAAAGGGTGGCACCATTCGAAAGGAACTTCCTCTTAAGGGCACGTACACACAATCAGACCGGTCCAATTGACCGTTTTCATCGGACCAGGCTGAAGTGGTCTGATGGTCTGATGTGTGTACACACCATTGGACCAAAAATTTGATCAGACCAGAACGCGGTGACGTAGAACACAGCGATGTGCTGAAAAAACTAAGTTCAATGCTTCCAAGCATGCGTCGACTTGATTCTGAGCATGCACGGGTTTTTGGTCTGATGCTTTTGTATACTAACCATCCAATCAGTCCGACGGCCAGGTGTCCGTCGGACAGATTTTAAAGCAAGTTTTAAAACTTTCATCCGATGGACAACGGTCCGCTGGGCCATACACACCATCAAATTGGTCCGATGAAACTGGTCTTAAGACCAGTTTCATTGGAGCGGTCTGATCGTATGTAGTCGGCCTTATAGTGCCGTCGTGTTGTACGTCACCGCGATTAACTCAAGCATTTTTTATCACGATCGTGTGTATGCAAGGTAGGCTTGAGAGGAATCACGTCGAGAAAAACGTTGTTTTTTTCATGAGATGAAAAATGGTCGTGTGTACGTGGCATAAGGCTGTGCTTGAAGTTTTTGTCCTGTGAGCCACTTGAAATGCAAGCAGTTGACTGTCAGAAACTTGATTCTGTTGTTACTTGATTGAAAAAAAGGGGGGTAAATTATGCGCTAATGGTGCTGATAAATGATATTAATGAGTCTAAAGTGAAATAAAAGCTTGCAACATAAAAACATGTGATAATCATGTGATAACAGTAATAAAAGGATAATTATAGTTGCGCTAACAAATTATGTAAGTGAAAATATTGAAAATGACAGTGAGTAAAAAACTATAAATGTACCGCCAATGACAGATCTCTCTGTCAACACAGGAAGATATCACCTTACATATAAATTAAATTAAAGTGGATGGTTCACAAAAAAAAAATATTAAAAGCCAGCAGCAACAAATACTGCAGCTGCTGACTTTTAATATTAGGACACTTACCTGTCCTGGAGTCCAGCGGCGTCCGCAGCAGAGGACGAGCGATCGCTCGTCTCCCTGCTGCTCCCCCCTCCATCCACGGTGAGGGAACCAGGAGGTGAAGCGCTCCGGCTTCACTGCCCGGTTCCCTACGGCGCATGCGTGAGTCGCGCTGCACCCGGCGATTGGCTCCCGCTGTGTGCTGGGAGCCGAGAGTTCCCAGCACACAACGGGAAAAGCCCGTCTTTTCCCCGAGACTGCGGGCCGGAAGTGGGTGCAGATACCTGTCTTTAGACAGGTATCTGCACCCCCCTCCCCCCTGAAAGGTGTCAAATGTGACGCCGGAGGGGGGGGGGTTCCGATCAGCCGATCTTCACTTTAGGGTGGAGATCCGCTTTAAATATATATTAAATAAAACTTGGTTCACGTGAAAACAAATCCAATAAATGTCCGTAAAGGAACGACCAGGAAGTGTCCAAAGCAAAAGAAAAAAATATTTTTCTTATATATAAACAGGTGTACACAGGTGAGTGAAATCCAAAAGGTTTCTGATTCAGGAAATGAGTCAGGCCCCATACACACGACCGAGAACCTCGGCAGAATCCAGCAAAAAGCTCGCTGGGATCCATATTCTGCCGAGATACTCGGTCGTGTGTACGTTTTCGCCGAGCGTCCTGTCGAGAAAGCCATCGAGCCAAAATAGAGAGCAGGTTCTCTATTTGCTCGATGGCCCATCGAGAACCATGGCTCGACACCTTTCCCGAAGGCTTGGTCGACGATTTTGACGGCCGGGCGAGAACCTCGACGGGCGGAACGATGTGTTTGGCCCGTCGAGGTTCTCGTACGTGTGTACGCGGCCTAATCCAAATTCCACACATATAGCAGATAGAAGTGCAAAGACAGAAAATGAGACTGCTATACACCACCACCACACTGTATCTTCCTCCGGTGTCACACAGAATAATAAGGGGGGACCCTTACCAGATGAGTAGAACCTTGGGTGTCAAGGTCGTGCAGATATAAACCTCTGCAATGGTTATAAGGTAATCCGGACCATCCACACGTCAGAACGTCTCAGGAGCTCCTCCTCTGGGGTTAGCATGGGGATAACACACGTTGCTAATGGCGAACCGTTTTTCTTTTCCTCTTTGAAACCGCATATTTGCCGACAACGTCTGTGCTCGCTGTTGTGGCTTTGGGTCTGTCAAACCTCTTCCAGTTAGGCCCTGTACACACGATCAGACAGGTCCGATGAAACTGGTCCGACGGACCGTTTTCATTGGACCAGGCTGAAGTGGTCTGATGGTCTGATGCGCGTACACACCATCGGACCAAAAATCCAATCAGACCAGAACACGGTGACGTAGAACACAACGACATGCTGAAAAAACGAAGTTCAATGCTTCCAAGCATGCGTCGACTTGATTCTGAGCATCCGCGGGTTTTTGGTCCGATGCTTTTGTGTACTAACCATTGAACCTGTCCGACGGACAGGTGTCCATCAGACAGGTTTTAAAGCAATTTTTAAAACTTTGGTCCGATGGAAAACGGTCCGATAGGCCGTACAAACCATCGAACTGGTCCGATGAATCCAGTCTGCAGACCAGTTTCATCGGACATGTCCGATCGTGTGTACGCGGCCTTATAGAGTTTCCTCCCGTTTCCAAGTGCCCTTTGATGGTGTAGGATACAGTACAGTACATACTGACACCTTGGTTTTCTTTGCAGTTTCTCTAAAGGAAAGACCTACATGTTTAAAGGTTAAAATGGTCTGTATGTCTTTTATTAATTGACTTTTTTATGCCATTCCTCCTGGAGTACAATACTATTCAAACATTGCTTAAAGCGGAGTTCCGCCAATTTTTTTATTTTTTATTTTATGCTGTGAATGGACGAGTAATTCTCTGGGACCTATGACATGACCAAGAAGATTGGAAGGAGGGGGGAAAGGTGAACTTCCTTTCCAGCGCAGCGGAGCCCTGGGAGGAAGTGGGAGTTATGGGTGAAAATCCGCTTTAAAGAGGAAGTAAAGTCTTCCTTTTTAAAGGGGTTGTAAAGATAAAAAAAAAATCCCCTAAATAGCTTCCTTTACCTTAGTGCAGTCCTCCTTCACTTACCTCATCCTTCCATTTTGCTTTTAAATGTCCTTATTTCTTCTGAGAAATCCTCACTTCCTGTTCTTCTGTCTGTAACTCCACACAGTAATGCAAGGCTTTCTCCCTGGTGTGGAGTGTCGTGCTCGCCCCCTCCCTTGGACTACTTGAGAGTCAGGATGCCCACTAACACACAGCTCCTTACTCTATCTGCAATGTAGAGAACGTCCTGACTCTCCTGTAGTCCAAGGGAGGGGGCGAGCACGGCACTCCACACCAGGGAGAAAACCTCACATTACTGTGTGGAGTTACAGACAGAAGAACAGGAAGTGAGGCTTTCTCAGAAGAAATAAGGACATTAAGACCCCTTTCACACTGAAGCATTTTTACAGTGTTTTAGCGTTAAAAATAGCGCTATTAAAACACTCATAAAACGCTCTCCATGCATCTCAATGGACTCTTTCACACTGAGTCCTGCAAGCAGCATCTTTGGAGCAGCTTTTGGGCGCTGAAAAAAACTATCCAAAAACGCCCCTCTTCATTTAAATTAATTAAAAGCGCTGTAAAAACGCCTTGCCCTTTCACACTGAGGCACTGCAAAAACACCTTAAAACGTTAGGGTCTTAGCGGTGCTTTACCAGTGTTTTTTGGGCGCTGGCAGTGTGAAAGGGCTCTGAAAGCACTCGGGCAGTGTGAAAGGGGCCTTAAAAGCAAAATGGAAGGTAAGTGAAGGAGAACTGCACTAAGGTAAAAGAAGCTATTTAAGGGAACATTTTTTTACCTTTACAACCCCTTTAATTGTACCTACAGGTAAGCCTTATTGTAGGTACTGTAAATATCTCCTAAACTTGCACTGTTTAGGAGATATTTACTATATACGCCAATGTCATTGGTGCATGCGCTCTGAAGAAACGGCCTCCCGTTTCTTTAGGGCCCTGTGCCATGACTGGAGGCTCCCGCGCGTGTGGCCAACCACAGCGCCAGAGCCCATGAACCTAAAAGAAACACCAAGGGAAATGTCGGCCGCCCCAGCCGAGTGCGGGCACCACTGAGAGAGCTTTGTTCTATGGTAAGTATTTCATAATGAGCCAGTATGCGATGGGGGTGTTCTAAATCTTTTAACTGGTAGTGTATGGATCTCCAAAATGTTAATTATAAGCCTTTATTCCGATATCAAATAATAACAAAGTTATATATATATAATAATGTGATACTCTTGTTCAAATAGTCGGACAGCAAAGCATGCTTGCAGATGTGTGACTAGGAAATATCACACTGTGAGATCCCTGTTAATATTTGGAATGTTGCTGCTAAGCAGGGCCGCCATCAGTAGGGTACAGGCAGTATACCTGTAAGGGGCCCGAAGGTCCCCAGGGGCCCGGATGGCAACCCCTTTTTTTGTAAGGGGCCCGGAGGTCCCCAGGGCCCGCATGGCAACCCCACCTTTTTTTATATATTTTTTTTATTTATTTTTTATATATTTTTTTGTTTTTTATTAAAGGACCCAGAGGTCCCCAGGGCCCTAGGTGTCAACCTCCCTTTTTTTTTTATAAAAAAAAAAATGTTTAATTTTTTTATACATATTTTTTTCTTTCTTTTTTCTTTTTATTAAAGGGCCCAGAGGTCCCCAGGGCCCCGGATGGCAACCCCTCTTTTTATTTTATAAAAAATAATGTGTAATTTTTTATATATACTGTATATATATATTTTTCTTTCTTTTTTCTTTTTATTAAAGGGCCCGGAGGTCCCCAGGGCCCCGGATGGCAACCCCTCTTTTTTTTTTATAAAAACATATTTTTTTATATATATATATTTTTTTTTTTTTTGTTTGTTTCTATTAAAGGGCCCAGAGGTCCCCAGGGGCCCGCATGGCAACCCCCCCTTATATATACTGTATATATATATATATATATATATATATATATATATATATATATATATAATTTTTATTTATTTTTTATTAAAGGGCCCAGAGGTCCCCAGGGCCCCCTGATTTATTTTATATATATTTTTTTAATAAGGGGCCCAGAGGTCCCAGGGCAACCCCCCCCCCCCCCAATTCGTGGCACCCCCCGCTTCTCAATTCATGGCACCCCCTGCTTCTCAATTCGCGCCAGCACCCCCTCTTTTCAATTTGAGGCGGCAGCAACCACCCCCCCCCCCAGTTCTTTGCTCCAGGGGGCCTATGACTGAAGCTGTGTACGGGGGGGCATAATTCCTGATTGCGGCCCTGCTGCTAAGGTATCAAATAAAGTAGAAGCATTAAAATAAGCCCATATAGTCCTACCTATAGTCCAAAGTTTGGTAGCTTGAGTCCAAAATGCAGTTTGGAGCAACAAAGCTACAAAGAATAGGCATCTAAATGTATGTGAATCCTATCTGTTAGCATTTGTGCATACAATGCCAGCTTCAGTGAATAGGTAATAACAATGTTTAGGTATTTCTAAAGCAGCTTGCTCAAGGCTTGATGTACATGGTGCTTCATTTAATTATATTAACACATGAAAGAGCTACTGCTGCATGTGTATTTACATGGAAACATTAGGGTTAATGCCTGCCATAGTGATGGTTCTGATGTTGTAAGCCTTTATGGGTGATCATTCATGTACAGACAGAGTTAATAATTGATTAGTGTGCACACAAACATCCTCTGGATAGACAACCAACACTCATAATTTAAGGTGTGCACATGTTGTTATGCTGCAGTCATCCGTGACCAGGATCTTTAGGCTGACAAACAAGACCAGGGCTGAGGGCTGAGTTAAAGCGGAGTTTCGCCCAAAAGTGGAACTTCCACTGATTTGTCTCCTCCCCCTCCAGTGCCACATTTGGCACCTTTCGGGGGGAGGGGGAGCACATACCTGTCTTTGACAGGTATCCTGTTCCCACTTCTGGGAATCCAGGCCACAGTCCATGACGTTACCGCTTGACTCCCTCCTCCTCCCCTCTTCTTCCCCTGCTGCCGGTCCAGTAGAAGAAAGGAGCGGAGCCTCGCGCATACGCAGTGGGGTACCCGGCATGAAGCTGCAAGGCTACACTGCTGGGTTCCCTTACCCACAATGCACCCATCAATAGAAACAGTGCTGATATCGCTAGACTTACGGCCGATCCTAGGGTCACAGACGCCTGGGTGCAGAAATATTTCTGGCGCCCCCACATGGGCATGGTCATCTTACTAACTCCTACGCTTTACAAATGTTTCTATGGCTACGACTCAAACACAGAGATGCTCCCCTAAGAAGTCATCAATGTAATAGGGGGACGCGATCGATGAGGTCACACCTACAGCCACACCCCCCTACAGTTGTAAACACAACACATAGGCACACATCCCCTACAGCGCCACCTGTGGTTAACTCCCAAACTGCAACTGTCATTTCCACAGTAAACAATGCAAATTTAAATGCATTTTTTGCTGTGAAAATGACAATTGTCCCAAAAATGTGTCAAAATTGTCCGAAGTGTCCGCCATATTGTCGCAGTCACAAAAAAAATCACTGATCGCCGCTATTAGTAGTAAAAAAAATTATAATTAATAAAAATGCAATAAAACTATTCCTTATTTTGTAAACGCTATAAATTTTGCGAAAAAACCAACCGATAAATGCTTATTGCGATTTTTTTTACCAAAAATAGGTAGAAGAATACGTATCGGCCTAAATTGAGGAAAAAAAATGTTTTTTTATATATTTTTGGGGGATATTTGTTATAGCAAAAAGTAAAAAATATTGCATTTTTTTTAAAATTGTCGCTCTATTTTTGTTTATAGCGCAAAAAATAAAAACCGCAGAGGTGATCAAATACCACCAAAAAAAAGCTCTATTTGTGGGGAAAAAAGGACGCCAATTTTGTTTGGGAGCCACGTCGCACGACCGCGCAATTGTCAGTTAAAGCGACGCAGTGCCGAATCGCAAAAAGGGGCAAGGTCCTTTACCTGCGTTTTGGTCCGGGTCTTAAGTGGTTAATCTGGGCTTACCTGTAGTGTAACTTGCAAAAGTGGGTTTACAACCATTTTAACCACTTTAATATAGTGTTGCTCACAAATATTCGCATTGCGAATATTCGTAACGAATATTGCATATTCGAGTATTCGCGAATAAATCGAATATTGCGGTGAATATTCGATATTGCGAATATTCGTAGTTTTTCAAATTTATTTTTAAAACAGATCACATCCTAGTGATCTCCATCGACGTCTAAAAGCATTGCTGGTATGATAAGAGACCCTGGGCCGAGTAGCTGAGGTGATCCTTTTATGTTGCCGAATATTCGCAATGCGAAAATTCGTATTACGAATATTCGCGAATACTTTCTCTGCCCTTCTGTGTTTTGTGTATAAAAAAACAAAACAAAAAAAAATTAGCTTTAGTTTGGTCATATAAGTTTGTGTAAGTAGAGTTAGTGTTTAGTGCATATTAGTTTAGTAATCCAGGAAATGATCTCCGTTTTCGCGTGTTGACGAGAATTTCGCAATCAATTTCGCATTCGCATTAGTGAAATTTTTTTTTTGATAAAATATCACGAATATTCGATATTAACGAATATTTCAGGAATATTCTTCTATATATTCGTGAAATATTGCAAAATCGAATATGGCGTGTTCCGCTCATCACTACTTTAATACAGGGATTTTACACACCCTTCCTTCCCAGACCAATTTTTAGCTTTCGGCGCTCTCACACTTTGAATGAAAATTACTCAGTCATACTACACTGTACCCAAACCAAATTTTTATCATTTTTTTTCTCACAAACAGAACTCTCTTTTGGTGGTATTTAATCACTGCTGGGTTTTTAATTTTTTGCAATATAAGCGAAAAAAGAGAGAAATTTTGGAAAAAAAAATAATTTTTTTTAGTTTCTAGTGTAAAATTTTGCAAATAAGTAATTTTTCTTCATAAATTTGGGCCAAAAAAAGTGTATATTATTTGGTCTCTGTAAACGTTATAGAGTCTACAAGCTATGGTGAAAATCATTGAAAATTATCATATCTGATCACACCTGATGTACTGAAGGCCTATCTAATTTCTTGAGACCCTAACAAGCCAGGAAAGTACAAATACCCCCTAAATGACCCCTTTTTGGAAAGCAGACATTCCAAGGTATTTAGTAAGAGGCATGGTGAGTTTTTTGAAGTTGTAATTTTTGGGAAATAGATTTTTTTATTTTTATTTTCTATTTTTTTCACCAAATTTTCATAATAACAAGTTATTTCTCCCACACAGCACATGTATACTTGCAATGATACCCTAAAATACATTCTGTTACTCCTCTTGAGTATAGTGATTCCACATGTGTGAGACTTTTACACAACCTGGCCACATACAGAGGTCTAACATCCAAGTAGCGCCGTCAAGCGTTCTAGGATCATAAATTGCACATTTCATTTGATGACAACCTATCGCACTTTTGAAGGCCCTGGAGCACTAGGTCAATGGAAACACCCACAAAATGACCCCATTTTGGAAAGCTAACACCCCAATGTATAATCTATGAGGCATAATGAGTCTTTTGAATGGTTCATTTTTTTCTAGACTTTTACACAGCCTGGCCACACACAGAGGCCCAACATTGAAGTAGCACCATCAGGCGTTCTACAAGCATAAATTACAAATCTCATTTCTCAACCAGGTACTGGTTTCTGGCGGGTACTCTGGTGGCAGGTTCTCTGGTGGCGGGTACTCTGATGGCAGGTACTCTGGTGGCAGGTGGCGGGTACTCTCGTGAGCTGGCACTCTGGTGGCAATTGTGAGAGAATTCATTCATAAAAAATAAAAAAAAGTGTGGGGTCCCCCAAATTCCATTACAAGGCCCTTCAGGTCTGGTATGGATATTAAGGGGAACCCCGCCGTAAAAAAAACGAACCTCAGATTATGAGCATAATCCGTTCCAGGAGAATGCTCGTAATCCAAAGTACTCGCATATCAAAACAAGTTTACCCATTAAAGTCGATGGAAGCGAAAATAATTTGTTCTGCATTGACTTCAATGGCATGCAATACCGCATGTGGCCAGAGGTGGGGGCGCCGGAGAGCCTCAAACACACGGAAAGGCCCGAGGACAGCTCGGCTGACCTCGGCAAACCTTGGAAAGGCTCGGGTTAGGAGTATTTCCGAGTCTTTCCAAGCATTTCCAAACGGCTCCAATTTGCATAGTTCGGCTCCGCTCAGCTCCCCCCGCCCCCACCTCAGGCCAAACGCGGTACTGCACACTGCTGTGGCTTGAATCCTGCTAATTTTGCGAGACAACACAGTCAGGATTTTTAAAAATACATTGCTCGTATTGCGAAACGCTCGTTAACCGCGTTACTCGCAATCCGAGGTTCCACTGTATGTAGTAGAGGCCTAAGCCAATGTTTCTCAACTCCAGTCCTCTAGTCCCAGCAGGTCATGTTTTCAGGCTTTCCATTGCCATGCTAAGGTGATTTAATCAGTTTCACTGCCTTAGTAATTAGTAATGAGGGTAATCCTGAAAACATGGCCTGTTGGGGGTACTTGAGGAATGGAGTTTGGCCTATGCAATTATTGGCAAGTTTACCTTATGATGCAGATTTTTTGAGGCTGTGAAAGATTGTGCCAGTAAAAGATCCGGTGTACTAATATTAGGGAACGATCTATGTGCACGACTGAATGATCTTTTGGCATGCAAAATACATGCATCATGAACTCCACCCCTGTCTGATCTGTGATGCAGTAGTGTATACATGCATAGCTCCCAACTGTCCCTGATTTCGAGGGACTGTCCCTGATTTGGAGCAATTTGTCCCTCATTTTGGTCTGATCTGTATAGATGTATATAAAATGCACTTTTTATCTATAAAAAAAGTGTTTTCCAGCGCTAAACCTTTCATCTGATTTCTAAATTGCTACATTTGTCAATTCCAAAAACCAATATAAAGCAATAGTCGTGGTAAAAAAAAAGCACTTGTGGGTTTAATCAATCTGTTTTTTCTGTACAATTGTCCTTTAAGGGGGCGTGACAAGGGGTGTGTCCTATGCCTGCATACTTTTGTTGGTAAGTGTCCCTCATTCTCATCTCAAAAAATTGGGAGGTATGTACATGACTGTGAGCCACTGTCTATGACATTGAAGCACACAACCCATCACAAACAGGATGGAGAAGAAGGAGGATGCACAGTGTAAGAAGAGCAAGAAGACCAGCTGAAAGATGAAGGCCGCATCCATGAGCAGTGGTAAAATGGTGGTGCTTTTCTACCTGTGTAAAGCCTCATACACACAATCGGACTTCCAACTGACTTTTCCGTGGATTTTGCTCCGAATGGGCGTTGCCTGTGAACTTGATATGCATACACACAGCAGCCAACAAACACGAACGTAGTGACGTAATAGACGTACTACGTGTTTTTTCTGCTCTTTACCGCCACCTTTTGGGCAACTTCTGCTATTGTTGGCTGATCTTTAGCATTGGTTCTGAGCATGCATGATTGTACTTTGAAATTTAGTCCGATGGATTTGTGTACACACGATCAGATTAGCCGACATAGCATATTTGTTACCGGAAAATTTATCTCTTCTCACAGCGAACATTTGTCCGATGAAAAAGCGAAAAAGTTTGTCCGATGGATCGTACACACGGTGGGATTGTCCGCTAAAACAGATCCATCGGACATTGTTGTCAAAAAGTCAGATTGTGTGTATAGGCCTTAAGAAGAATGACTTTCTTAAGAAGAAAAACTTTACAAAGCCCAACACAAGGAAAGATCAGATTCTGAATAAAGTTATAGAAACTCTCCTGAATAAATAAGGCATCAAGCGCTCCAAAGACCAACTGGGGAAGAGGTGATTGGATCTTAAACAAAGGGAACATGAGCAGCTTGGCCACATTCATAATACATTCTAAAGAAAGTAAGTATTTTTTTCATAAGGTTGTTTTAATATTTTTTTTTTATTTACACAGAAATAAATTTGTATACCTATTTTTTTTGGAAAAATAAGAAGTGAAAATTACACCAAATAAAATTTTCTGACAGCATGGTGGCTACAAGTGTTGACCAAGAAAGTGAGCAACCACCATCAGATTCAGAGGAGCTATACATCACTAAAACAGGTACCATAAATACTTGAGTATAAGCCGACCCGAATATAAGCAGAGGCACCTCATTTTACCACAAAAAAATGGGAAAACTTATTGACTCAAGTATAAGCCTAGGGTGTCCATCTGCATGCCTCACTGTGCCTCATTTTGCCTCACTGTGTTCATGCCTCACTGTGCCCATGCCTCACTGTGCCTATGACTAGACTGACGTTTAACATGGGAGTCTATGGAAGGGGTGCCCAGCTTTAAAAAATTGGTGCTTCCCAGCCGTAGATCCTCCAGACAACAAACTTTGCACACTTGTAGAGGAGAAATAGGGCGACATCTGTGCCAAGTTCCAGGTCCAGGGGACTTTTGACCGTCTGGTAACGGGTCCCCAAAATCACCGGAGAAATTACTGTTTAACATGGGAGTCTATGGAAGGGGTGCCTGGATTTGAAAAAATCGGTGCTCCCCGCCCGTAGGTCCCCTGGACAACAAACTTTGCACACTTGTGGAGGAAGAGTGGGGCTACATGTATACCAAGTTTGGGTTCCAGAGGGCAGGTACAAAAATCTGGGGGATCAGGCACAAAAAGGTGACTTGAGTATAAGCTGAGGGGGGCATTTTCAGCACACAAAAATGTGCTGAAAAACTTGTCTTATACTCGAGTATATACGGTAGGTACAAATATGAACATTTCCAAACTGACAGTGGTGCATGCTCTGTTGAACAATTGTGTGCTT
The DNA here is from genome assembly GCA_029574335.1 of Rana kukunoris. Lineage (NCBI taxonomy): Eukaryota > Metazoa > Chordata > Amphibia > Anura > Ranidae > Rana > Rana kukunoris. The sequence continues at coordinate 201,037,959 of CM056059.1, read as the reverse complement.
GGCAGCTAAAACCATTTTTAATTTGATCAAGTGACAGCTCAGTTTTTGGCACAACAACAGCAACACAACAAGGATGCAGCCGCATAGGCGAGTCTTTTTTTTTATTTTATTATTATTATTATTCTGCTCTGTTTAATTAGAATTTGAAGGTAAAACATGTTTGCTTTTCTGCAGAACGTTACCATGGCATCATGAAGATTCCAATTACGACAATACATCTCTGGAAATGGAGTCAGCATGCATAAATGTTAAATAGAGTGGAAAGGGAACAATGGAACAATCTAATTCTACTTTAACCTCTTATCCACCACCCACCGGCAAATGACGGCGGGAAGCAGACCCTATTGTTCTGGGTGTACGTCATATGACATCACGCCTTTTTAATCCACTAGGGGGTGCGCACGTGCCAGCCGTGTCACTGGGAATTCGAAGAATACGTATCGGCCTAAACAGAGAATTAAAAAAAAAAAAAAAAAGGATATTTATGTAGCGCTCACCCCCGAATGAGCTGCTGGTTTGATGATAGGACCGGCATGTTGAAGTTACCCTTGCTTGGTCTAGGGATGCACCAGAACACTTTGCAATAACTTGAATGTCCAGACAGGCAATAAAGATTTTCTCATGCTTTAATTCCAGGCCAACATAGCCAAACAGTAACTCGATGAAGAAGGACAGGTTGATGAATAGGAGATAGAGATTCTTGATGTCATGCCTCGATAAGCACACAGCGCAACTCAGCAGCAGACATCGCTAATTCACACGCGTCACCGTCACAACGCAGGCTAGGAGGAACGGGTCTTTCTCTCTCTGACCCGGCTCTAGGCCTCTGCCACAGGCCAATGTAATCTGAATAATTTGCCAGCACCCGAACAGAGCAAATCCTCCCAGCTATTTCCCGTGCGACGTTCAGGAACCCAGCCATCTACTGGGGTCCCTCTCAGATTCGTCTCCGACCGAGACTCAGAAAGGCCAGGACATTGGCCGGATGGGCCACGCCGACGAAGTCCCTGGGTGCGCCCACCCTAAAGGTGGATGCCGCACCCCGACTTCGGGACCCCCCGTAGGGAACGCCAAAAGGACCCAGAACACCTGACCTCCCAGATATACCCCTCCCCAGCATGCCCAGCGAGTGGAAAACTCTCCCATTGGCTGCTGGGGAAGACTCAATCTGCCGGGAGTCCCTCTAGCCCCCACTGCCGGCCAAGGATGAACTTACATCCCCAGAATGCAGTCTGAGCCAGTGGACCCTCCCAGAGCAAGACAGGCCAGTAACTCAACAATTGTGATTGGAAGCAAAGTAACTCTCCCAATCAACTATTCTTTTCAAAGCGCAATACCCGCGCTAAACGCAAGGGGGCACTACATTTATTATAGCAAAAAGTTAAACAATATTGTGTTCTTTTGTCCCTCTTCTTTTGTTTATAGCACAAGAAAAAAAAACACAGAGGTGATCAAATACCACCAAAAGAAAGCTCTATTTGTGGGAAAAAAATCATTTGGTTACAGTGTTGCATGACCGCGCAATTGTCATTCAAAGTGTGACAGCGCTGAACACTGAAAAATGGCCTGGGCAGGAAGGGAGTGAAAGTGCCCAGTAGGCAAGTGGTTAAAGGATACAGAATACTAAGGTTTGCAAACCAAGATACACAAATATGTTTGAATTTTTTTTTTACATTTTGTACAATATCGTACCAATGAGAAATATGTTTTTATTTTTAAATTTTAGATAAAATCCACAACAATCAAGAGAAAAGACAAGTGCAATCTCACAATCAAGTTTTCAGAATTGACATATGGGAGCAGTCCAGTCCCCCTGGCAAAGCGTTGTGGATCTCAAACTCGTATGCCACGTACACACGACCGCTTTTGATGACGAGAAAAATGCAATTTTTTTAATTGGTCGTTAAAAACGGTTGTGCGTAGGCTCCAGGGAATATTTCTCGATGAGAAAAATGGACATTAAACATTTAGAAATTTTTATTTATCGTTTTTCACGTTGTCGTTTTTCCCGTCGTGAAAAACAGTCGTGTGTACGATTTAATGACGGGGGGAAAAACGCGCATGCTCAGAAGCAAGTTATCAGGAGGTAAATTTGCATAATCATCCCAAAGGGTGGTGCCATTCGAATGGAACTTCCCCTTTATAGTGCCGTCATACGTGTTGTGCGTCACCACGCTTTGCTCAAGCATTTTTTTTTCAGGATCGTGTGTATGCAGAAAGGCTTGACAAGAATCACGTTGAGAAAAATGTTTTTTTTTTCATGACATGAAAAATGGTTGTGTGTACGCAGCTATAGATGTCAGCTCAGTTGGGGGTCATGATCAAAAGCCTGCTTTGCCCAATCAAGACTTTATGGATCATGTGTCCTGCACATGTAAGTGTCAATATGTATCTCCTTATCTGATCCTATACCAGAGACATTTTTCAGCTACTAATATGCCGGCTTGATAATAGATTTGTTTCAGTGCTGTGTTGAATTACAGAAAATAAACAATGCCGCTAGTTCATTACAGCACAAATTGCAGGACTTTATAGACTTGATTTGGTAAATGTTAGCTTGGTAGAGAGATTGGGCCAGATTCTCGTAGGTCTGCAGCAGCGTAGCATTTTCTATTTACACTACACTGCCGCAACTTAGAGATGCAAGTGCCGTATTCTCAAAGCACTTGCTCCGTAGTGTAAATGGCCCGGCGTATCCCCGCGTAATTCAAAGGGGGCGTCTTGTATTTAAATTAAGCGCGCACGTCCGGCTGTAAACGTAGCCCAGTGTGCATGCTCCATAGTACGCCGCAAATACATTGGTTTCGACGTGAACGTAATTAACACAAAGCCCTATTCGCGAACGTTTTACGTAAACGACGGAAAAATCAACGCTGACCCGACGTCCATACTTAACATGGCGTACACATCATCTACGCAAAGTTACCCCTCATATAGCGGGGGTAACATTACGCAAATACGTTCGGGAATCGGCGTATCAGGCTCATTTGCATATTCAACACAGAAATCGACGGAAACGTCGCCTAGTGCCCAGCGTAACATTGCAACTTAGATCTGACGTGTAAGTGACTTACGCCAGTCGGATCTAAGCAAAATCTATGCATAACTGATTCTAAGAATCAGTCACATAGATACACAGCCACACAAGCAGAGATGATGGGACACTATTCCTCCCACTGACACCAATGATGGGAGACTATTCCTCCCAGTGACACCAATGATGGGACACTATTCCTCCCAATGATACCAATGATGGGACAATATTCCTCCCACTGACCAGGGCCGTCTCTACCATAGGGCAAACAGGGGCAGCTGCCCAGGGCCCTGTCACTGTTGGGGGCCCAAAGCAACCCCCTTTGAAAAAAAAAAAATTTTTTTTTTTTTTTTTTTTTTTTTTAGGGGTCCGGAGGTCCCCAGGGCCCAAGATGGCAACCCCCCTTTTTTATTTATTTTTAAATACAAAAATATATTTATTTTATATATTTTTATTTTTATTAAAGGGACATTTTTTTTTAATATAGTTTTATTTTTTATTAAAGGGCCATTTTTTTTTTTAGGGGTCCACAGGGACCCGGAGGCCCCCAGGGCCTCAGATGACAACCCCCTTTTTTTTATTTTTTTTTAAATAAAAAAATATATTTATTTTATATATTTTTATTTTATTTTTTATTAAAGGGCCAATTTTTTTTAATATATGTTTATTTTTTATTAAAGGGCCCCAGATGACAACCCCTTTTTTTTTTTTTTTTTTTTAAATAAAAAAAAAAATTATTTTATATATTTGTATTTTATTTTTTATTAAAGGGACAATAATGTTATTATTATTAAAGGACCCAGAGTTCCCCAGGGTCCTGGATGGCAACCCCCCTTTTTTTATATATTTTTTTTATATTTTATTTCTTTTTTTTTCCTTTTTATTTATTAAATATATATATATAATTAAAGGGCTCAGAGGTCCCCTGGATGGCAACCCCACTTTTTTTTTTATAAATGTTTATTTTTAATATATTTTTTTTATTTTATCTTTTATTAAAGGGTCCAGAGGTCCTGGATGGCAACCCCCCTTTTTTTGTAATTTATTTTTATTAAAAAAACATATTAAAGGGACCAGAGGTCCCCAGATGGCAACCCCCTTTTTAAAAAAAAAAATAATATATTTTTTATTTCTTTTTTTCTTTTTATTAAAGGGCCCAGAGGTCCCAGGGCCCGGATGGCTACACCCCTTTTTTTATATATATTTTTCGTTATTAAATCTTTTTTTTGTAAAGGGCCTTCCGCTTCTAAATTCGCGGCAGCCCCGCCCCCCCCGCTTCTCAATTTAAGGGGGCAGCACCCCCCCGTTCTCTGCTCCAGGGGGCCCATGCCTGAAGCTGTGTAAGGGGCCCCATGATTCCTGATGGTGGCCCTGCCGCCCGTTTAGCCCCTGTGCTGCCCACAAATCAGGCTGAAAATCATCAGCGGCACGCAGCCAGGTGACAGTACTGCTTCCCTTCCCAGTGTTTTAAAATCTACAGCACCCCTGGCTTCCCTTTAGAAGTGCACTTCTCCCTTCCTGCCACTGGGTGCTGCTTGTATATAAAAGTGAATTAGAATGTGATTTTATAACATTCCCAGTTTGCTCTTCCCGAGGCTGACTTCTTCATGTCCTGCTCCTCAAGGTATGTCACTGTTTGCTATATTGTAAATACAAGTTTTCTGTAGAGTGTGCCCAAAGTCTTTATAATATTTGATGATTCACTGCAGGTCTGGTCAGTGTTTTAAAAAGTTCCTGTATTTTACACATGGCATGGCATGGGGTCACAGCACCGTCTGTCCATTCTGCTTTAGCACCATGGGACCCCATGCCATGCCATGTGTAAAATAGAGGAACTCTTTAAGTCACAGAGCAGCACTGCAGTCCAGGCTGAGTGAGGCCTCAGAGCACATGGCATTACTGTCTGTATTTAAAGCGGATCTCCACCCTAAAGTGAAGATCCGCTGATCGGAACCCTCCCCCCCTCCGGTGTCACATTTGACACCTTTCAGGGGGGAGGGGGGTGCAGATACCTGTCTAAAGACAGGTATCCGCACCCACTTCCGGCCCGCAGTCTCGGGCAAAAGACGGGCTTTTCCCGTTGTGTGCTGGGAACTCTCGGCTCCCAGCACACAGCGGGAGCCAATCGCGGGCGCAGCGCGACTCGCGCATGCGCCGTAGGGGACCGGGCAGTGAAGCCGGAGCGCTTCACTTCCTGGTTCCCTTGCCGTGGATGGAGGGGGGAGCAGCAGGGTGACAAGCGATCGCTCATCCTCTGCTGCGGACGCCGCTGGACTCCAGGACAGGTAAGTGTCCTAATATTAAAAGTCAGCAGCTGCAGTATTTGTTGCTGCTGGCTTTTAATATTTATTTTTGGTGAACCATCCGCTTTAACTGCTTGATGGGCTTATTTTGGGCCTGACTGGTTCACATGTATGTGTTTTGGTGGCCCACATTTGAATAGGCCGCCATGCCTGCATTTCCTGCAAAGAAAAGTGCATGCCTCATGTAATAGGCTGCACACACGGCACACCTATGCCCATCAAGCACTGAAATACAGCACTGTCTGTCCATTCTGCTGTCTGCTGTGACTTATCTGCAGTTCCCGCACTGTCAAACTTGCTGCATTTTTTAGACGTTTAGATCACGCTTTTAAAAACACAGTGCGTTTGTGTGTGCAAGAACTGCAGGTAAGTAGCATGGTGCAAAAGTAGAATGGATTTCAAGGCAACTGTATTTTTAAAATGCTGAATGAACCTTTTTTCTGCAGGAAACAAATGCATGGCAGCCCATTCAAATCAATGGGCTGCTGTGCCTGCACAAATGAGGGCCGCCAAAACACATACATGTGAACCAGCCAGGCCCAAAATAAGCTGGAGGGGGGGCCCAAAAAAAATGTTTGCCCAGGGCCCAAACCATATTAAAGACGGCCCTGCCACTGACACCAATGATGGGCCACTATTCCTCCCACTGACACCAATGATGGGAGACTATTCCTCCCAAATTATTTGCCCTAAATATGTGTTTTTTTTTAAATAGAACAACAGAAGAATAGTAGCTAAAGGCCTGGATTCACAAAGCACATACGCCGACGTAAATTGCTTTACGCCGACGTAGGGCAAATGTGCGCCCGGCGTATGTGAGCGCCTGAGTCACAAACCAACATACGTCCAAAAACAAGGCCATCCTACCCCGACGTATCTTGCTTACGCCGGCGTAGCGTGGGCGCAAATATGGTTTAGACGCATGTTGCTTCTCCCATTGATTAGGCATTCAAATATGCAAATTAGGGAAATACGGCGATGTTTGCGTAAGTTGTACTACCGGCGTAAAGTTATTCCCCATAGATGAGGCGCAACCCAGAAATAGTAGTTGTAGTTTACTGCACTTGTGCTGTATAGTTTGCACCTAAACGTACTTGGTGTTACTTCACTTGGGTCGTATAGTTTGCACCTAAACGTACTTGTAGTTTACTGCACTTGTGCCGTATAGTTTGCACCTAAACATACTTGGTGTTACTTCACTTGTGCCGTATAGTTTGCACCTAAACATATTTGTAGTTTACTGCACTTGTGTTGTATAATTTGCACCTAAACGTACTAGTAGTTCACTGCACTCGTGCTGTATATTTTGCACCTAAATGTACTTGGTGTGTACTGACTGCATTTGTGCCGTATAGTTTGCACCCAAACGTACTTGTAGTTTACTGCACTTGTGCTGTATAGTTTGCATCTAAACGTACTTGGTGTGCACTGCAATTGTGCCATATAGTTCGCACCTAAACGTACTTGGTGTTACTTCACTTGGGCCGTATAGTTTGCACTTACTTATAAAGGGATATTGCGTGAGTGAGAACTTCATTCACAGTCTGTAGAAAAAGTCGGAAGAAACGATCGTGCAGTACGATGATACGCAACTCGATTGTGGACTTTATGATAAGTGGATGAGTTTGTGGGTTAGATATGGGGAGAAAGCTTAGTAGTAAAAGGCTTGACTGACATTAGCTTTTTTTGCTTAATTTTGACTTGCAGAAATAATGGAGGCCTTCAGAGAACAGTAGTTCTTCACAAAATTTGTTCAAAGGGGGCCCCGGATGAAAACCCCCATTTTTTCTAGAATTTTTCTTTCTCCCAAAAATAATTTATTCAGCCAAGATCTGGCATTGTAATGCCCCCCCCCCCACCCCTAAAATAATCGACATATTGTTGCCACACAGCACGTGCGCTTTGGGTTGCCAAGCCTGTATGGACAGGCTCGCGGGCCACCACTGTAACATCAATGGCCTCATCAGGCACAAGTGTCATGTAGTTTGTTGAGGGGCCTCTTTAGGAAATTTTGCAATATGCAGCAGCAAAGTATGACATGGTTCAGAATCTTCAGTCCTTGTCTTGTTTGCACCGCCTGTATACTGCTGTTTACTGCTGTTCAAAGTATATAGGGCCAAAGGGTCTTGTAATGACCTGGGGGAGTGGTGGCAGGGAAACCCATGCTATTTTTTTCTTATAGTAATCTCATTTTGTGCAGGGACAGTTCTAAACACGTACCTCTACTATAGACACCCAGCAGGTACGATATTTAAAGGAATTTTTCATATTTTTTTTTTCACTTTAAGCATCTTTAAAATCGCTGATACAGAAAAAACTTTTTTTCCCATTGATACATGTTCCCTGGGGCAAGACCCGGGTTCTCAAAGACATTTTCCAACAATAACTTGAATATTGGTCTTTAAAATGAGCACTTTTGAATTTGAACGTTCTAAATGTTTGCGCGAACATTCGGTCCGTTCGAACGTTCTGGTGCGAACCGAACGCGGGGTTGTTCGGCTCATCCCTATTGGCAAGAATGATTCTTCAAGAATCCATGCTGATTGATGCTAATGATACCATTGTCATTGCTACAATCTTGTATATAGTCCCTTATTATGCCCTCCAAAAGCTTGCATACAATAGATGTTAGGCTAACTGGTCTGTAATTTCCAGGGAGGGATGTAGCTTGGTCCTTTTTTAAATATTGGTGCTACATTGGCTTTTCTCCAATCAGCTGGTACTGTCCCAGTTAGTAGACTGTTTGTAAAAAATAGAAAAAATGGTCTGGCAATTACTTGACTGAGTTGCCTAAGGACTCTCTGGTGCAAGCCATCTGGTCCCGGTGACTTATTAATTTTACGTTTTTCAAGTCTATTTCTAATTCTGTCCTCTGTTAGCCATGAGGGTGCTTCCTGTGACATGTCATGAGGACAAACATTGCAGTTTTGTTTACTGAAGCCCCCCCCCCCCCCCCCCCCCCCGATTCCCTTGTGAAGACTGAGGAGAAGAATAAATTCAATACCTTCGCCATCTCTCCATCCTTAGTAACGGGATTCCCTTCATCATTCTTTATGGGACCACTATGATCTGACCTCCCTTTCTTACCATTCGTGTACTTAAAGAATTTCTTTGGATTTTTTTTTACTCCCCTCCGCTATGTGCCTTTCATGTTCTATCTTAGATGCCCTGATTGCACCCTTGCATTTCTTGTTGCATTCTTTGTAAAGTTGGAATGCCGATGATGATCCCTCGCTTTTTTTTTTATAGCGAAGGCCTTCTCCTTTGTTTTAACATGCATTTTTACGTTGAAGTTATAAGTTAGAGTTAAGCTTCATACACTTCCTGCTCTCTATTTTCTCATCAAGATTCTTGTCAGCCTGTTTCACGACGAGAAACCAGAGCGTCTGTATACTTACCTGTTGCCGTGGAAACCCGTGCATGCTCAAAATGACTTTGAGGCATGCGCGGTAGCTTCTACGGTATAGGTAGGGTAAAACAAGATGGTGGTGACAGCATCGAATGTGACGTCACCGCGTTCTTGCCTTTTTTTAAAAGAACCGCAGGTTTTTTTGAAAGGAGTGTGTGTACACTCGGGCGGCAAGAGATTCTCGCCAAGAATCTCTTCAGGAAAAACTATGTTTCTTTCCTGACGAGATTCTCGCCTGTGTGTATGAGGCTTCAGAGTTAGAAATGTATTTATTAGTGGGATGCACTGGCTAATGCCCTTATTTAATATGCTCTTAAAGCATACCCATGTTTTCTCTGTGTTCTTTGTTTCTAAGATTTTATCCCAATTATTATCTTCTAGTAAAGATTGTAGTTTAGGGAAGTTGGCCCTTTTGAAATTCAGTGTCTTTATATTCCCCTTATGTTTCCCATTTGTGTGATTTATACTAAAACTAATTGACCTGTAATCGCTGTTTCCAAAATTGCCCTGTATTTTCACATCCGTGATCTGTTCTGTATTGTTGGTAATCAGTAGGTCTAGTAACACTTTGTTTCTAGTTGGTGGATTTACCATCTGACCGATGAAATTGTCCTGCAAGACATTTAGGAACTTAGGAGCCTTAGATGAATGCATTGTTTCTTCCACCCAGTCTATGTCTGGATAATTAATCCCTTAAGGAGGGCCTTACGCCGATATACATCGGCAGAATGGCACGGCTGGGCACAATCACGTACAGGTACGTTGCCCTTTAAGTACCCAGCCATGAGTCGTGTGGGCCCCCGCCGGCGGTGCGCTCGCGACCTGGTCAAAAGCTCCGTGACCACGCATGCGGGACCCGCGGACCTGATCGCCACTGGTGTCCCGCGATCGGGTCACAGGAGCTGAAGATCGGGGAGAGGTGAGTGTAAACAAACCTTCCCCGTTCTTCTCTGTGGCTTGTCATTGATCGTCTGTTCCCTGTCAAAGGGAACATTGATCAGTGATGTCACATGTCCAGCCATGCCCCCCTACAGTAAGAAACACACAATAGGACACACTTAACCCCCTTTAGCGCCCCCTAGTGGTTAACCCCTTGACTGCCAATGTCAGTAATCAGTGCATTTTTATATCACTTTTCGCTGGGAAAATGACAGTGGTCCCAAAAATATGTCAAAAGTGTCCAATGTGTCCGCCATAATTTTGCAGTCACGAAAAAAAAAATTACTAGTAAAAAAAAAATATTAATAAAAATGCCATAAAACTATCCCCTATTTTGTAAACACTAGAACCTTTGTGCAAAACCATCAATAAACGCTTATTGCGATCTTTTTTACCAAAAATATGTAGAAGAATACGTATCGGCCGAAACTGAGGAAAAAAAATGTTTTTTATATATTTTTGGGGAATATTTATTATAGCAAAAAGTAAAAAAGATTGGATTTTTTTTTAAATTTTCACTCTATTTTAGTTTATTTGCAAATCACAGGAGGAGTCCAATGTTCCAGGGGGGGGGAGGGGGAGAAAGTCCAGGGATGGACAGATAAAAGTTTTTGCAGGGGTCACAACTATAACTTCAGGGCTGCCATCATTGTAGAACAGAAACCATGTTCCGAGACTGTAACAAAAAGCAAGGGAAAGAGAGGCGCCTCTAAGTGTAGATGTTTTAAGTAATTTAACCACTTTAGCCCCTGGACCATATTGCTATGTGGTGTCCCAGTACAGGTATTTGCTGTAGGCCCTGTCAGATTGAGGCCCTCGGCTTGTGGGGCCTCCTCTGCAGGGACTCAGCTAGTTATGATGTGATTTATACTGTTATAGTTGATAATACATTTATTAGGTGCGTATAGCTTTAAGAGGTTTAGTCCGCCATTTTATGTTTAGTCAGAGTGTATGAGAGTCAGTAGGACTAAGTGCTAGACAAGACCTTATGGTGTTGTATTATACTTTAACTTGTAACAAACTTTAAATGTAAGTTCCAAGGGGAATACAGATAAGTCTCTATGATCCACAGCTCTCAGCCAATGGGCTTCAGTCTCCCTCAGCTCTCAAGCCAATGGGCTTCAGTCTCCCTCAGCTCTCAACCAATGGGCTTCAGTCTCCCTCAGCTCTCAACCAATGGTCTTCAGTGTCCTCACATTGATATAAGGGGTGGGAGTTCCTGTTTAGGGCAGACTAGTGCTACACACAGATGCTGACAGGTCAGAGCCGAGTTCAGTCAGAGAAGAAGCAGTGCAGGCCAGAGACCTCCCGTTCAGGGGAAAGTACAGCAAATCGCAGAGTACCTTTAAAAAACTATAGAATCAGTACTTCAACGAAATAATCTAATCAATTCGTCATTCGGACGAAAAGCCTCAAGTCTACCGACACTTCAGTAAGTGTATTTATTCTTCAGTCTAGTCAAGCATAGGCCCAGCATTACTAATCCAGCCGCAAAAGCCAAGGATATATGAAAAGCCAAGCCCAGGCATTGTCAGCTGTGTGGTCCTCTAGAGACTGTTTGTGGAACCTTTGTGACACTCTTTGTGAACGCTGTGAAGATTTTGACACCTGTCTTCATGCCAGTAAAGCCTCCGTTATATTGACCCCTGTTGTGGACTGTGTTATTACCATCCTAGCTAGCGTAGATACGGAGGCCCCCGGGGCTGTAGTTTTCTGGGGTATATCAAGACTACAGTGGCATCACGTGACAGAGAGGGTTAATACCATCCGACCCTCACTAAGGGTTAACACCACCAGACCCTGGGCCCCTAGCCCAAGAACCAAGCAGCTAACCATCAAGCGCATGTGTGTGGCCGTGGGGTTCACCCTACCCGGTCATCACATCGTTTTCTGGCGTCACGAACAGGATTCGGGTGTACGCCCTAACCATTCAGCCACTAAAGCAAGTCCTTCCCCCCCAGAATCCGAACTGCGTCATTGAAAGTAATTTACTCAGCAAGGCGCAAATACAAGTGGTGGGGGAGGTGAAAGAAAGACTGTTAGCTGCCATTGTTAAGTGGAGAAAGTCTGTACCTGAAGGGGTTAAATTGTTTCCAGCATTTCCCGCGCGCGGGAGCGGTTGCAGCTCCGCCCAGTCAAGCCCTGGCGGTGACGCCTCTTCAGTGTGCAAGCCGGAACTAGAGAATCCACTCTGTGTTGCACAAAGGAAACATTTGCTGACCGGACCAAAAAGGAAGTTGCCGGGCGCAGCCATAGCAACGTGTCCGGCAATAGAAGATAATACCGGCATACAGCGACAGCGCACTCAAGGACAGCGCACTCAAAGACATCGCACTCAAAGACATCGCACTCAAAGACATCGCACTCAAAGACATCGCACTCAAAGACAGCGCACTCAAAGACAGCGCTCTCAAAGTTTCTTAAAGTGACAGCGCACTCAAACAAGGCTACAACATGTCAGCCCCAAGATCACCAGATGCAGGTGATGTGCCAGATCCTCTTGCGGCTCCTGCACAAGCTATCCCTGTGGCCTCACCTCCAGCAGAGCCATCATCGACTAGATCATCTCCTGACTCAGAAGTCCAGAGGCTGCTGTCCTCTCCTCCAGTACGACGTCATGTTGCATAACTACAGAGGGGATCCCTTTTCCCTCAAGGATTTCCAGGAGAGCTTCCAACGCATTTTCTCTCTCTACTCTCTCCCCCCTAACCAACAGGTGCTGTTGCTCATGGGACAGTTGCAGGGATCTGCACATGAGGAAGTCCGTACCTGGCCCACTTCTGAGAAGACTACAGTGGATCAGATCTTCGAGGGATTGCATCAGGTATTTGAGTCCCACTCACCCTCGGAGGTCCGCCTCAGGCTGTACGAGAGGCGACAAAAGCCGGGGGAAGCGCTAAGGGCATACGCAGTGGCCTTGCAGAATGCCCTGGAGGCAGTCCAGAAACTGGACAATATCACACCTGACCAGGGTAACAAATTATTGTTGGATAGATTCATAGAAGAGGTCCAAAATAAATGGGACTAAGCGCAGTTAAAGATGTTAGCTGTACAGAACCCCAATATGTCTTTTTCTGCCTTTAAGCGCCTAGCCCTTCAAGTTATAGAGCAGGGGGCGGACCCTGAGGAGAATCCTGACCCTAAAGTGGAACCTATGGGTGCGGCGACATGCCCTGCACCACTGTTACCACCTGCCCCCGTGCCCATGGCTGACACCCCGGCCTCCACTACAATTACTGAGATTCAAGGGGTTAAACAAGATATTGCCCAGCTTACCCAGGTGGTAAAGGAGTTGGCTAATCACACCACTCGGCACTTAGAGAGCCTCCAGTGACTAAGAGACCTACCCCTGCTCCTCCTCCCCGTTACAGCGGGCCTCGCTCGGGTCCTTCTAGTAGGCCTTACTGTGATTACTGTAACAAACCCGGTCATTGGAAGATGCAATGCTGGGCTTTAAACGGGCGTCCCCTGAGGTCGAGGACCGGCCCTCAGGAAAGCGAATCACAGGTCCAGCAGAAGAGCCAATGTACTCAGGACAGTCCTTATACATTGCATCCTGCCCCTATGTAAATGTTACCATAGATGGTGTCCAACTGCAAGCCCTGATTGATACAGGCTCGCAGGTGTCTACCATCTCTAAGGGCCTATTCTATAAATACTGGAATGACGATTCGTTATGTGAACCAGGTGATATGGATTTTAGTGTCATGGCAGGGGATGGGAAACCAATTCCCAGACATGGGTACTGGGAGCCCACTATTCAGCTGAGAAGTCACACACTTAGAGGGCAAGGGATAATTGTCACTAATGTCACAGTACCAGGGGCCACAGAGTTTATATTGGGGATGAATATAATGAGACATTGCTTCAGTGATATTTTAGATGCCTTGCATGCCTCTCTCCCCTATATGTCTCCCTCAGGCCAGAGGACAGCGCAACACCATCTCAAAATTCTGAGAGCAGAACAGAAGTTCGCGAACCGGAGAGGAGAAATCTGTAAAGCTCGGATCCAAGACATGAGGTCCGTGACCCTGCAGCCGAACACAGAGACAATTTTGTGGTGTCGGGCGCGCCCTGGTGTAAGGAATCAGGACTATCAGGCCTTACTGGAGTCTATACAATCTGAAGATTTTCCTTTGGTCCGAACTGCAAGGAGCCTAGTGACGGTGGTGAATGGATGGGTCCCAGTTCGCCTAGTTAATTTGTTTGGCGTAGCCACCACCTTGCCAAAGTACACTCCAGTGGCCCAACTTGTTTTCTTGGACTCCAGTGACATACTCTCTTCACGGAAGGCGGTCCAACAGCTGAGTGCCCAAATCCTGTCAGGGGCTACCGAAAACTCTCCAGAACCTTGGTGGCACCAGCTGCAAATAGGAGGATCTCTCACCCCACCAGAACAAGTCGAAGGGGTCATCGAGGTGGCGAAGAGGTACCAGAGTGCCTTCAGCAAACACCCAACCGATTTTGGAAAGACCTCCATGATTAAGCATCGAATCCTGACCGGCGACAAGCCCCCCATCAAGGAAAGGCATCGGCCCGTGGCACCAGGCATGTGCCAAACCGTCAAGAAACTGTTAACCGACATGCAGAAGGCGGATGTAATACAAGAGAGCCAGAGTCCCTGGGCAGCACCCATGGTGTTAGTTAAGAAGAAGGATGGGACCATCCGTTTCTGTGTTGATTACAGGAAATTGAACGACATCACCCATAAAGACGCATACCCTCTCCCCCGGATGGAGGAGTCACTCACTGCGCTGGGTTCTGCGGCCTACTTCTCTACATTGGATTTGACCAGCGGATACTGGCAGGTGCCCATGGCCGTCGAAGACAGGGAGAAAACAGCCTTTGTCACCCCCATGGGTCTTTTCGAATTTAAAAGTATGCCCTTTGGGCTGTGCAATGCCCCGGCTACCTTTCAACGGCTGATGGAGAGATGTCTGGGACACCTTAACTTCCAGAGTGTCCTACTCTACCTGGATGACGTGATTGTGTATTCCAAATCCTATCAGGAACATTTGACTCACCTGTCCGATGTCTTCCAAGTACTGATCCAGCATGGTCTGAAAGTCAAACCCTCCAAGTGCAACCTACTCAAGCCACAAGTACATTACCTGGGCCACGTCATCAGTACTAAGGGGGTCCAACCTGATCCAGCTAAAGTCGAAGTTGTCAAGAATTGGTCTATCCCACGCACCGTTAAGGATATTCGGCGCTTCTTAGGATTTGCGGGATATTACCGCCGCTTTATTCCTCATTTTGCACAAATTGCTGAGCCATTGACCTCTCTCCTGCGAGGCACGGCAAAGGGGAACTATAATGGGAAGCGGCCTGTGGAATGGGCCAAAGAGCAAGAGGTGGCCTTCCAGGCTCTAAAACATCTATTGACAGAGCCTCCCATCCTGGCCTATCCGGATTATACTCAGCCTTTCCGACTGTATACAGATGCCAGTTTCGAAGGACTCAGTGCAGTGTTGTCCCAGATGCAGGGAGAACAAGAGAGGGTGATCGCTTACGCCAGCCGGAATCTGCGAGGAGCTGAGAAGAATGATTCTAACTACAGTTCCTTCAAGTTAGAACTCCTGGCCCTCGTGTGGGCAGTCACCGAAAAATTTAAGGACTATTTGTCAGCCACCTCATTCACGGTCTACACCGATAACAACCCCCTGGCTCACCTGAACACTGCTAAACTAGGTGCCCTTGAGCAAAGATGGGCCTCCAGACTGGCCAACTATGACTTCTCTATCAAGTATCGAAGTGGCAAGTCTAATATTAATGCGGATGTACTATCACGCATGGCTCCGGGCGAAGATCCCCCAGTGGAGGACAGGTGGGAAGATGTGGAGATGCCTCCCTTCTATCAAAGATTTGTGAATCAGGATGTGGTCGCCACCCGCGAGGGGAGTGAATCTGGGTCTAAAGCAATCCAGGAAGACCTGTATACCTGGAGGACCCTACAGGAAGAAAGTCAGACTATGGGAGATCTGCAGGAGTATTTATTGACCAGGACGACGGGGTCAGAAGGACTACGAATTGAAGCGATTGTGGCGTCAGAGGAAAAGACTATTTGTGCACAAAGGAATGGTGTACAGGAACTTCTTGAACCCAGTGTCAGGTGAAAGGCTACATCAGATTCTGATCCCTCGGAGAGATGCTGCTATGGTATTGAATGCCTACCACAACCAGTCTGTCCATAAAACAGAAGCCACCATCCGACGCCGGTTCTACTGGATTGGAATGAGGAGCGACGTTGAAAAGTGGTGCAGCGAGTGTGCAGTCTGCAATATCACCAAGAATGGTCGCAAGAATGCACGAGCCCCTCTCCATTCCATCCAGAGCGAGAGGCCTAACCAATTGGTCGCCTTGGATCATGTTAAGCTGTCGCCTACCCGGACCGGGTATTCATATGCTCTCACCATGGTGGATCACTATTCCAAGTGGGTAGTGGTTGTGCCAGTCAAAGACTTAACAGCCAAGACAACAGCCCAGATGTTCTACACCCATTGGGTACAGATACTTGGATGTCCGGAAACTGTCTTGTCCGACCGAGGTCCGGCCTTTGAGGCCCAACTGTTTCAAGAATTGTGCCAGTTCCATGCTTGTAAGAAACTCAGGACCACTGCTTATCACCCGCAAGGGAATGGACTCTGTAAGAGGATCAACCAGGTCTTTATCCACATGCTGAGAGCGGCCTCTGTATCCCGACCTGAAGAGTGGCCTCAACTAATGCCCGAATTGTTGGAAATCTACAACAATACCGTCCACTGTTCCACTGGTTATACTCCATTTTACCTCATGATGGGCCGACACGGTCAACTGCCTAAAGACAGGGTCTTTGAACTTCAAGCACCTTTCAACCACTCACCTCAAGCCTCTTCAGAGTGGGTCTCTGAACATCAGAAAAGGATTCAGGAAGCGAGAGAGATAGTCAGCAAGAAGATGGGCGAGGCACACTATAGGCAGCAACAGGACTACAACCGGCATGCCTCTGCCCAGCCGTTGCAAGTTGGGGATAAAGTCTGGCTGAAGAAGCATCATAGGACCCATAAGTTGGACTCCCTTTGGGAAACTGAACCATACACAGTGATTTCCATCCCTTATCCGGACTCTGATGTCTACTCAGTTCAAAAAGCCGGATATGAACCACAAGTTGTCCACCGAAACCGGATCAAACTGTGTCACAACGGGGACCTGCCTGGGTTGGTGCCTCCTTCTGCACCACCAAGTCTTCCACCTCCCGTTCAGCCAGCACAAGTACAGCCCACCAAGCCAGTTGAGCCTGAGAGGCCACTTCTGAAGTTCGAAGATGATCCTCTCTTCCCTTCTGATCAAAACGTCTTCTTTGGTTATGTGCCAGTCAGTTCCATTCCACCAACCTCAGTCTTGACACCAGAAGCTCCAGAGTTTACTCCAGCCATCCGCCCGCCTGCTTCAATCCCATCAGAACCTTCTAGTATGGGAGAAAGCTCCATAAGTCTAGAGCCATCACTTGCCCCCAAGGAAAAAACAGTGCTCCAGAAAACTCGGAAATGGTGTTGCGTAGATCCACCAGATCTAATTTCGGACATCCCCCAGCAAGATATAGGGATTAATCTATTAATTATACATACAATATATGTAGATAGACTACATACACTTCAGTTAGTATACATATCAAGTATACGTCATTACTAACTCACTGTAGAGGTATCTAATATGTCACTAGTTACCTATTTACCCTATTTAGTGCATAGGAACATACCTGGCCAGTAAGTCTCCTATCCCTCACTTAAGCACTACAAAAAGAAAAGGGTATCCTCTAAAAAAAATAAAAAAATAAAAAATTCTAATTGTGTACTTCAGGCATAGAATAAAAATGTCTAGCAAATATTAAAGTGTGTTCTGGGGAGAAGAGCTAATAGCCTAAGGGCCCCAGTAGCCAAGGCATTGGGTAGAAAGCCTCCGGCAGCCCAATCCAAAACCTGGTCACTCTTAAAAGTGTGTTTCCTGTACATAACATGTGATACTATAGTATACGGTAAAGCAATATAAGCTTATATAAAGTTGGCGAGATAAATATGAAAAAGGTGTAGAGTGTATCACATGCATAGTCTAATAATAGAGAGTGCGTAGAAAAGCTTTATCAATGTATATATGTGTGTACTGGTTTCATAGTCAAAGTGTAATCTAACAATAAAATCCTGTTATAATATGCCTAGGATAGTACAAATAGGGTCCATAGACGTAAATCCTGTTCAAAACTGAGTGGTAATGTTTAAATAGGTCTATATTCTGTCTGGGACCCAGATAATCACTTACCCTGTACGAAATGATGATCTCACTTTATCTAAAAATCCTGCAAGGGACATTTATGTGTATAATGCCTCAGGACTTATCATATGATCCTGTTCATATATGTTTATTTTTCCCAAAGAACCTGGAATGGACACTGGTGTACAAGTGCCTCAGGACTTCTAGTGGCCTCAAGGTCACCTCGTTCCTCAATCCGTCAGTGCCTTAATCGTCGAGGACGACTTCTGTTTAGTGGTGGGGTTTGTGGTGTCCCAGTACAGGTATTTGCTGTAGGCCCTGTCAGATTGAGACCCTCGGCTTGTGGGGCCTCCTCTGCAGGGACTCAGCTAGTTATGATGTGATTTATACTGTTATAGTTGATAATACATTTATTAGGTGCATATAGCTTTAAGAGGTTTAGTCCGCCATTTTATGTTTAGTCAGAGTGTATGAGAGTCAGTAGGACTAAGTGCTAGACAAGACCTTATGGTGTTGTATTATACTTTAACTTGTAACAAACTTTAAATGTAAGTTCCAAGGGGAATACAGATAAGTCTCTATGATCCACAGCTCTCAGCCAATGGGCTTCAGTCTTCCTCAGCTCTCAAGCCAATGGGCTTCAGTCTCCCTCAGCTCTCAACCAATGGGCTTCAGTCTCCTCACATTGATATAAGGGGTGGGAGTTCCTGTTTAGGGCAGACTAGTGCTACACACAGATGCTGACAGGTCAGAGCAGAGTTCAGTCAGAGAAGAAGCAGTGCAGGCCAGAGACCTCCCGTTCAGGGGAAAGTACAGCAAATCGCAGAGTACCTTTAAAAAACTATAGAATCAGTACTTCAACGAAATAATCGAATCAATTTGTCATTCGGACGAAAAGCCTCAAGTCTACCGACACTTCAGTAAGTGTATTTATTCTTCAGTCTAGTCAAGCATAGGCCCAGCATTACTAATCCGGCCGCAAAAGCCAGGGATATATGAAAAGCCAAGCCCAGGCATTGCCAGCTGTGTGGTCCTCTAGAGACTGTTTGTGGAACCTTTGCGACACTCTTTGTGAACGCTGTGAAGATTTTGACACCTGTCTTCATGCCAGTAAAGCCTCTGTTATATTGACCCCTGTTGTGGACTGTGTTATTACCATCCTAGCTAGCGTAGATACGGAGGCCCCCGGAGCTGTAGTTTCCTGGAGTATATCAAGACTACAGTGGCGTCACGTGACAGAGAGGGTTAATACCATCCGACCCTCACTAAGGGTTAACACCACCAGACCCTGGGCCCCTAGCCCAAGAACCAAGCAGCTAACCATCAAGCGCATGTGTGTGGCCGTGGGGTTCACCCTCCCCGGTCATCACAGCTGTCCAAAGACCAGAGCACTTTTTGTGATTCGGCACTGCGTCGATTTAACTGACAATTGCACGGTCGTGCGCCGTGGCTCCCAAACAAAATTGGCGTCATTTTTTTCCCACAAATAGAGCTTTCTTTTGGTGGTATTTGATCATCTCTGCGGTTTTGTATTACTATAAAATTGCCATTGGCAGTAAAGGGGTTAACACTAGGGGGCAGGGAAGGGGTTAAGTGTGTTCCTGGTGTGTTCTAACTGTATGGGGGGGTGGCCTCACTAGGGGAAATCACTGATCTTCTGTTCATACAGAAGATCCCGCCGGGCACGCGCGCGGGACTCGGGGGACGTGCGCGGGCGCGCGCCCTACGAGCTGCTAAAGGGAGGACGTAGAGCTACAGTACGTGCTCCCGCGTAGCAGTGCCGCCGTCCCGCAGTAATATGACGGCGGGCGGTCGGCAAGTAGTTAATATATAACGCAAAAAATAAAACCTGCAGAGGTGATCAAATACCACCAAAAGAAAGCTCTATTTGTGGGAAAAAAAGGACGCCAATTTTGCTTGGGAGCAACGTTGAACGACCACGCAATTGTCAGTTAAATCGACGCAGTGCCGAATCGCAAAAAGGGGCCAGGTTCTTTACCTGCATAATGGTCCGGGTCTTAAGCGGTTAAAATCCCCCATTATAATTACACTTCCCATTCTTGTCGCTAATCCAGATGGTGATAGGAGGCTTACCTCTACCTCCTCCCTCTGGTTTGCTTCCAAATATGCTTTGTTTCCACTGCACGGATCGGGTCGGGTCAGATGTTTTGGAGCGGTTCTGATGGGTCCGGTCCGTACGACTTTTTTCGCTTAATAGTCGCAAGTAAAATAAAATAGGTTATTAAACTCACGAAAATTCTCGTACGAAAGAAAAAAATAATCGGAAGTGATGTCATGTGTTGTAATGTATTTGTATTGTATTTTCAGACGACGGCTGTACTGACTAAACGAAAATCGTACGATCTGACATCGTACGAGGAAAATTTTCGCGCTTGTCCGATCGAATAATATCGGATGAACGGTCGTGATCGGCTCTCGAAAGTAGTGTACACACGATAAGAAAATCGTACAATCCATCATCGGACAATCGTTTTCGTCCGATATTCGAATCGTGTGTACGGGCCATTAGTCACATTATCTCTCACATTCACTTGTACATCATTGATATACAGGCACACCCTTCCCCCTTTTTTACTCTCTCTATCCCTGCAATTTAGGGAATACCCTTGAATGGTTGCCAGCCAATCATCCGTTCATCTATGCCTCTATCCTTTATTTTGCTAAGAAAACACTTTGAAAAACACCCCCTAGCATTTCTGGCCATGGCCATCTTAAGTAAGGGAAGATGTAGCATTAATTTCCAGGAATCCACCTTCCCTCTTCTCTCTCTCTTACTCTCTCTTCCCTCTGCTATCTGCATTTGTCATTGCTAACAGGTTATCCATACATCACAGAATCTTGTGAGACAGCACCCCTCCCCATCAGCACACAGAAGCCTCAGTTGTGCATGGTTTCTCTATGATATTGTGTAGGGTGGGTGTGTCCATTCCCTCCAATTAGGTCTTAGATTACACTCAGCTCACCTCTCTGTGCTGTGCAGTGTGTATGATGTCAGATGCCAGATGTCAGATGCCCACCCCCTGCCTGCCGTAGTTGAGAAATAGCATTTCTTTTGTGTTTTAGAAGTCTATAGAGAAGAAACCCTGCAGATAAACAGGTACAACATATATAGGATACTTTAACCACTTAATACCCCCCCCCGCCGTCAAATGACGGCGGGATACTCAGTTGTTCTAACACCGCGTCATATGACGTCATGTCATTTTAAGCCGCTAGGTGGCGCGCGCACCCGTCGGGTTACTGACAACACCGTGCGCGTGCCCGGCGGCCGCGGTGGCCACCGGTCACCCGCGATTGCCGAGTAACTGAGCGGGGACGTGGAGCTCTGTGTGTAGACACAGAGCTCCACGTCCTTTAGGGAGAGAGGAGACCGATCTGTGTCCCTTGTACATAGGGACACAATCGGTCACCTCCCCCAGTCACCCCCCTCCCCCTACAGTTAGAACACTGACTAGGACACACATTTAACCCCTTCCCTGCCCCCTAGTGGTTAACCCCTTCCCTGCCAGTCACATTTATACAGTAATCAATGCATATTTATAGCATTGTTCACTGTATAAATATGAATAGTCCCAAAAATGTGTCAAAAGTGTCCGATGTGTCCGCTATAATGTCACAATCCCCCAAAAAAATCCCAGATCGCCGCCATTCCTAGTAAAAAAAAATAAAAAAAAAAATCATAATTATGTCCCCAATTTTGTAGGCAATATAACTTTTGCGCAAACTAGTCACTATACGGTTGTTGCGATTTTATTTTTTAAATTTTTTTACCAAAAATATGTAGAAGAATACGTATAGGCCTAAACTGAGATAAAAAAATTTAAAATATTGTTTCTTATTTCAAAACTGTCGCTCTTTTTTAGTTAATAGCGCAAAAAATAAAAACCGCACAGGCGATCAAATACCACCAAAAGAAAGCTCTCTTTGTGGGGAAAAAAAGGATGTCAATTTTGTTTGGAAGCCACATCGCATGACCGCGCAATTGTCAGTTAAAGCGACGCAGTGCCGGAAGCTAAAATTTTGTCTGGGCAGGAAGGGGATGTGTAGGTGCACAGTAGGCAAGTGGTTAAAGGGACCACTCACACCTGAGCGTAGTTATTTACTGGCTTTTTTCAGATATCTTTTTAAAAGTGTTTTTGCAGCTTTTAACAAGCATTTATAAAGCGTTTTAGAAGTGTATTACAGGCGTTTTACAGCTTCAGTTGTTTTTGTTTAGCCAATAGAAAGCACCAGGGAGAGGAGAGGGAGAGAAAATTAGGGGTAAAGAGCTACAATTTGAGCAGAAACACTCATAAATCGCTTGTTAAACGCTTAAGTCAGTTGTTTCTATTGAAGTCAATGGGGCCAAAAATGGTTCTAATCTGCTAAATAGAAGCTTGTGTACTTTTTTGAGCTACAGCCATTTTGCTTCAGGCGACAAAATACCCAGATGGGAACAGGGGCAATTGAAATAAATGGGATTTCCTTGTTGAGCGTTTTTTGGAGCTAGAAGCTTCAAGCAGAAAATCACTCAGGTGTGAACGATACCTGAGGGATAAAAGTTGTCTGTCCATTTTCATATGCCGGCACCGCTCACGTATGCGTTCGCAAGCTCGGCGTGACGGGGCGGTTTTACATTTTTTTTTCTTATTTTATTGTTTATTCTTACACTGTTCTTTTTTTTTTTTTAAATGGTGTCACTTTTATTCCTATTACAAGGAATGTAACCATCACTTGTAATAGAAAAAAAAAGCATGACAGGTCCTCTTAAATATGAGATCTGGGGTCAAAAAGATCTCATATTTACACTAAAATGCAATAAAAATAAATGTTTTTATGTCATTTAAAAAAAGTCTCTTTAAGAGATATGGGGGCGGAAGTGACATTTTGACGTTGCTTCTGCCCTGGAATGGTATGGAGACGGGTGGTGGCCATCTTCCCCTCACTCGTCTCCAAACCACACAAGAGAACAGACACAGTTGCCTCCTTTTATCGGCCCTCTCCTACCGCCGATAAAAGTGATCTTGCCTACGAATCCGCTGCATAGAGCACTATTATCTGAAGAAGAGGATACCAGGGTTATGGTAGCTACTGTAGCTGCTGCCATAGCAACGATATCCCTTTTTAAAATACCGACGTATAACGACGGCGGGCGGTCCGTAAGTGGTTAAACCATCCCAGAGCTCAGTTTTAGTTTCAGCTTTAAAGCAGGATTCACATTGGTGCATTACTACCACCAGGGGGGTGCAGGGGCACCGCCCCCCTAGCTTGCATGCGGGGCACCAGAATAATACCTTTCTATGAGGTCTGTCTTTTTTTTTCAAGCACATGATTAGAACCTGAGGTTTTAATTGGCTTGAAAAAGGTTGTGCTCGGGACGCAGAGCACTGTGCCCCGAACCCTCCCACTTTTGATACTAGAGAAACAATATTCGCTATCAGTTTCCGGCTTCTCCTCCTGGGCAATCAGCACTGGAGGCGGATCTAAAGAAGACCTGGTTAACCAGGAGGAGAAGTCAGGGAAGCTATGGTGCTGTGACGGCTAGAGAGGTGAGTGCGGGCCTGGGGGGGGGGGGGGGGTTTGCCACACTCCCAAATATGTTTAGCATCAGCCTCCACTGACTACAACACACAGCAATGCACTACCATGTGTTACATTGTTTCTAAAATATTTAAAATGAATGGGCTGCCTTAACAATACACAGGTTAATGCGTGTTATTATGTATGTGTTATAATCACAATGCAAATATGTCATTTGGCTCTAAGAATTCACATTTCCTGTTCTAATCCCCATAATGAAAAACATCCAAAGTGAATTTGCTTTTCACTTTACAAGGTTGGTGACCACCAACAGATTGGGGATAAGTCACAGAGATCTCCTTGTAGAATCATAAAAATAATTATAAAAAGTGGTTGTACGATAAGAACCAATACTGGCCCTTGATTTCATGGAAATGGGTGCAATAGGCAACAAAGAATGATTAATGTCCTTGATAATTGTTTTAGTAGCGTAGATATATGGATACATGTGTCACTTTATTATAAATTCCCAGGATTGACAAACTTTATATCACTAACTAAATAGCTCTTATAGCTCTTGCTATAAAAGATTTTAGTTTATCTATAAATCTTTTTATAGTAGTAAATTGTAGTTAACCATTAATTATTACGTTGTTATCCACACGGTTGAAACTAATTACCTTACATACAAACTGAGTATAATCTTTTAATAGTTATGCCGCGTACACACGATCATTTTTCAGCATGAAAAAAAAGGTTGTTTCTCAGCATGTCCAAAAAACAAAGGGCCAGATTCAAATACACTTAATATTGCGCTGCGCAATCGAAATACTCTACGCTGCCGTATTTCACCAGGCTCTACACCGAATCCTGGTAGATTTTTGCCCGTACGCTACGGCGGCGTAGTCTATTTCTCGCCGCGTAATCGAAATACGCGATTGGGGGGCGTGAAGCATTTAAATTAAGCGTGTCCCCGCATGCTCCGTTCAGAAATTTCCCGCCGTGCATTGCGCGAAATCACGTCGCTACGTCATTCGTTGTTTGAGTAGCGTCGTTTACGAACATTCCTATTCCTGGACGACTTACGTAAAAAATAATAAAAGACGTCGGAAAACGTAGAAATTCGACGCGGGAACGACGGCCATACTTAACATGGGCTGTCTAATATTAGAGCAGCAAAAAGCTGGTATAGTTTTACGCAGCGAAAAGATGACTAAAGATGCCGTAAGAGATTGCGAATGAAGATCGTAATTTTTGGGATCGCCGGCAAAAGCTCATTAGCATACCCCGACGCGCAAAACGATGGGAAGTCCACCCAGTGGCCACAATTTTATTGCAGCGTAGATCCGAAGGCGTACGAACACGTAATCCAATCGAATTGAAGCCCGCAGCCGTCTATTCATGGTTTGAGGCTTCCGACTAGCTAGAAAACGCGCATAATTTGAAATTACTCCAGGCTAACACCAGTTAGACAGGCGTAATCGCTCTCTGAATCTGGCCCAAAGTTTTTCCAACTTCATCATTAAAAACGACGTTGCCCACACACCATCGTTTTAAAAAAATGATGAACAAAGCGCGGATGACGTACAACACGTACGACGGCACTCTAAAGGGGAAGTTCTATTCGCCTTTGGGCTGCTTTCGTTGATTACTCGTTCGTAAAAGACGATTCGCTCTTTTCTGTCTGTTACAGCGTGATCAATGTGCTTACTCCATTATGAATGGTAGTTTTACCAGAACGAGCACTCCCGTCTCATAACTTGCTTCTGAGCATGCGCGGGTTTAAAACGTTGTTTTAGCCTACACACGGTCATTTTTTACAACCCGAAAAATGACATAGTTTAAAACGACGTTAAAAATGCAGCATGTTCGAATTTTTTTTTTGTCGTTTTGCAGAATCTGAAAAATTATGTGTAGCCCACACACGATCATTTTAAATGAAGTTTTTCAAAAACTGATCATGTGTATGCGGCATAACAGTTACTAATAATTCCTATTTATCTCACAACCTTCCTATGTTCTTCAATCAGTTAGTGTTTGTCAGGGACATAGCATGCGCAGACGTGCATTAGGTGCCCGTCTTGACAGGCATAGGCTAAAGCCTATGCGCATGTGCAGGAATATTAAAGCTAACAGGAAAACGCACATTAGCGCTAACAGGCAAACGCACAAAATGCTGGCGCCGAATGGCCTATATAAGACAGCAGCTGCACTAGTGCAGTTGCTGTCTGATCTGCAGCTTTACCTTGTGTTCTGATCCTGTGCCTGTATCTAATCCAGTATTGATACAGCTTTCTGACCACGCTGCTGTCTCCAGTCCTGACTTTTGGCTTGCCTTGACCCTGATTATTCCGGCCTGTCTGCCTGATTTCCTGTTGCCAAACCCAGCTTGAACTCTGACCATTCTCTGTCTGCTGTTTATGATAGACTGATCCTCCGTGTATGACCTGGCCTGTCTGACTCTGCTCCAGTCTTCTGCTTCCAGCCTGTGTAGCTCCAGTACTGCCGTCCTGCATCTACAACCATACCTCCCAACCCGCACAAATTCTGCAGGACTTTCCTGCACAGGCACTTCTTTCCTGAAGTCCCGCAATAGCGGTTATTTTCCCACAAAGGAAGAGGAGACATTGGTGGCAGCACGGGAGGAAGAGGTAAGACAGAACCCCCTCCTCTACCAAGTGAGATGTCGACCGACCTGCGGCAATGTACCGCAACACTTTCCCTTTCAAAATGAATGTCCAGCGGTATGATTTTGAAAAGTTGGAAGGTATGCTACAGCTACAACTTACCTGCATCTACTGTCCTGCATCCACAGCATACCTGCATCCGCTGTTCCTGCAACCTTCTGCTTCTCAGCAATCCAGTCTGGTCCTGCTACGCATCAGCTGCCGCTACTCAGGGCCGCCATCAGGAATTTTGGGGCCCCTTACACAGCTTCAGGCATGGGCCCCCTGGAGCAGAGAACCGGGGGGGGGGGGGTGCTGCCATCTGAAATTGAGAAGCAGGGGGGGGAGGGAGGGGGGGAATTGAGAAGCAGGGAAATAAAGAAAAATATATATAAAAAAGGGGGGTAACCATCCAGGGCCCTGGGGACCTCTGGGCCCTTTAATAAAAAGACAAAAAGAGAAGAAAAAAATATATATATATTTTAAAAAGGGTGGTTGCCATCTGGGGACCTGGGGACCCTCGGGCCCTTTAATCATTTTTTTTTTTTTTTTATAAAAATAAATTACAAAAAAAGGGGGCTTTCCATCTCGGACCTCTGGGCCCTTTAATAAGAAAATAAATAATGAAATATATATATAAAAAAGAAATAAACATTTATAAAAAAAAACAAGGAGTTGCCTTTCAGGGCCCTGGGGACCTCTGGGCCCTTTAATAAAAAGATAAATAAATAAAAATGTAAACAAAAATAAAAAAACGTCATCTGGGCACCTTGGGGACCTCTGGGCCCTTTTAATAATAATAAAATAATATTTTATATATATATATATATATATATATATATATATATATATATATATATATATATATATATATATATGAAATAAAAAAGTATATAAAAAATATTTTTTTTGTAAAAAAGGGGGGTTGTCATCTGGGGCCCTGGGGATCTCCGGGCCCCTGGGGACCTCCAGACCCTTAAAAAAATGGCTCTTTAATAAAAAACATTACATAAAAATATATTAAAAAATATATTTTTTTATAAAAAAATAAAAAAAGGGGGGTTTCCATCTGGGGCCCTGGGGGCCTCCGGGGCCCCTGGGGACCTCCGGACCTTTAAAAAAAATAAAAGAAAAAAAATTGACCCTTTAATAAAAAATAAAAGAAAAATATATTAAAAGAAAAATTATAAAAAAATAAATAAAAAAGAGGGGGTTGCCATCCGGGCCCCTGGGGACCCCCGGGCCCCTTACAGGTGTACTGCCTGTACCCCTTTGATGGCAGCCCTGCCGCTACTGCTACCAACGGAGAACTTTGCAGACGTGCTTACCTCACTATGCTCTCGCGGCCATTGTTGCAACTCCAGTGGTCCTTGAGCTGGGGCTGTACGAGAGGTCTCCCTCTACTTATCAGGCTCTCCCAGACAGTAAGTAACAGTGTTCTTCCAGCCAGCCAGCTCTACCAAAAATGGTTTCTTAAAGGAGTTCACTGGAGGTTTAACATGGGCAACCAGCATAAAAAATTGCATCAAAGAGATTATTAGAATAACTTGATGATTCTTTGCTCCATGTGGGCAGGGCTTAACTGACATACCAGAAAAGTGGGTGGGGTCAACACAGGTTGGTACCAAAAAAAGTTAATTTATTATTAGAGGCGATTCAGTTCGCATGTGCTGCGCTATATAAGTTTTTCATTCATTCATGTCGAAATGTAATGATCAGAGAGATAAGATTTTACAGAAATGGCACAAATGTGTTGCAGGTTAAACGTACTCACGCAGAAAGTTAATGTCTTAACAAGACACTTTTTAATGGCATTATGAAATGAGCTTACAGATCAGAGACTGCTTGAGGAGCACTTCCCTTGGACGGGGTGTAAGATTACTGGGTCTCCCTGAAATCCCCCAAATACTTGCATTTTATCTGTCTGATGGTGACAGACAGTTCCAAGAAGCTTGCCAAAGAGACACCCTGTAAGAAGAAACCTACTCTTTCCCTCCTTGTCAGGTACATCCTCCTCAAACTGCTCCTCCAAAACCAGCAGGGCTTTATCTCTGACCGAGAGGCGGCTCTTTAATTAGGCAAATTAGGCGGTCACCTAAGGCCCCGCGCTTACAGGGGCCTCGCGGCCGCCTAATTTGCCTGACTGAGGAAGGGAAGAGCCCAGCATTGGGAAGAATGATGGCACTGCCTGCGGATGTGCGGGACCAATCTCCTCATGCAAGAACTCTCCACTAGGGATGAACTTCGCGTTCGAAAAGAACGTATGTTCGACTCGAACATCGTCCGTTCGATCGTTCGTCGAATTTCGAACAAAAACGATCGTTCGTGGCAAATTAGAGTGAAACAAAACAACCGTTTTTAAGACTTTTTTTAATTGATACATGTTCCCTGGGCAAGACCTGGGTTCTGAAAGACGTTTTCCAACAATAACTTGAAAATTGGTCTTTAAAATGATCGTTTTTGAATTCGAACGTTCGAACGAGTCCCATAGACTTCAATGGGGTTCTAAATGTTCGTGCGAACGATCGGACCGTTTGACGGTTCTGGTGCGAACCGAACACGGGGGTGTTCGGCTCATCCCTACTCTCCACTAAAAATGTAATACTTTTTCCCATTATGGGCATTAGTGGGGCCTCAAATCTAAGTTTTGCTTAAGGCCTCACAAAGCCTAGAGCCGCCTCTGCTCTGACCTAATTCCACACCGTGGGCATGCCTAATAACACTGCTGTGACATGATGACCATCCACATGTAGCACTACCCCCGGAGGAGCTGCTGATTTTCGGGCAGCATGTTACCTCTATCTTCTCGCCATCCAGGGTAGCAGATGAGAGTTAAAACATTTTAATGTCCACACTTTACACTTTATTTGCAGAACTTGACAAAGAAAGAAGAAGTGGTTGAAAGTTTGGAAGGGTAAACGGGTAGATAGGTTCAAGTGCATCATTTCTATTTAGGAAACACTGATGCTTCCAGCAAACAGTTCTCATCACCACTCTAGCCAGAGTGGGGTTTGCTCACCCAGACAAGTCCCCCTCACTGGCCCAGCAGCCAGAATGGCGCACAAAATAAAGTACAGACCTGCCACAGACCTTCCTTTATGAGGAGACACTTTTGGTCCAGAATCCCCTAACACAGGATTTAGCACCCGGATCTCTCCAGATTAACTTCTGTAGAACTCAGGTCTGAGAGACGATCACTAGCAAGCCTCTCAGTACATAGTGCATCCTTCAATGAAGTTTCCAGGCCTCTCCCGATATACCAGCCTCTTGCACGGTCCTCTCCAAGATGGGTCCTTCATCAAGTGGCTTCCTCCCTTCAGGACGGATAGCACAGGATCACCTTGAAAGTGCAGACCCAGTCTGACTACTGGGCCTACTTAGACAGATCACAACCCCGGATCAACGTGGCCCCAGAGCCAGCATTGCAGGAAAACGCACTCCTGGCCAGGAGGGCCACGAGGTGGTGGGACGACGACCGATGACGACCCGGTCCAATGGCGTCTGCCCCTTAAGTACCCCTCCCCAGCATGCACAGCGGGACGATCACTCCCACTGACTCACTGCTGAGGGGGTAAAAAATACAGGAGGTGCAGCGTTAGAAAGAATTGATAAATAACATTCAAATTATATATTATATATGTGGACATAAGCTCATTAAAGAGAAAATGAAGAGAGCCAAAAGAAAAGAGAAAAGAAGAAATAAATCTCATATGCTGAACAGTTGTGAGATCTAGTAAAAAAAAGTCCAGTGATGATCTTGTGATGAAAAAAACTGTGAAGAAAGTAACCACTTAGACTCCAAAGTGCTGTCAGATAATGGAGGATAACCACCCTGCATTCGTGAAATAAGACTGCCTGCTTACCACAAACAAAGACTGCTTTGCATCAGTCTCATAAAGCATAGGGACGTCCGGTCTCCCTGAAACCAATCCGTATGTATACAAGGTACAGCTCAGCAATGGGTCCGGAACAAGCACATGTACGATAGAAAGAGAGAGACTCTCATAGTGTATTAAGTGTGTCAAAGATGGATTTAATAAGTATTGCACTTACAATTGTTCGATGGAAAAAGGCGTGTAGCAATCAGATCGTAACCTCTCCAATCCGATACCTCTCGCTACTCGAATGGGAAACACCGCCTACGTTCAGGACGGAACGCGATGACGACACGGCACCCTACAATCGTTTTGTCACGACAGGACTTCAACGGGGGATTAGCCGGATGTTGGCGTCAGCGCGTATGGTGTTTAAATAGCCGCGGACTCCGTTTAAAAGAGGGAAAGCCAAGAAGAGCTCTCATGTTAACTGAGGGCTAATCATACGCGGTTTGAGGTAGCGAGAGAAGTTGGGAAATAGTATGGAAAATCAATCAATTAACATAAAAAATTAGATTAGAGTTAAAATTAATAGCAAGTAAGTGGAGAAGTTTACCATTGGTAGGAAGGCATCGGAGTGTAAAAAAAAACAATTGCATTACACGATATTTTAATAAATCAGCACATAAATACATCAATAGATAATAATTATATTAAAATTATTACATATCTTTATTAGTTTTAAAAATTGTTTAAATCTTAAAAACTGGTTTACGACTAGGATATCAAAAATTAAAACGGTAAAAAATATAATAAAATTGAATTAAGAATTGTTTAAAAAACAGTTGATATGCCAATCAACGTTGAGGCCGAATGGAGTAAAAGATTTCATACAGAAGATCCAACGAGTTTCGAGTCTAGATATGGCTCGGACCATATTGGTACCACGCCAATGCGCCAATGGTCCGAGCCATATCTAGACTCGAAACTTAAATCCATCTTTGACACACTTAATACACTATGAGAGTCTCTCTTTTTCTATCGTACATGTGCTTGTTCCGGACCCTTGTATACATACGGATTGGTTTCAGGGAGACCGGACGTCCCTATGCTTCATGAGACTGATGCAAAGCAGTCTTCGTTTGTGGTAAGCAGGCAGTCTTATTTCACGAGTGCAGGGTGGTTATCCTCCTTCATCTGACAGCACTTTGGAGTCTACGTGGTTACTTTCTTCACAGTTTTTTTTCATCACAAGATCATCACTGGACTTTTTTTACTAGATCTCACAACTGTTCAGCATAGGAGATTTATTTCTTCTTTTCTCACTTCATTTTCTCTGTAATGAGCTTATGCCCACATATATAATATATAATTTGAATGTTATTTATCAATTCTTTCTAGCGCTGCACCTCCTGTATTTTTTATGTCTTTTTAAATTGTTGTACACAATTTTAGTGCCGGCAGCTTATTGTTCACTGTTCATTGGTTTTTATTCATTTGCACATTGGCCCTCTGGGTCTTTTTTGTTTCACTGCTGAGGGGGAACACCCAATACCACCTTGACTGCTGCCACCCTTGGCCTGGGGTGGTAACGACACCCCCAGGCAAACAATGGCGATCACTCCCAGCACAGCCATGGCTGTAACAGAAGCCAAATTTAGCCAAAATGACATGTGTCAACTAATACTCAGACTCCCTTATAAATTTAAAGCAGCGCCAGCCTAACAGGAGCAGGCCGCTACACACATTTTGCAGGATTTCGGCAGCCAAAAGGATTTGCCTGTCTCTCCAATATGACTGCCTGGAGCTGGTAATAGAGGACAAATTTGTCTCCAGTGGTTCCCTGCTAGGGATAAGCTTCGCATTCGACTCAAACCCATGTTCGACTCGAACATTGCCTGTTCGACCGTTTGTCGAATTTCGAATAGAACGGGTCATTCGCGCCAAATTCTAGTTATGCGCTGCGGCCCATAATTCACTGTGGCATTGCGCACTAATGATTGGCCAAGCATGCACTATGACCCGCATGCTTGGCCAATCATAGCGCGCAAAGAACGGAGAGCCATAATTGGCCAAAGCCAGGGTGGCTTTGGCCAATTATGGTTTAGGGCTTTAGCACACGCCCCACACTATAAAAGGCCGCCTGCTGGGCGGCCTTGTGTAGTCTGTTCCAGCGCTGGTTACAGATCAGACAGAGAGAGAGAGAGATTGTCTTTTTTTTGTCTTTTTTTAGAGCAGACAGGCTAGTCAGTTAAATTTACAGTGTGTAGAAGATATATATACATCCCAGGAGTTGTACATATATTTATACACTGTATAGTTTAGTTAGATTGGTTCTTCCTAATCTGTCAGGCAGTTGATTGTGCTAGCTGCAGCGTTCTCAGTCACGTGTTGTATTGCCCGTGTGCTCAATGCACCTAAACCCACTTGTTTTATAGTGCAGGTGTGCTAATTACTGTGCCCCTAAACCAGTGGCGGCCCGCCCATATGGGCGCACGGGCGCCGCCCCCCCCTCCCGCAGTCACAAAAAAAACGGGCCCTTTAAGAACTTTTATTTGGCTAAAATGTCATTTTGACATTTTAGCAGAAGTTCTGGCGGCCGTCTATAGAGGGCGCTGCAGCGCCACCCTCTCTCACAAATAACTCACATTCAATGCAATAGCGGCAGCTGGTTGGCTGAGGGGAACTGCCTATCAAAGCCAGCGGCTCTGATAGGCTTTTCCAGTACTGCCCTCTGGCTCTCGGAAGTCTATACTCGGAGCGCAGGCAACCTGCGTTCCTTGCATAAGACTGACGGCCGTTTCAGCCAATCAGGTTTCTGGTTATCAGGAACCTGATTGGCTGAAGCTTCTCCACGGCGGCAGAAGACATCGAGGGAGGACATTGAAGCGTCAGGTAAGTGATTTTTACAGGGAAAGGGGCATCATGGGGCACAGTGGCATCATGGGGCACAGTGGCATCATGGGGCACAGTGGTCACAAAGGGCACAGAGGCGACAATGAGCACAGTGGCATGGGGCACAGTGGTGACAATTGATGGCACAGTGACTGCATATGATGGCATGGCACAGTGGTGACAATTGATGGCACAGTGACTGCATTTGATGGCATGGCACAGTGGTGACAATTGATGGCGCAGTGGTGGCGTTTGGCATGGCACAGTGGTGACAATTGATGGCACAGTGGTGGAGTTTGATGGCATGGCACAGTGGTGACAATTGATGGCACAGTGACTGCATTTGATGGTATGGCACAGTGGTGACAATTGATGGGCACAGTAGCTGTGTTTGATGGCATGGCACAGTGGTGACAATTGATGGCACAGTGGTGGCTTTTGATGGCATGGCACAGTGGTGACAATTGATGGCACAGTGGTGGCGTTTGATGGCATGGCACAGTGGTGACAATTGATGGCACAGTGGTGGCGTTTGATGGCATGGCACAGTGGTGACAATTGATGGCACAGTGGTGGCGTTTGATGGCATTGCACAGTGGTGACAATTGATGGCACAGTGACTGCATTTGATGGCATGGCACAGTGGTGACAATTGATGGGCACAGTAGCTGTGTTTGATGGCATGGCACAGTGGTGACAATTGATGGGCACAGTAGCTGTGTTTGATGGCATGGCACAGTGGTGACAATTGATGGCACAGTGGTGGCGTTTGATGGCATGGCACAGTGGTGACAATTGATGGCACAGTGGTGGCGTTTGATGGCATGGCACAGTGGTGACAATTGATGGCACAGTGACTGCATTTGATGGCATGGCACAGTGGTGACAATTGATGGCACAGTTGCTGTGTTGCATGGCATGGCAGAGTGGTGACAATTGATGGCACAGTGGCTTCATTTGGTGGCATGGCACAGTGGTGACAATTGATGGCACAGTGGTGGCGTTTGATGGCATGGCACAGTGGTGACAATTGATGGCACAGTGGTGGCGTTTGATGGCATGGCACAGTGGTGGCAATTGATGGCACAGTGGTGGCGTTTGATGGCATGGCACAGTGGTGACAATTGATGGCACAGTGGTGGCATTTGATGGCATGGCACAGTGGTGACAATTGATGGCACAGTGGTGGCGTTTGATGGCATTGCACAGTGGTGACAATTGATGGCACAGTGACTGCATTTGATGGCATGGCACAGTGGTGACAATTGATTGGCCCAGTAGCTGTGTTTGATGGCATGGCACAGTGGTGACAATTGATGGCACAGTGGTGGCGTTTGATGGCATGGCACAGTGATGACAGCTGATGGCACAGTGACTGCATTTGATGGCATGGCACAGTGGTGGCAATTGATGGCACAGTTGCTGTGTTGCATGGCACACACAGTGGTGACAATTGATGGCACAGCGGCTGCATTTGATGGCATGGCACAGTGGTGACAATTGATGACACAGTTTCTGTGTTTGATGGCATGGCACAGTGGTGACAATTGATGGCACAGTTGCTGTGTTGCATGGCACACACAGTGGTGACAATGATGGCACATTGGCTGCATTTGATTGCATGGCACAGTGGTGACAATGATGGCACATTGGCTGCATTTGATTGCATGGCACAGTGGTGACAATTGATGGCACAGTTGCTGTGTTGCATGGCACACACAGTGCTGACAATTGATGGCACAGCGGCTGCATTTGATGGCATGGCACAGTGGTGACAATTGATGGCACAGTGGTGACATTTGATGGCATTGCACAGTGGTGACAATTGATGGCACAGTGACTGCATTTGTTGGCATGGCACAGTGGTGACAATTGATGGCGCAGTGGCTGCATTTGATGGCATGGGGCACAGTGGTGACAATTGATGGCACAGTGGCTGCATTTGGTGGCATGGCACAGTGGTGACAATTGATGGCACAGTGGCTGCATTTGGTGGCATGGCACAGTGGCTGCATGTGATGGGCAGAGTGAGGCTGCAATATTTGTTTTTTTCGTTTGCGCCCCCCCAAAAATTTTGAGCAGCAGCTGCTACTGCCCTAAACCCATTTGGTTTATAGTGCAGGTGTGCTAAAAACTGTGGCCCAGATTCATAGAGCAATTACGCCTGTCTAACTGGTGTTAGACAGGAGTAATTTCAAATTTCGCGCGCCGTATCACTAGTTTGAATCCTCAAACTATGATACGGCGGCTTTGGGCTTCGATCCGAGAGGCTTACGTCTTCGTAAGCCTTCGGATCTACGCTGCAATATTTTTGCGGCCGCTGGGAGGAGTTTGCGTCGTTTTGATGCGTCGGGATATGCAAATGAGTTTTTACGGCGATCCACGAAGATATGAGCGGTCTTCGCAATCGCTTACGTCTATTTTTTTTACGTACTGTTAGACCAGCTTTTTGCTGGTCTAACGGTGCGTAGCCCATGTTAAGTATGGCCGTCGTTCCCGCGTCGAATTTTATTATTTTTTTTATTTTTTACGTAAGTCGTTCGGGAATAGAAATGTCCGTAAACAACGCTACTCAAACAACGAATGACGTAACAACGTGATTTCGCGCAATGCACGGCAGGAAATTTGCGAACGGAGCATGCGCAGTTTGATCGCCACGGGAACGCGCCTATTTTAAATGCTTCACACCCCCTACTCGCGTAGATGGATTGCGACGGGAGAAATACACTACGCCGCCGTCGTTTACTGGACAAAATCTACCTGGATTCCACGTAGAGCCAGGTAAAAAACGGCGGCGTAGTGTATTTCTGATATGCTACGATAATCTAATTCTCTCTGAATCTGGGCCTGTGCACCTAAGTCCAATTGGTTTATAGTGCAGGTGTGCTAATTACTGTGCACCTAAACCCATTTGGTTTATAGTGCAGGTGTGCTAAGTACTTTGCACCTAAACACACTTGGTTTATAGTGCAGGTGTGCTAATTACTGTGCACCTAAACCCATTTGGTTTATAGTGCAAGTGTGCTAAGTACTTTGCACCTAAACTCATTTGGTTTATAGCGCAGGTGTGCTAATTACTGTGCACCTAAACCCATGTGGTTTATAGTGCAAGAGTGCTAAGTACTTTGCACCTAAACCCATTTGGTTTATAGTGCAGGTGTGCTAATTATTGTGCACCTAAGCCCACTTGTTTTATAGTGCAGGTGTGCTAATTACTGTGCACCTAAACACATTTGGTTTATAGTGCAAGTGTGCTAAGTACTTTGCACCTAAGCCCACTTGGTTTATAGTGCAGGTGTGCTAATTACTTTGCACCTGAAGCTACGAGGTGTGTGTACTGACTTTGTCCTCTGCAGGCCATTATAATTTCTGGAAGAACAACAAAGAAAGGCAGAGAGTCACAAGGGCAAGCGGGCTTTTCATCTAGAGGCAACAGTGCTGGTGGTGGACACGGTGCATCCTCTTCAGCACGTGGCCATTGCACACGATCGTCCTTCTTTTCGGGAGCTGGCCGTGTTGAGCCTCAACATGCAGACAAATTGGTAGAGTGGATGACCAAGGCACCCTTATCCTCCTCATCCTCTCTCACCCAGGCTCAGGGTACTTTGTCTGGCAAATTAGCTGCCAAGGCGTCCTCTTCCCTCTGCTCAATGGCATTACTTACTCCTTCCCTAGTCCCACCATGTCCTCCTGAAGAGTCCCCAGAACTGTTTCAACACACAGTGTTGGGTACATGCTGCATGAAGATGCGCAGCGTTTTGAAGGCTCTGATGATGGAACACAGATAGAGGAAGAAAGTAATGTGAGCCCAGAGAGAGGGGGTGCCCGGGAGGGACAGCAATCTGGCAGTCATGTTACCCCAGCTGCAGCATACTGCCAGGTTTTCGACAGTGATGAGGAGGGAGGGGATGATGAGGTCACTGACTCTACGTGGGTGCCTGATAGGAGAGAGGAGGAGGAGGAGTAGGCACAGGCACATCTGCAAAGAGGCAGGATGCCCTCCAGGGGCCAGCTTAAGGGCAGCACACCAACTGCATTAGATCGCAGAGCTACGCCTGTGCAGGGTGCTGCTGTGTCTCAGCGTTAGTGCAAAAGTTCTTTGGTGTGGGCCTTTTTTGAGACATGTGCATCAGATCGCACCATTGCTATTTGCAACATATGTCTCAAGCGTATCTCGCGTGGCCAAAACATCACCCGCTTTGGCACCACATGCTTGACCAGACATATGTCGACCTGCCATGCAGTTTGTTGGCAAGCATACCTGAAAGACCCACACCAAAGAACAAAGCGGACCTCCCCTTGCCCCTCATCACCTGAGATCTCCAACCCCACTATACCCTCAGTCCTCTCTGAAGCCTGCACTGATAGGACTGAAGGTGTAGAATTAGGTGTGTCACAACCTATTAGTACATGCGGGCAATCTACTATCGGTACACCGATGTCAGATTGTACCAGACAAATTTTCCTGCCCCAGCTGCTGCATCGCTGAAATACGTATTCTCCCAGCCATCCACATTCCCAGCGGTTGAATGCTAGCTTTGCGAAATTGCTAGCACTCAACTGCTGCCTTTTCAGTTGGTAGATTCTGCCCCCTTCTGTAAATTTGTAGAATGTGCGGTACCTCAGTGGCAAGTTCCCAAACGCCACTTTTTCTAACAGAAGGCGATTCCGGCTCTCTACCGCCATGTGAAAGGCAATGTTCAAGCCTCGCTGGACAGGGCAGTCAGTGGTAAGGTGCATATTACAGCTGACTCATGATCCAGCAGGCATGGACAGGGACGTTACCTCTCTTTCACGGCGCATTGGGTGACTCTGCTGGCAGCTGGGAAGGACACAGGGCAAGGTACAGTAGTGTTGGAGGTTGTTCCACCACCACACCTCCAAAACACTACTACTGCTTGTGACTCACCTCTTTCCTCATCCCCTCCTCTTCTTATTCCTCTGTGGCCTCTTCCTGTGCTGATCTGTCCTCGGAACCAGCCATGCTCCGTAGGCATACGAGGGGCTAGGCAGGAATGAAGGCAAAGAGATGCCATGCGGTGCTAGAGCTGGCGTGCTTGGGAGACAGGAGCCACACTAGGGCAGAGGTTCTTTCAGCTCTGCAGGGGCAGGCTCAGAGGTGGTTGACGCCACGCCAGCTTAAGCCATGAATGGTGGTTAGCGACAATGGCACCAACCTCCCCTCTGCCCTGCGACAGGGACAACTGACCCATGTGCCCTGTTTTGCTCATGTTCTGAATTTTGTGGTGCAGCGGTTCTTGGGCAGATACCCAGGCTTACAGATTGTCCTGAAGCAGGCCAGGAAAGTCTGTGTGCATTTCCGAAGGTCATATAATGCCACTGCTCAGCTGACAGACCTCCAAAGGGAATACAACCTGCCCAAGAACCGTCTAATCTGTGACATGCCCACCAGATGGAACTCTACATTGGCAATGCTGCAGCGGCTGCACATGCAGCAGAGGGCCATCAATGAGTACCTGTGCGAATATGGCAGCAGAACTGGGTCAAGGGAGCTTGGTTTTTTTCCCCGCACCAGTGGGCTTTGATCAGGGATGCATGCACTGTCTTGTCACCATTTGAGGAGGCCACAAGGATGGTGAACAGTGACAAAAAAACATTGAAATATAAAAACATTTACATTACATTCTATTTACTCTTACATAGCCTCCCTGTCAGGAAAGGTTCCATCCGCTGGTAATATTTATTATTATTTGGATTGCAGTACTGTGGTTCACCAGCAGGTGTCTCCTGGCAGTTTGGAATTGTCAGGAGAACCTCTCCCTGCTGGTGTTATATCATCTTTGGAATGCAGTACTGGTCTCCACCAGCAGATGGATCCTTGCAGTATGTAGCGTACGACTCTTTCTGCGCTCAGGTGTAACTTGAAGCCAATTACTGGATCCCTATTTATACCTGGCGAGTGCAAGCACACCCCGCCTTGGTATCTCTCTCCCTGACCTTGACCCTGTGATCCTGACATGAGCCTGCATCTTCCTGACCCGATCTGACCTGATCCCTATCCCATCCTGGACTTGCCCTTCCTGCTTCCCCATTGCCTTGGATCCCTGTCCCCTCGTTACCTGGATTCCTGCTTTGCAGCACATCCATCCGTCATCTCCCTGTTCCTGTTCATCCCCTGTCCTCGTCTATCTTCTGATCTCCATGTGTATGACCTTGGCCTGGCCTGTTTACGATTACGGTATCTCCAATCACTGTACATATTGGGCCAGATTCTCAAAAGAGATACGACGGTGTATCGCAGGAAACACAGTCGTATCTCTGTTTTTTCCCCGGGTATCTATGCGTCTGATTCCTAGAATCATTTACGCATAGATACGGCGAAGATCCGACAGGTGTAAGACACTTACACCGTCGGATCTTAGATGTAATTCCTTCGCTGGCCGCTAGGTGGCCTTTACGTTGATTTCTCATTTGCCTATGCAAATGAGCCTAATACGCCGATTCACGATCGTTTTTACGCCGCCTCGTCGTCGTTTACGTCGTTTCCGTAAGCGTAAACCTACCTCTGCTATATAAGTGGTAGGCTTACGAAGTTCCGTCGTATGCCATGTTAAGTATGGCGTCGGGTCAGCGTCGTCTTTTTCCTTCGTTTACGTTGTTTTACTAAGTCGTTTGCGAATAGGGCATTGCGTAAGTGACGATCACGTCGTTTTCACGTCGGTTTCATCTACGTTTTCCGACGTGAGCTGGAGCATGCGCACTGGGCTTTTTTCCCAGGCCGGCGCATGCACAGTTCGATCGACGCGGGGGCGCGCTTAATTTAAATACATGCCGCCCCCTTTGAATTACGTGGGAATACGTCGGGCCATTTACACTACGCCGCCGCAAACTACGGAGCAAGTGCTTGGAGAATACGGCAGTAAGTTGCAGCGGCGTAGTGTAAATGGCTTACACTACGCCACCGCAGATTCTACGAGAATCTGGCCCATTGTCTTTAGTTATCTTTGGGTCACTGTTTATTGGTTTATTTATTGCACTGTGTTCTGTTGGAGGTGGTTGTGTGTTATAAATTACTATATTTTTACCTATATACGTTTTGGGTCTCCTCTTGGCAGTCACACAGTCTAGTCCACTAGCTTCTCTGACACTCCCCTATATGTTATATATCCTCTACATGCCTTGGGGTATATTAAAGGGACATTTTATCCTTTGTTCAAGAAATTCTTTATTCTATTCATCCATTCTCACACTCACACAGAGAGAAAATATGTAACAAATATTTCCCCCCCAAGGGTTGTATTTCATTCTACTGTATAGGTAGTCTATTATTCCCTTAAAGGCCTGAAATTCTTCTGATTGTTGCCATTTCACTGGTGTTTGGTTATAGTGATGTCGCGAACCTAAATTTTCCCGTTCGCGACCTGCGAACGCGAACTTCCGCAAATGTTCGCGAACCGCGCGAACCGCCATAGTCATCAATGGGCAGGCGAATTTTAAAACACACAGGGACTCTTTCTGGCCACCGAAGTGATGGAAAAGTTGTTTCAAGGGGACTAACACCTGGACTGTGGCATGCCGGAGGGGGATCCATGGCAAAACTCCCATGGAAAATTACGTAGTTGTCGCAGAGTCCGTTTTTAATCCATAAAGGGCATAAATCACCTAACATCCCTAAATTGTTTGGAATAACGTGCTTTAAAACATCACGTTTGATGTTGTATCTATCAGGCACTGTAAGGGTTAGGGTTAGAGTTAGGGTTAGCGTTAAAGTTAGGGTTAGGGTTACAGATAGGGTTAGGGTTAGAGTTAGGGTTACAGATAGGGTTAGGGTTAGGGTTACAGATAGGGTTAGGGTTACAGACAAGGTTAGGGTTCACAGTGACAGACCAAACTTTGACAGACCAAACTCCCCGTTTAACGCAGCGCCAACAACCGCAAACAGTCCATCATCATCAACTGATTCACTTGTATCTGACAACTCAGCAAAGGAA
Organism: Rana kukunoris; assembly: GCA_029574335.1. Classification (NCBI taxonomy): domain Eukaryota; kingdom Metazoa; phylum Chordata; class Amphibia; order Anura; family Ranidae; genus Rana; species Rana kukunoris. Next base: position 200,997,179 of record CM056059.1, on the reverse strand, counting down.
GCAGCAGCGGGTAAAACATCATCATCATCACACCATACGTCCATGTTTGTAATGCTGCCTGACTGAGACATATCCCATTTATCTACATCCCTTGGCAATAATTGTTGCGCATCACTCATTTCTTCCAAATCATGTGTAAATAACTCCTCTGACAGATCAAGTAAAGCAGCTGTGATGCTAGTGTTGATGGTGGCGGCAGCCGGGCGAGTGGTAATTTGAGAGGTGCCCGAAGCTGAGCTGGAGGAGGATGGTGTGTCAAGGTTCCCAGCGTAAGCTGTAGTAGATTGGGTGTCCTGTGTTAGCCAGTCAACTATGTCCTCAGAACTTTTCGAGTTCAGGGTACGTGGCCTCTGAACACTAGGTAATATTCTAGGGCCAAAGGGAATCCCCGCACCACGACCACGACGGCCCCTGCGGGGTGGCCTGCCTCTGCCTGTCATTTTTTTTATATTAGTTTAGTTGTACTATGCGTGCAAGGTACTTTGACAATTGACACCAGATCTGAGTGGCACTGGTGACACTGGCAGAGGCTGGCAGAGTAGACGCTATAGGTCTGACAAAAAAAAAACACTCACAGACAACTAACTGTTATTCTCTATTGCATTCAAAATTGTGTGTTTTCATTTAAATGTAATGTACTGTGCCACCAGATCTGAGTGGCACTGGTGACTCTGGCAGAGTAGACGCTATAGGCCTGACAAAAAAAACACTCACAGACAACTGCTATTCTCTATTGTATTCAAAATTGTGTGTTTTCATTTAAATGTAATGTACTGTGCCACCAGATCTGAGTGGCACTGGTGACACTGGCAGAGGCTGGCAGAGTAGAAGCTATAGGCCTGACAAAAAAATACTTGCAGAAAACTAACTGCTATTCTCTATTGCAGTTAAACAAAATGATTGCTGATTCATTAGCCCTAACAAGGAGCAGAGATCAGATGATTCTTTCAGAACTGGAGTACCTGAAGACAGAGCAGCTTGCAACACTGTACCCCTTTAACTAGCACAGCACCCCAGAGCTCTGGGCCCCTTTAAATAGCACCCTGCACCACTGGATCCCTGTATATTACACAGCACCCTGCACCACTGGATCCCTTTATATTACACAGCACCCTGCACCACTGGATCCTTGTATATTACACAGCAGCTTGCAACACTGTACCCCTTTACATAGCACAGCAACCCACACCTCTAATCTAACTAAACTATACAGTGTATAAATATATGTACAACTGCTAAGATGTATATATATTCTCTACACACTGTAAGATTAACTACCTAAGCTGGCTGCTCTATCTATCTGACTAAAAGATATTACAGTCTCGCAGCACTGATTTAAAAAAAAAATGATTGCTGATTCATTAGCCCTAACAAGGAGCAGAGATCAGATGATTCTTTCAGAACTGGAGTACTGGAAGACAGAGCAGCTTGCAACACTGTACCCCTTTAACTAGCACAGCACCCCACAGCTCTGGGCCCCTTTAAATAGCACCCTGCACCACTGGATCCCTGTATATTACACAGCACCCTGCACCACTGGATCCCTTTATATTACACAGCACCCTGCACCACTGGATCCCTGTATATTACACAGCAGCTTGCAACACTGTACCCCTTTACATAGCACAGCAACCCACACCTCTAATCTAACTAAACTATACAGTGTATAAATATATGTACAACTGCTAAGATGTATATATATTCTCTACACAATGTAAGATTAACTAACTAAGCTGGCTGCTCTATCTATCTGACTAAAAGATATTACAGTCTCGCAGCACTGATTTAAAAAAAAAAATGATTGCTGATTCATTAGCTCTAATAAGGGCTGTTTGAGACTTGGGAGTGCTGTTATAACAGCAGAGATCAGATAAATCTTCCAGGAATGGATTTCAGGAGCCCTAGCTAACACTGTCCCTATGCAATCGGCAGCAGAGAAACTATCCCTCCTCTCACTAAGAATCCAGCAGCAGAATGAACGTAAAATGGATGCTGCCCTACAGGTGGGAGGGTCTACTAGGGAGGGTATGCTGCTGATTGGCTGAAATGTGTCTGCTGACTGTGAGGTAGAGGGTCAAAGTTTGCTCAATGTTAATTAATAGGGGGCGCATCGAACATCGCATATGTTCGCCCACGGCGGCGAACGCGAACATGCCGAAATCGCCGCGAATAGTTCGCGGGCGAACTGTTCTCTACATCTCTATTTGGTTATTTATATATCCTTCTTGTATCTTTTTTTTCCAAATATTGAACTTCGTCACATATCCACTCAGTTATTGTCGGGCAATCTGTATTTCAAAATTTTTGGGCTATTACTTTTCTGGCTGTCATTGTCATGTAGTGAAGAATATCTGTTTTAATTGCTTTTATTGACCCTGGCATTCTAGGTAATATTGTGTTCATTATATTAGGTCTTATCTCCTTTCCGGTCACTATATGATATACTGTATATCAAATATCTTTTTTGAAATTCTCTCACCACATGACAACCATTCCAAATATGTTCCATTGTCCCTGTTTTGTTCAGACATCTCCAACAGGTCTCTGAATTTTCGCTATTTATTTTATTTAAGGCTACCGGACTCCAGTACCATCTCTTCAGGATTGTGTAGTTTCTTTCCTGTTGTTTTATTGCTGTCGATGCTTAATGAATTATTATAAATGCTGTCTCCCATTCTGTCTCTAATATCGGTCTTTCTATTTCCTTTTCCAATTTTCTCATTTTCACAAATTCTTTAAGGGTTCCAGAAGAGAGTAACTGTTTATATATCTTCGACAGTTTATTATTTGTTTTTTGTTCCTCCGGTAATATTTTTTCGAACGTAGTTATTGGCCGAGTTATTAAGGGTAGTTGTATTTTTAATTCAATATATTTACTTAGTTAATGGTATTGCAACTATTTATTTTTATATTTAGGCCCAATTTCATGTAACTTTGGGAGTTTTCCCTCCACTAGTATCTGAGCCAATAATTGAATCCGTTGTTTATTTTCCGAGTTTTTGTGCCAATCTATTACTCTAATCAGTGATGCTGCTTGTGCATATCTGGAAAAATCCGGTAGTGCTAGGCCCCCATCTTTTTTTATTCTAATTAAGTTTTATCTCTTTATTCAGGGAATTTTATGAGCCCAAATAAATTCTCCTATTGCTTTCCATAATTGTATCATTCGTTTTTTGGGTGGGACCAAAGGTATTGCTTGGAAAATATATATCTTATTTGAAATGGGGGAGAGGGAGAAAAAGGGATTTTAACAGTGCAACGAATGTTCATATGACGAGAAAGAAATCGTTATTGATCCAAAGGGGGGGGGAATAAATTAATGATTATAAGTTGGTCTCTATAACCAAAGAGACACCAATGGACAAAAGTCTCAAAATCTTAGGTAAACCTGATAGATAATATAGTGTTATCCAATTTTTTAAAGAAAAAATAAGGAAACGACAAGAGAGAAAAAGTGGCAGATGATAAGTCTCCAAATCTGAATAACACTGTACTGTAAAAGTACTCGTATACTTTCTTTATTGCTTTATTATATACTCAGTATATTATCCCCTTAAGGACCGCCGCATGTACATATACGTCGGCAGAATGGCACGGACAGGCACATTGGTGTCCCTGCCTAGATATTCCATGGACTCGACATGCCTTCAGAAGAAGCAGCAGAATGTATTTTGGGGTGCAATTCCACATATAACCATGGCATGTGTGAGCAATATATCATTTAGTGACAACTTTTTGTAATTTTTTTTTTTGTTGTCATTATTCAATCACTTGGGACAAAAAAAATAATAATAATTCAATGGACTCAACATGCCTCTCAGCAGTTTCCTTGGGGTGTCTACTTTCCAAAATTGGGTCATTTGGGGGGGGGGGGGTTGTACTGCCCTGCCATTTTAGCACCTCAAGAAATGAGATAGGCAGTCATAAAATAAAAGCTGTGTAAATTCCAGAAAATGTACCCTAGTTTGTAGACGCTATAACTTTTGCGAAAACCAATAAATATACGCTTATTGCGATTATTTTTACTAAAGACATGTGGCTGAATACATTTTGGCCTAAATGTTTGACTAAAATGTATTTTATTCGATATTTTTTACTTTTTATTATAAGAAAAATAATTTCTTTTCAAAATTTACGTTCTTTTTCCATTTATATTGCAAAAAATAAAAATCGCAGAGTCAATCAAATACCATCAAAAGAAAGCTCTATTTGTGGGAAGAAAAGGACGCAAATTTTGTTTCGGTACAATATTGCATGACCGCGCAATTACCAGTTAAAGTAGCGCAGTGCCAAATTGTAAAAACACCTCTGGGCATTAAGCAGCATATTGGTCCGGGTCTTAAGTGGTTATATAAAAATTCTCTTTGTTTATTGTCATATAGTGGTAGCATTCTTATTTGTTTTGTTGTTTTGTTGTTTGTTGTTTTTTGTTTGTTTAGTACTTTTATGTTTATTTGTACCATTTATTATTTTTTCTTTCCTCTCCTTCTTTGCAATTTGAGCATGGCCGCCTTCAGTGGTGAGGCCTGGGAGGGTCTTATGAACAAGGTTCAGTTAACTACACACTCCAGTAACATTACTGACAAGGATTTGGATCAAGCCTTTCTTAGATTACAACGATTATTAGAAAGAAAAGTGAGGATTTTCTGGCACAAACGCTACTTTGAGAAATACACTGAAAATAATGTAGTACCATGGGGTCTGAGGCCGCGTACACACGATCAAATCTGTCTGCTGGAAACGGTCTGCCAGCATGCTTTCAAATCTGTCAGCTGGGAACCCGTCCGCCCGACATGTCTGCTGGTTAGTACGCTAACCAGCTGACATGTCTTCTCGCACACGCGTCAAATGGTTTAGACTCATGCGCGGAAGTGTTTTACTTCCTGGTGGGTTGACGTGGCGGCGTCAACGTCACCGCCACGTCAGAGCGCCGTCTGCCGGCGGGGATTTTGGTTTGATCGTGTGTACACCATCAAACCAATACGTCCCCAGCAGACAGATTTGGTCAAATCGGTCTGTCCGACCGATTTGAACAAATCTGTCTGCTCGTGTGTATGGGGCCTTAGAGTTCAGATATTTCCCAATGCTAGAAAGTCCTGTGATTCCCTAAAAACACAATGGGAAGCAAATCTACAGTCTTGCTCTTTTGGTATGATATGGCTTTGCTTTGTACTCAATATGAGCAGGAACTTACTTCATTGGATGATATTGTACTTAAATGGTATGATGAATATAGCCTTGTAATGCCTAATACCAGATTTAAAAAGAAAGATCAAACGCTTAAACAGCATATAGAATCCTACACCATGGAAATCATTAGAGCAAAAGAAAATAAATGAGTGAGACCAATGCAAACAGCTTAGTTTACAAATGGACTTACAATGCTAATCAGAGACCTTTTAGACCAAATAGCCAGAGAAATGCCAAACAAGATGAGAATGTTTCTAATCTTTCATCTGCTTCCTTTCTTTCCTCTAGCCAATCCACTACCTATCGGGATCTTTCAGTTGACAGAATACCAAAAAAGCGTAAGGGTAACTCCGACGCTGCCTCCACTGAATCATTAGGACATCAGCTTGGCACTCCGTTGCCACGCTAGTTACAAGACACTCATCCTAAACAAACCTCATCTCACCTTTCGACTCTGTTTCACCCATCTTTGAATGCATCTCGAGGTCCTCAACTTACAGCGGCACACAATATTGTCTCTACCGCACTTTCCACCTCAATCACAGCGTCACCCATGCACCTTGACACTACCACGAAGGTAAGCAATGTTGATATAATTGTGTAACCATCTGGGACACTTTTACCGGCTGAAGCTAGAATTGCACCCATTTTTTTAGGTAGGGATTAGATCCACACCCTAATTTGGAAATTCTGTCTCCCTCGTATGGACAGGCTAATACTGATTTGGAATTATCTATTATCATTCTGTCTTCGTATAGTTTGTCAGAGAGTGAGGTTCAGGTTCTGAAACTGGGCCTGACTTTCTGCCCGGACTTACAAGTCTATAAATTTCATTTCATTAAGGATGTACATCTTTTTGCCCGTAAGCTCATGTATAAGGTTATGTTCGATAAACCATCTGCACAACCACAAACCTCTGAAAGTCATATTAACATTAAAAATGACATTGCAGAACATCATGCTTTGGCTGATCTGATGGATTTGTGGGAGGAGGGCCATGTCACCAACGACGAGACTTGGCTGGGTTCTCCAACAACCTTGTCGGTCGCTGGCATGCCCTTCCCCCCCCCCCCCCCCTTTAGTCTTTGAAGCCTAAATCAAAAAAATGTCCACTTTAAAACAATCCCAACATTTGGGCGTTTGTCCAATAGGTTTCACAATATATTGAAGAATCTAATTTCTGACCTTTACCAATATCTAATCTTACTCTATCTCAAAAGGAAGCTATAAAATCTTTGCAAAATAACTCCCAGATAATAAATAAACCCGTCGACAAAGGGGGCAATTTAGTTATCATGGATATAGAGCATTATGAAATCATGTGTAAAATAATTTTATCTAACTCTGAGTGGTATCGACCAATCTCCAAGACTATATAAAAAGAACAAAATTGCGCTAAAAAAACTGCAAAAAAAACTGCAAATATACTTAAGCAATAAGAAAATAAACAATAAAGTTTAGTCCATATGAATGAAGAATGAATGCACATGATCAGATGTGGTTTCAAAGTTTAATTGTAAGGTAAAAGTTCATATTAGGGATCTCCTGGGTGTAAAGACTTTTGAGAAAAAGTGTTGAGAGTAAACACCTCCACCATAGATATGAATGGCCTCTTACCAGATGCACAATAAAAATAAGCCTTATGTCTTTTCGGCGGCAAAGATTTTACACTATGCGAGCCTTCTTGTCCTTTTATACATCCTGACGCATACCGACGATACCGAGGACGGTCCCCATATAGGTGATCAGGACGTTGGAGGTGTTCATGTGGACTTCTGGGTTTTGACATGAGGCTTATTTTCATTGTGCATCTGGTAAGAGGCCATTCATATCTATGGTGGAGGTGTTTACTCTCAACACTTTTTCTCAAAAGTCTGTCTTCAGTGTTTACACCCGGGAGATCCCTAATATGAACTTTTAACTTACAATTGAACTTTGAAACCACATCTGATCCTGTGCATTCATTCTTCATTCATATGGACTAAACTTTATTGTTTATTTTCTTATTGTTATACTGCTTAGGTATATTTGCATTTTTTTTTAGCGCAATTTTGTTCTTTTTATATTATGTTTGAGGTTGTATAACCTTTTTATTATTGCAGCTTCTAATCTTTTATTATTGTTTTTATAACGAGCGCTATATAATCTTTACCTTTTTCAATCTCCAAGACTGTTTTGGATAACTTTCATGTTAAATATCGAAAGATCATTTTAAAGGCACTTAATCAGGGCATCATTGATCATGATACGTGGAAATGCTTGGATACAAAAGATTCAAGGACTCTACCTAAGTCTCATAAATCTCTGCTTGACCCACCTGGTCGACCGATCATCTCGGGCTGTTCTAGTCTCACAGAGAACGCCAGTTCCCTAATAGACAGTTATATTTTCCCTCATGTTACATCTTAATGTTCATATATTAAAGACACCATTGATTTACTAAAGACCATCGAGGGGGATACATCTCCCCGCTAATACCTGGCTTGTAGCGCTTGATATTGAAAGCTTGAACAACACATTACCTCACAATAAGGGTCTTGAAATCATTCAGAGCCATCTTGTCGAAAGAGGTCCCTCTGCTTTGAAATACAATGGTTTTGTGCTTGAACTACTGAGTTACATCTTGAAGCATAATGTGTTTTTGTTTGCATCCTCCCACTACCTCCAGGTGCAGGGGGTTGCGATGGGGATTAAGTGTGTCCCATCGTATGCCAACCTGTACCTGTGGGTGTGGGAGAGAGACGTTTTTTCCAGAGATTACCTTTCCCCTTTTTTGGATAACGTCATCTCTTGGCACAGCTACATTGATGACGTGCTTATCTTCTGGTCAGGAAGTGAAGCACAACTACAACAGTTTATAGAACTTATTTCAATTAATACCTTTAATTTAAAAATTTCCATGAACTACAGTCAAACTAATATTAATTTTCTGGATTTGAGTATTTCAATTGATGACAATGGACAAATCAACTCATCACTATATAGAAAACCCTCAGCGGGGAATACTATTCTTCATGCAAGCAGCTCTCATCCAGAGCCTTTTACTGCAGAGCATCCCCTATAGTCAATATCTGCTTCTCAGGCACAACTGTAGCCGAGACACAGATTTTTAAACTACCTCTAAGGATCTGTACCACAGATTAAAAACAAGAGGCTACAGCCATAGATGTCTCAAATGAGCGTATAACCGGGTTTAAGTTTAAAAAATAAGTTCTCTTATTTTTTCTTCTAAACGCCATAGTTATGTTGATACAGTAAGAGTAATTACAAGATACTTAAATCAACACAATGAAATGAGAAATATTTTAAAGAGATTTTGGCCTCTGCTGTCTGCAGATCCCATTGTGAAAAAATATGTGAAAGAGCAGAGCTTTTTTTCTCAGAAAATAGGTGCAGGAACCCAACCACGATCCCATTCAGATTTCACAAACAGAAGGAGGGTTTTAAAAGGTGCATAGTTCAGGAGGTTACACACAGAGTGCAGAGCTATCACTTGTAAACACAAAAAACAGACTTCTGTGTTTAAAATTGATTGTGGTGAGCAGGCACCAAAGGGTCTGAGCCAGAGGTGGTGGAACTAAGTTCCCCCAAGTTCCCCCTGAAAAAAAGCCCTGTGAAAGAGTATCCCAAGATTACCTTCAGACGTGTACCATCATTGAGAGATCGATTGGTACATAGTTACTTTAACGCTGTTTCAGCTTCTAAAGCCTTGACTGGTGGGGGTACATCCCCATGTGGCCAATGCCATATCTGTAACAATGTTGAGAACAAACAAAAATTCTAATTACCAAATGGTAAATGACATATGACTAAAGCTTTGGTCACCCGTCAGACAGTGGGAGTTATATATCTCGCTCAATGCCTTTGCGTCGGCTTTTATGTCAGAAAAACAAAACAACCTTTTTTTAAGAGGATAAGGGACCATATGAAGCCCATCCTTAAAAAGAAGATTGTTACTGCAATTAGCAGACATGTCTGCATTTATCATAATTTTGACCCGAATGTTATCAAACTTTTAGCCCTTGATCATGTCCCGCTGGACTCGAGAGCTGGCAGTGTCAATGGAACCCTGCTCCAGCTAGAAGCTCGCTGGACTTATGATTTAAAGGAACACTAAAGGTTCATTTTTTATTAGATCAATTGATTGCTGTAAGCTAGAGCATTTAAATATCACTTACCTCGTTTTTCCTTTTGACTTCCAAAATACAGTAATCCAGGTTTGATAAATGCCATTTCCTGTCTATCCTCTTCTTGCTTTCCACCATCACCTGCATGGTGGAAAGCAGAATGTGCTCACCCCCTCCCCATGACTACAACCCTGCGTGAAGATGCTCTCTTAACCCTCATAGGCATGGAGGCTAAGCCTAATAGCAACTGTAGTTCCCATTAGGCCGTGATGTAGCAAGAATGAACAAGCACCGCAAACCAGGAAGTCAGTGAAGATAATGATTCAGGAGTGACGAGGTGAATAAAACAACTCGATTTCAACAGGTATTAAACTAGTTATAATGCAAAACATGACTTTTTACTTTATCAGCTACTGTCAGACTTTAATTTAAGAGGAAAATATTTTTGTCTTTACAACCCCTTTAACCACTTAAGACCCGGACCAATATGCTGGTAAATGACCCAAGGTGTTTTTGCGATTCGGCACTGCGTCGCTTTAACAGACAATTGCGCGGTCGTGCGACGTGGCTTCCAAACAAAATTTGCGTCCTTTTCTTCCCACAAATAGAGCTTTCTTTTGGTGGTATTTGATCACCTCTGTGATTTTTATTTTTTGCGCTATATACAAAAATAGAGCGACATTTTTGAAAAAAAAACACTATTTTTTACTTTTTGTTAAAAAAAAAATCAAATAAACTAAATTTTAGTCAAACATTTAGGCCAAAATTTATTTAGCCACATGTCTTTAGTAAAAAAAAAAAATCGCAGTAAAAAAAAATAGCTACCTAGCGGGAACAGCGACACTAATACAGCGATCAGAAAAATGATCGCTTAGTGATGCTGGCAATAGGGAGTGAAAGGGTTAACTAAGGCGGTGATCAGGGGGTTAAAACTTTATTAGGGGGGGTGGGGGGGCTACCCTGGACCTAACACTAACTGTTTTTTACACTGCCTGTCACACTGATCACAAGGGGTTAATGTGCCTATGTGAGTGTGTGTCAGTGTTGTGTTGGTGCACACTTACTTGTGATGTCTTCTCTCATCAGCAGCGGTGGGAAACACCGCTGCGATGACAGATTGCATCATTTCCTCCTTCCTGTGTAAACACAGGAGGAGGAAGTGACAGGACCTGGGAGCACGCGCATTGGCTGGGAGCGATCGCGGGGGGGCGGGTAAACGCCGACATCCGCCCGCTCATTCCGGATCGCTCCCGGAGCCAGGGGGACCCCGCACACCGCGGAGGGGGTCCCGATGGGACCCCCGAACCGCACTTAGGCGGGGACGTAAATTTACGCCCTTGTGCCTGTACGTGCCATTCTGTGGCCGTATATGTGTGTGCGGGGGTCCTTAAGTGGTTAAGGGCTACACAATGTCCAGGGTTTAATGAAAATCTTAGTTTCAAATCATTTCTTTAATTTATTGTTTTTTTATATGCTCCATCTGTTATATTTTCAGCTGTTTATTTTGCTTTCCTCCCTTGCTTTCATACTCAGGTTGTTTTTTTGTTTGTTTGTCCCCTTCTGCTTACCCTACTGTCTACTAGGACTCCCTTTGTCTCAGCGGCATTGGCCGTTTTGGCATAATGCTGCTCGGACATAAACGTTTGTAATATACTATGGGCCAGATTCAGGTAGATGGGAGCATCTTTGCTCCAGAGTAACGCTTCTCATTTACGTTACTCTGCCGAAATTTTAGCAGCAAGTGCTGTCATTCACGAAGCACTTGCTCCTAAAGTTGCGGCAGCGCATCGCAAATGAGCCGGCGGAATTCAAATTGGGCGGGTACGGGGCGTGTAGTATTTAAACGAAGCGCGATCCCGCCGCGAACGTACTGCGCATGCGTCGAGTGTCAAAACATCCCCGTGCGCATGCTCCAAATTCTGTGAATGAACGTCAATGACGTCACATTCCCATTCATGAACTTTTTACGCAAGCGACGTGATTTTTTTTTTTCCCGACGCGATGACGACGCCTATACCTAACATAGGATACTCCAACCCCATGTAGGTATATCTTCGCGCCGCGTATCCCTTCCGGAAACGTCGTACCGTCATTGCGTCGCGCCGGAATTCGATCGTGAATTGCCGATTTCCGCTCATTAACATATTTTTTGAGCGTAAATCGGCGGGAACGCCCCCGGCGCCATTTTTAAGTTGAAGTAACGATGCGATGGCGAAACTCAGTTACGCTGATCGCATCGGACCTTCAACCCGGCATTTCTTGTTTTCTGGTTACAGAAAACAGAAACGCCGGCTCAAAGTGACAGTTAGGCTGGCGGATCACTGGATCCGCCAGCCTAACTGTTCCTGAATCTGGCCCTATATTGTTTAAATTAATTATTGTGTTGTTTATATATTAGTTTTTCATGCATTTATTCTGTGTATTCTTGTTTGCCTTTAAGATGTATTTGTGACTATGTGGTCTTGTGGTCTGCTGGCCATCCAGCTGGATCTTGGCTGTATATGGTCTGTCAGCCTGGCTCCCCCTATTATGCTTTTTTATCTCCCCTGCTCTCACAATGTCTGCCTTCATTTTGCACAGGGTTGGGATCCCCCTGTGGAATGTCCGACTTAACCGTATGGACACCGGGAGGCTCTTTTGATCCTGCACTAGCCTCCCTCCTTTGGTGCCTCGCTGTGTTCAAGATCCCCCCCCCCCGGGGTTTTCGCTGCTTATCCAGTGGTTTGTTTCTATTCCATCTTTCCCCACCCCTTTTGGTTATTCCAAAACCTCCTTTCCATCTCTCGGTTGGAGCATTTTAAAGAAGGGGGAGGGCCTTGCCTCCTTTTCCCTTGTCATTGGTGTTTTGTTTTGGCACCTCTCCCCTCTTTGTTGATATGAATCCTGGGTCTTAGTAGGGAACCCGTCGAGACTCGCGAGCATGCGCATTGACGCCTACCTGCCCGCCTTGTTCCCGGTGACATCAGAGGCCAGATCCGTCGGCAGGACACTATATATACCTGCTCAATGGCGATTGCCGTGTTGCGAGCAGGGGGATCTGGGTTGGTGGCTACAGCAGTGTCGCGGTAAGTGCTTTTATTCAGATTTGGAGACTTATCATCTGCCACTTTTTCTCTCTTGTCGTTTCCTTATTTTTTCTTTAAAAAATTGGATAACGGGGGGCGTGGTCTGGACATGGCCATGTGAAGTCGCAACTCCTTGGAGCTCCCGGCTCAGACCGTCCCTTACCGGCTTTAAATATATGAAAATCGGCATTCAATCTGCCAAAAAGCGGAGGGAAAAGGCAGGCACCAGAGTGACCCGTTCCAGTGCGACAACAGGTGAAATACACCGATATTTTAAGCTGCACAGTCACCCTTCCTCCGGAACCAAGGCGACTGTACCGCGGGGATCACCACGGTGGACTCGGAGGAGGCCCTAGACTTTAGACGCACCGCCGGGACATCCAGGAGGTACGTGCAGACGTCTCTGCCCTGGCTGATAGGGTGTCCACGGGGGAGTCCTCTCACGCAGCCTTGGAGGCCAGGGTGTCGGAGCTGGAGAGGGATGGAGACCGCGACACGGCTATCGCCCTCCAACTGCATCTCGAGGAGGTCGAGGACCGGAGCCACCGCAATAATTTGCAGCTCAGGGGGGTCCCAGAAACGGTGGAGGCAGATGACTTAGACCTCACAGTGCAGACCCTGTTTAAAGCGGTGCTGGTGGATCCGTCGGGGGAGGTGGAGGTAGACAGGGCACATAGGACACTGGGCCCCAGGTCGCAGGATCCAGAGAGGCCACGTGACATCGTCTGCAGGCTCCTACGATACACACAGAAGGAAGAAATCCTCCGTAGTGCCTGAGATCAGGGAGAGGTGCCACTGGAAGAGGCCCGGATTAAAATCCTACCGGATCTGTCCGGAGCGACGCTGAAGAGGCGGGCACTGCTGAGGCCGATCCTGGAACTGGCGAGACGGAAGGGCTGCACGTACCGCTGGCGCTATCCGCTGGTGGTGACATTCCGGAAAGAAGGGGAAGCTTTCACACTACAGACCAGGGAAGACCTGCCGGCGCTTTTCCACTTCTTAGGAGAGGAACAGTTCCCAGTCCCGAACTGGCTGCAGCTACTCCCACGACCGACAGGGAGGTCTGGTCCCTCCAACTACCGCATCCCTGCACACCCACGCCAGCGAGGAGGACGGAGAAGACACAGAGACCCGTCGGGGGGAGATCATCGTGAGTAGGCCCTGGGCCACACAAGTATGAGCTCTGTTCTGTCTCCCTTTGCCGCCCCATAATTGCTTTTGCCCAGTTGACAATTGTGCCATTGACGTGGACCCTGTCCCGCTCCTCCTTGTCCCCCCCTGGCTAGTGATATTCGGTTTGACACTGTTTTGCCCCGGCCGGGATGGGGGGGTTACCTTTACTTGGGGGGAACCCTGGTTGAAACGTTTGGGGGTTCTTTTTTACCTCCTCCCGCCCTTTCCCCACGACCCCGTGATACCGCCCGGCAGACATGTGAACCTCACCTTTCAATTAACACTTACCCTCTCTGCCCTGCTGCCGGGAGATGGCCCTGTGGCTCTTCCCTGACAGGGGCCGTGATGAGGAGTCCCCGGACCGTGTATCCCTGGAGACTTTCCCACAGTTCTGCGGAGGTGGCTGCCTCCCCTTCCCCGGATGAGCAACATCACCCTACATGACTTGGGGGGATGGTGGGTTATGACCCTCAGGTGTGATAGTGCTGGGAATTTTGGGGGTATCCTTGCCGCTTCCCCCCCTCCCTCCTGGAAACAACATGGGGATTGATCCTTTAGACATGGAGGGGAACCCTTATGAGATGGTCGGCTGCTTGAGGTTTGTGGGGTGCACATGTGACCATCTGGGGGGGGGTGGGGGCGAGGCATGGGTTGTTCATGTCCTGGAGTGGCCAACACACTTTTTCACTTTTTTTTTTTCTGAACCAGGAGCTGCCGACCTCACTGACCCTTCTGCGAGTGACCCGCAGGGCTCAGGTCATGGTACTTCAGAATTGTGACAAGGACGGTGTCAGGGAAATGTCCGTAGAAGTACTGGCAATCTTGCCAGTAGAAGAAATGGCCATAGAAGAAGTACTGGCAATCTTGCCAGTAGAAGAAATGGCCATAGAAGAAGTACTGGCAATCTTGCCAGTAGAAGAAATGGAAGCCATAGGCTCATCATGTGACAGGAAGATCCTCCTGCTGGTCTATAAATGGCTGCCACTGTCTGATCCAAATTGCTGGATTGTCGTCAGCCTTCCTGAGTTCCTGAGTCTCTGTATTATTACTGTTTGGATTTCCTGTTGTGACCCGGCTTGTTCCTGACCTGTCTGATCCGATCTCCTGGTTTGACCCCCTGGCTTGCTTTACTGACTTGTTACCTTCTCCAGCACCTGATCACGGCTTGTTTCACGGACTTCGCTTCAGTTATCTGTTCCTGCCTGTTTTCCAACACCAGATCTTAGCTTGTCTCCATTCCTGCAAACCTGCATCTCCTGCCTGGATCCACAGTGTTTGATCCCCAGACGGCTTCCACTGTTGCTCCTTGTGCACACCTTGCCAAGTATTACCAAGGACTTCTAGAGACTGCAGCCCAGCGGTGTTTACTGTATTCTCCAGCATTCTTCAGACACTCACCAGCTCTCTCTTCTGGATCCTTTTGGCAACCTGTGCTTCTCTGGGCACTACACCCTCTGTACCCAACCTCAGGGGTGTACTGCACTTAGCCGCAAGGGGAGCCCTCTCGGCATTTCGGCCTCCAACCAGGTACGTGACAGACGGGTTCTTTTGCTGTTCCTTTGGCTGGGGGGCAGAGGGGGGGGCATGAGCTCACTGTAGTACCATTGACTGCGCGCCTGCCACTGTTAACGAGGTGGGGGAGAGAGGGACCATGATGATGATGTATACACCTGTTTGTTTTTTGTATTGCTCTCCCTCCTTTCACGACTGACCACTTCCGGTTGAAGTGCTCAAGATGCTCGTGGATCGATGGCTGGCACTGCCTACATTGTTTGCACTGTTTGCGCCATTTGAAAGTTTTATCACATGTTATTTTTGATTGCTTATGTCCGATATATATGCAGATTAGTTATATACACTATAATGCCGTATCTTATCCTACCTACCTAGATAGCCGGTGGGGGATGGGAGGATCGGGAGTCTCACTTCCCGACTCTGTACATCCCATTTCCCACTTAGTATTGCGCTCGAATACCAGTGCTTCACTGGTGAGCGTTACAGCTAAGGTTAGCTTAACTAGCTCTTTTTCTCCGCCGCACACACTAGTGCAGGCCTCCTAATCTCATTCTAGCATTACTGGGTTCTCTTACCCAAACTCTCTAACTCTCCTCTGCCCCTCCTCTCCCACCCCCCCCCCCCCCAACACCTGGAAACATGGACGCGCTTACTATAATCTCGTTTAATGCGAAAGGACTGAATACTCCGGAGAAGCGAAGAATGCTGCTTCATGACTTGAAACGTCTGAATGCAGACATTGTGATGCTCCAAGAAACACACTTTAGAGACAACAGGGTGCCCGTACTGAGAAATAGTTTCTACCCCACAGTCTACCACTCTGCGTATGCCAAGGCGAAATCCCGGGGCGTTTCTATTCTGATTTCCGCAAGAGTGCTGTGGTCGGCCGCGGAGACTGAGATCGATGTGGAGGGCCGCCACCTTTTCCTGCGGGGGATGATAGGTGCGGAACGGGTTACTTTGGCAAACCTGTACGCCCCGAATGACCACCAGGATAGATGGCTGAAACGCACACTAGACCGACTTACACACTTTACGATTGGACAGCTTATTGTGGGAGGTGACCTGAACATAGCCTTGACACCCTCAGAGGACACCTTCGCTGGGACGTCCTCGCTCTCGAGGGAGGCACACCGACGCATCTCCACAACGTTACACTCCACACAGCTCATAGACGTGTGGCGGCTTTTCCACCCAAGGGAGAGGGACTACACGTTCTTCTCCAGGCCACACAATTCGTACTCACGAATCGACTACTTCTTAATCCCCCACAAACACTTACACGCAGTCAAAAACACCACTATTGTGTCAATAACGTGGTCTGATCATGCCCCGATCTCGCTGACCTACGCAATCTCGGAACCCCATGGAACACAGAGACGCCCCTGGAGACTGAACGACAGTGTGTTGCATGACGTGGACGTTTTAGCTGACGTGGTTCGGGAGATCGGACATTATTTCCAAACAAATAGCACGGAAGATAGCGATCCTGCCATAGTCTGGGAGGCGCATAAGGCTGTGGATACTGATCAAACATGGGGCTAGACTTAAACGACAAAGGACAGAACATCTGAGGACCCTTCTTCAAAAGCTGCAGGGACTAGAGGTAAGACACAAACAAACCCCCTCGGCGGAATTGAGTTCGGAACTTGAAGTAGTGCGCAAGCAGGTCACAGACCTGCTGCACTATAAAGCCAAAGCGGCCCTGCAGGTTTGCAGGAGGAGAGTGTATGAATCTCGGAATAAGTGCGGGAAGATGCTGGCTCGAGCTCTCCGTGCGCAAACCCTGGCTTCGTACATACCGCACGTCATCTCCACCGGGGGACATAAAAAGACATTACCCCACCAGATATCTCAGGAGTTCCAGAAGTTGTATAACCTACCCCACCGACTTATTGACCCCGACAGGACGGCAGACTACTTAGCGTCTTCTCTTATGCCAACTTTGTCGACTGAGGCGAGGAAGCTGTTGGAAGAGCCGATTACCCTATCGGAGCTCCAACTGGCGCTGAAAACCGCCAAGGCAGGGAAGGCCCCGGGCCCGGACGGTCTCTCGGTACCTTACTACAGGACCCTCTTCCCTGCTCTTGGGGAGCGAATGATGTCCCTATTTAACTACCTAAGCATGGGTAAAACATTCCACGACTCCACACTTTTGGCACACATAGCGGTAATTCTCTAAAGACGGGAAAGACCCGAGCCAATGTGCAAGTTACCGCCCGATCTCCCTACTAAACACGGATCTAAAACTTTTCACTAAAGTCATCGCCACGAGATTGCAACAACACCTCCCTGGCCTGATTCATCTGGACCAAGTGGGATTCGTCCCGTCGCGGGAGGCCAGGGACAACACGATTAAGGTCCTTAACTTGTTGCATGTTGCCAACACCACGAAGAAGCCCTGCATCTTCGTGAACACAGATGCCGAGAGGGCATTTGACCGGGTGGACTGGCAGTTCATGTTCGCCACCCTGAAACATATAGGCCTAGGCGACAAAATGAGGTACTGGATAGCGGCGATATACTCTAACCCGACGGCGAGAGTGAGAACAAATGGCATTCTCTCAGAGCCATTTGCTATCACAAATGGAACCAGACAGGGCTGCCCCCTCTCGCCCCTGTTGTTTGCGCTCTTGCTAGAACCATTTTTGAATCACGTACGGTTAAACGCGGAAATTAAAGGGGTGGAGGTAGATAAAGCACAATACGAAGTCTCGGCGTACGCTGACGACTTACTGTTCTCGTTGACGGAACCGGTGACGTCCCTACCAAATTTGATGACGGAATTTGAGCGATATCGGGAACTATCGAACCTCAAAATAAACTTGAACAAATCGGTGGCGATGGGCTTGCTCATAACGCGGCAACAACTCTCCCACCTTCAGAGCAAATTCCGTTTAAAGTGGACAGAGGAGGCACTGACCTATTTGGGGACTCGCATCCCATCCAGACTATCTCAAGTGTACAAACTGAACTTCCCCCCCTCTTCTTAAGACCATTCAGGGACTACTGATGACATGGACTAAGGGGCTACACTCGTGGTTTGGGAAATGTAGCATACTGAAGATGACGATTTTGCCCAAATTTCTATACCTCCTACAAGCCCTCCCGATATTCATTCCAGCAGACTACTTTAAGCAAGTTTACACGACTTTCAAAACGTTCCTCTGGGCGGGAAAACATCCCAGGATACATAGGAAAATTATCTCCCTACCCAAACGTCTGGGGGGTATAGCGATGCCTGACGTCCGGGCCTATTATTACGCGGCGCAGCTGGGCCGACTTGTCGACTGGTGCCGCCATGGCGGTGTCAAACTTTGGCCTAGATTGGAACAGGCCCAATGTGATATCCCCCTACAGCGAGCCCCCTGGTGTCACGCCGCTATGCGAGGAGACCTCAGGCGACACCCGCTCATAGGAAACACCGTTGCGGTATGCGCAAGGATTATGACAAGGACAAACTTGAGCTCTCGAACTTCGCCACTACGCCCGGTGCTGGGTAACCCACTATTTGAACCGGGAATACGAGATGGGAAATTTAAAGCCCTGAAGGCACTGGGCCTTTACCAGGCGTCCCATTTTAGCGAGGCGGGAAGATGGAAGACGAGGGTGGAGCTAATGGACCTGGGGGGAACCTACTGCTTAGATTTTTTAAGGGCTGAGCAGCTGTCCCATTTTCTTGAAACCATAACACCCCCTCCCCCTGCGACGGGTCAGCCTCTCACGGTACTAGAGGAATGGTGCTCAGACACGGGGGTTCTGCCACATACATTGTCCCTTGCACACGAGCTGGTAATTATGCCGAGGGCGGATTACCGTCTCCCGTGCTTCGATAAGTGGGAACGATCGCTAAACTGTAGATTCTCCGACATAAGTCCTCCATATGCACCAGAGTACAGGAGACTAATTATAAGATCCTAACCGGCTGGTATAGGACCCCAGACCTGCTACATAAGATCTTCCCTGCGACGTCGGACAGATGTTGGCGTTGCATGGAAAGCGAGGGCACGCTGTTACACGTCTTCTGGTCCAGCCCCCGACTCCGGAACTTTTGGACCGAAGTACGGCGGATAATGCAACAGTTTATGGACCGTGAGGTCCCTGATGATCCAGCATTCTTCCTTCTCCATGCGACTGATGCCCCCACGCGGGTATACAAGAAATCGGTTGTTTGTCATTTGTTGGATGCCGCCAAGGCCTGCATCCCGATCCGTTGGAAGTCAACGCTCCCGCTGACTGTTGCCATGTGGTTGCAGAGAATAGACAAAATCAATAAAATGGAAGATCTCATCCTAACGAGTCAGGATAGACAGGAGGCTTACACAGATACCTGGCGTATCTGGATTATTTTTAAATACTCCGATGAAGAGGTAGCCCTTAGAGGCGGAAGTACCTCAACCTGAACTCTTTGATTTCGTCTGTGATATGCCCTCCGCAGTGGACGTGGGAGGTGACACAATAATAACGCCCTTACTGGTGACGAACGTGAGGCGATGTCCGTAGTCAAAACCCCCCCCCCCCCCACACCTAACCCCCCCCCCCTACCCCCCCACCTTCCTTTCAGCTCTCCTCTATCTCCCTTTCCTTTGCCTATATTTTCTAGGAGAGTGCTCGCTCTCTCCATCTACCTCTATTTACTCTTTCTGCTCCTATTTTCTATATAAATCTGAAAAGTCAGGGGATCGGACCCGTGGGACCATGGTGACTCGTTTGGATTTGAATACGCAGGTTGGGACACACATGCAGATGAGAGGGAATATACAGAGTGGGGAAGGCGGCGCCGTGAGGCGTGCAGCCATGTCCGCATAAGGATGGACGAATAGTCGATCCCTTCACTGTGATGACTAATATTGCCCTGTAATGTTTGAACTGTTCATTTTTTTTTTTTTTTAAATCTGTACTGAGTACCCTGATGTTATATCCCATTTACCGTGCTGATGTTTGTAATGACGCGGTGGCTCCTATGGACCCCCCTTTTCCCTGTTTATAAATAAAGAATTAAAAAAAAAAAAATAATTGCATAACATTATATTATCTATCAGGTTTACCTAAAATTTTTAGACTTTTGTGCATTGGTTATAGAGACCGACTTATAATCATTCATTTATTCCCTCTTTTTTTTTTCAAAGCAAAGCACCTTTCCTTTTTGCTTTGTAATATAATATCAATAAAATATCTTTCGTAACTGTACCTTTATTCCTTTCTGTCTCTTTTTGCTATATCCCCCTTGGTGAGAATAGTGGCATATATAAATCATTGTAATTTTTGGTACTGTTTATTCGTTTCTAGATTTATATCTATTGGTGGCATCTCTTGATGGGCTATACACCATTATCCCCTGTTTCGATACAGTCTACACATGCTTTTATGTAAGTGACTTCTTTAGTGCGTGCACATTTACTGCATCCACTTTTCAATCATCTATTTATCTTACATTATTTTCATTTTTTTACGCATTCAGTCCCTTATAATGTCCTCTGCGGTTACTCCAGGACATTCCTCCCCCCAACGGGGGATCCTTACTCTAATCCAGTGCAATTACTGTTAGTGGACAGTGGATTTAAGGAGCAGCTGGGTAAACATGATTGTTCTGTATGGTTCTAGCAATACCCAAGACCACTTACTGCAATTTTTTTCTAATGTTCTTCTTTTTTGCATTCTCTAACTGCAGAACTGTAATAATAATTGTATGTTTTTTCATTTGTACAGTTATAAATATTAGCATGGATTGCCATCGCATACCCCTGAAGAAACTTTGTTAGCGAAACATGTCGGGACCATAATGCGATTTTCCATCTTGGCTTGACTATAACCCGCTAATTGTGACCACCATATTGTGCTATATGCTAATTTTTGTATAAATACATTAGGATCAGTTTTTTAATTGGTTTATACTTTAATAAAAATGTGTATTTTTATACTCATGGATCAATAACGATTTCTTTCTCATCATATAAGCATTCGTTGCACCGTTAAAATCCCATTTTTCTCCCTCTATCCTTTTTCAAATAATCTTTGCTTAGGATGTGGTGCCTAAACGTTTTGCTGTTTCACAGTTGATTGGAATAAACTAGTACGGATATAATATCTTAGGTAAAATATTCATTTTAACTAAATTCTACCCATCCAATTTTATCATACTTTTGGAGTCATTTTATAGCTTTTTGCATCATAACCGTATGATTCAAATCCTATAAACTGTTTAAGTTACTTGGGATATATATTCTCTTTTTGTCATCTAAAGGAGAATACTTTTTGGAGTAATAGCTGTACCTTTTCCATCAGTGATACATTTAGCATCTCTGATTTATCATAGTTAAAGCTGATCTCCACCGAAAAAAATATATTAAAAGCCAGCAGCTACAAATACTGCAGCTGCTGAATTTTAATATTAGGACACTTAACTGACCTAGAGTCCAGCGACGTTGGCAGCAGAGGACAAACGATCGCTTGTCACTGGGAGCCGTGTGTTTCCCAGAACACAAACGGGGGGGACAGGATCTGACATGCTGTTCGTAGTCTACCCACAGACTGTGTGGCCAGAAGTGGGTGCAAATACAGTACCTGTCTTAGACAGGTATCTGCACCCCCCTCCCCCTGAAAGGTGTCAAATATGACACCGGAGGGGGGAGGGTTCCGATGAATGGAAGTTCCACTTTAGAGTGGAGCTCCACTTTAACCTTAAAGTTACTTATTTTCCCAAATCATTAAAATTCTTGTATTAAGTTTGGAATTGTTATTACCGGGTTTGTGATATATATTAACAAGTCATCTGCATATACTGCCATCTTATATTCTTTACCTTTTGATATTAATCCCTTAAATATCTTTATCTTATTGCTATGATAAGATTAAAAGTAAATTAAAAGTAAACTATTAGCTCTTATTTTTGCTCTAGGGTTAGAATAAAGTGCCATAATCCTACCCCTCATCTTAGGTCCCATTCCTATTTGTATTAATGTTTATTCCAAAAACCGCCATCCCACCCTGTCGAACGCTTTCTCGTCAGCATCAATTGATAAGAGACAGGCTGGGATGGCGGTCCCTTGGGCATATTCTACCAACGTACAGGTTTTTATAAAATTATCTCTACAGGGAGTGCAGAATTATTAGGCAAGTTGTATTTTTGAGGATTAATTTTATTATTGAACAACAACCATGTTCTCAATAAACCCAAAAAACTCATTAATATCAAAGCTGAATATTTTTGGAAGTAGTTTTTAGTTTGTTTTTAGTTTTAGCTATTTTAGGGGGATACCTGTGTGTGCAGGTGACTATTACTGTGCATAATTATTAGGCAACTTAACAAAAAACAAATATATACCCATTTCAATTATTTATTTTTACCAGTGAAACCAATATAACATCTCAACATTCACAAATATACATTTCTGACATTCAAAAACAAAACAAAAACAAATCAGTGACCAATATAGCCACCTGTCTTTGCAAGGACACTCAGAAGCCTGCCATCCATGGATTCTGTCAGTATTTTGATCTGTTCACCATCAACATTGCGTGCAGCAGCAACCACAGCCTCCCAGACACTGTTTAGAGAGGTGTACTGTTTTCCCTCCTTGTAAATCTCACATTTGATGATGGACCACAGGTTCTCAATGGGGTTCAGATCAGGTGAACAAGGAGGCCATGTCATTAGTTTTTCTTCTTGTATACCCTTTCTTGCCAGCCACGCTGTGGAGTACTTGGACGCGTGTGATGGAGCATTGTCCTGCATGAAAATCATGTTTTTCTTGAAGGATGCAGACTTCTTCCTGTACCACTGCTTGAAGAAGGTGTCTTCCAGAAACTGGCAGTAGGACTGGGAGTTGAGCTTGACTCCATCCTCAACCCGAAAAGGCCCCACAAGCTCATCTTTGATGATACCAGCCCAAACCAGTACTCCACCTCCACCTTGCTGGCGTCTGAGTCGGACTGGAGCTCTCTGCCCTTTACCAATCCAGCCACGGGCCCATCCATCTGGCCCATCAAGACTCACTCTCATTTCATCAGTCCATAAAACCTTAGAAAAATCAGTCTTGAGATATTTCTTGGCCCAGTCTTGACGTTTCAGCTTGTGTGTCTTGTTCAGTGATGGTCGTCTTTCAGCCTTTCTTACCTTGGCCATGTCTCTGAGTATTGCACACCTTGTGCTTTTGGGCACTCCAGTAATGTTGCAGCTCTGAAATATGGCCAAACTGGTGGCAAGTGGCATCTTGGCAGCTGCACGCTTGACTTTTCTCAGTTCATGGGCAGTTATTTTGCGCCTTGGTTTTTCCACATGCTTTGCAATTTTAAGAGTGCTGAATCCCTCTGCAAGATATCTCACTATTTTTGACTTTTCTGAGCCTGTCAAGTCCTTCTTTTGACCCATTTTGCCAAAGGAAAGGAAGTTGCCTAATAATTATGCACACCTGATATAGGGTGTTGATGTCATTAGACCACACCCCTTCTCATTACAGAGATGCACATCAACTAATATGCTTAATTGGTAGTAGGCTTTCGAGCTTATACAGCTTGATCTAGATTTATATAATTCGGTAAAATTGGGGTCAGTCTATTAGCAATGATTTTTGAGTATAGTCATATATCTATATTTGTAAGGGAAATTAATCGATAATTACTACATAGTGTATGATCCTTTTCAGGTTTAGGGATTCGTTTTATATGAGGTTCCATACTTTGTGGTGTGCATCCGATATGGTATTAAATGTTTTTTTAAGAATAGGTATATTTCTCTTGTTAAAAATAAATAAAATAGAATAGATATGAGTATATCCTGAAATGCTCTATAAAATCTAGGAGTATATCCATCTGGTCCCGGGCTTTTGCCCAAGACCAGTGTTCCAATCGCTTGCTGAATTTCCTTTGTTGAAATTTAATATTTCTAGTTCCTCTACTATTTCTTCCGTAAATGTAGGTAATGCTGTTTCCTTAATGTATTGGCATCATTCCCCCCCCCCCCCTTTTATTAATTTCTTGTTCCGTATTTATGTTAAATAATATAGAATAGTATTTATGAAAGGTATTTCAGTTCCCCCAGTAGTTTTAAGAATCTTTACAATAGAAGTCTGGGGTTGTTGTTGTTTTATTGTTCTTGCTAATAATTTCCGTGTTTTGATATATTTGTGCTCTATGTTTATCTCTCCACTGTAGGTACGTTTTATCAAGCAGACTTTGTAGTTCCATACGTTTATCTTTTTGAATTATTATATCTGATGAATTTAAGGTTTTCTTGTGTATCTTTTCTAACATTGTTATTTCCTCCGTTACTTGGCATATTTTCTGGACTTTCTCCCTTTTTAGTCTAGCTCCATGCTTGATAAACAGTCCCCGCAAGACACATTTTAATGTTTACCATTGCATAGGGTTTGAGGTATTATCTTTTTCATGAATCTGTAGAAATTCCTGGATCACCTGTCGAATGTCTTCTTCACATTTTTTATCTTTAATGAAATTATCGTTTCATTTCCATGTTCCAAAAAAATTGGGGCGTGGTCGGACCAAAGAATGTTCCCTATGTCCGTAGAATGCTTCATCATCAGGCCTAAGTGATTAATGAAAAATAATCTATTCTATGATATGAATTATGTATATTTGAGTGAGTTGTTGTAGTGTTTATTTTTGTGTCCATTACAAAATTAAAATCTCCTGCCATTAGTATTATTCCCTATTTTTCATCATTGCGTCCAAAAAGAGTTTTGTCCCTGTCGTTATTTGTTCATAATTTGGTAGATTGATTATGGTAAAGACAGTGCCGTATATTGCTAATTTTATAATTAAGGATCTACCGTCTCTACCCACCCAATTCTCCATTATCTGATGGGGTTTATCTTTGTCAATCGCGATAGAGACTCCTGGTTTTGAATATGGAAATGTGTTGTGAATCCATGTAGTAGAATTCCTATTATTGAGCTTAGTAAGACAAAAGGGGGTCACTCTGAATAACCCCAGCTTGCTGGCTGTACTTTGTTAAAGTAATAAAGTCTCTTGAATTGTGTTGCTGGAGCAAATCAAGAAGCCAGAGGCATACAATACCTCTCCCTGGTGGCTCAGTAATTTTGGGTAGCTACACAGTCTTTTGGATGGTATTACATGAGCAGTTCTTAGGCCAGAGACACTCGGTACCTCTACCCAATGACCTAGAAATGGCGGCACATGGCAATATGCGGACTACTGATCCCAGCCAGTCCATAACTGCAAATGCTGCGGACACAGCACTCTGCACTATTCTCAACAATCCTCCTCGTGGTTCTTCCACACTGACCTTCTCCAAAGTGCAAGTCCTGTGTTCCCTGGTCACAAGAGCGTGACACTATCTCCATGGTGAAGATCTTTATCCGGGAATACATCCTAGTGTCTCCTCCGGCCCACCTCTGCGCTCAGCGTGTCCCCCACGTGAGGACGCCCTGCAGCAACTGCCTAGACCTCCATTCTCCTTTCTAATGTATCAATGGATCCACCTAGCAGCATGTGACCTCAGCTTATATGGGAGGCCTGCCCCCTGCCAATACCGAATAGGGATTGGTCAGAGCTCCTCACTTTAGGTCCAACCCCTATTCCAGAACAATCTTCCTGAAAGCAGGGGAAGCATCTCTGAGTCAGGGTACAGGTGATCACACCCACTACTGCAGGTCCCAGAAGACAGCAGGGACCAGTGAGGGTTCGCAGCGCAACTCGCACATGGGCAGTAGGGAACCAAGAAGTGAAGCCACAAGGCTTTACTACCTGATTACCTTACCGAGGATGGCGGCGGCAGTCGAGAGCCGACTGACAGATTGGCTTCGGCTGCCGACATCGCGGGCGCCCTGAACAGGTAAGTGTCCATATGTTAAAAGTCAGCAGCTGCAGTATTTTTAGCTGCTGGCTCTTAATAAAAAAAAAAATTGGCGGACCTTCGCTTTTACCAGGGAGGGAGTGTGGGAAGCTCGCTCCTCCTGCTACCACTGAGCTGGGGAGGGACCCACACTTTGCTTCATGCAGCTAACCCCTCTCCCTACCTCCAACTCCTAATCCAGGGAGCTCTCTCAAAAATCCCCATGTTAATGTACCACTAGTTAACCCTGTCATGTCTGCTCTTTGTCTATGGCATTCTTTTATTTTACTGACTCTGAATTGATATATGTTAGAATGAAAATGCCTGTCTGGAATTCAACAGCTCCTTAAAAATAGGTCATGACCCACGAGTGCATCAAGGAAAGTCCAAAGTATCAGACTTTGATCTTCAACCTGGGGTACTAGACTGAAAGGAGGTGCTTGCATGGAAATTTGTAAATGCCATTCAAGAAAGATCCTGAAGCTTCTCCTACAACAGTCGGTTCCAGGTGTGCCAGTCTATGATATCCAGAGAGCATGAACTTAAGAAAACTGAGACACCTACATCGTAACCTCTTCAAATCTATCAGGAGCCACAGAGAGACCCTTGATATTTTTCAAACCTGTGCAAGTTCATGAGTCACAAATGTCTCAGCCACCAGAGGTTCAGTTCTGGCTGCCCACTGCTTTTCCACCATTACCTCCAGATCCCCAGAAGTCATAGGTCCTGGCAATATTACACAGACATCTGGTCACCGAGTTCAGGTTCATACTCCTGCTGTGGAGCACTCTAAACTACCATTCACTGATGCATTTGTAGGAAAAGACACATTACCTCTTGTCCCAGAAGACAGAGCTGAGGCACTCCTAGAGACCCAACTTATGGAGATCCCATGAATGCTTTTAAAAGAATGACTTTATCTCATCTTCCTAACACCTTTTCCCATAATCCTCTGAGCTATCACAAGCCCCGGGGGCTTGCTATTCTAGAACATGATTTTATAGCGGCTTTTATCAACCCCCGCAAACATGGCGGTAACCCCCATATGGGCTAACCCCAAGAGACAGGATGGGCTGACATTTCATCTTAGGATGTAGCTTACTTAACCAATAGTGTTGCTCACGAATATTCGCATTGCGAATATTCGCTACGAATATTGCATATTCGAGTATTCGCGAATAACTCGAATATTGCGGCGAATATTCGCTATAGCGAATATTCGTATTTTTTCACATTTATTTTTAAAACAGATCCTAGTGATCTCCATCGACGTCTAAAAGCATTGCTGGTATGATTAGAGAGAGACCCTGGGCCGAGTAGCTGACACGATTCTTTTATGTTGCCGAAAATTTGCATTGCGAATTTTCGGCAACATAAAAGAATCGCATCAGCTACTCGGCCCTTCTTTTGCATCAGAGCCAATCAGAATAACTCGAATATTCGGCAAAAGGAATATTGCGCGATATTCCTTTTGCCAAATATTCGAGTTATTCTGATTGGCTCTGATGCGCCCTTCTTTTGCATCAGAGCCAATTAGAATAACTCGAATATTCGGCAAAAGGAATATTGCGCTATATTCCTTTTGCCGAATATTCGAGTTATTCTGATTGGCTCTGATGCAAAAGAAGGGCGGAGAAGATAATCGCGCAATAGGAATATTGCGCGATTATCTTCTCCGCCCTTCTTTTGCCCCCTTATTCTCCTTTCTTTTAAGTAGAGTTAGTGTAGAGTTAGTGTTTAGTGCATATTAGTTTAGTAATACAGGAAATGATCTCCGTTTATGAGAATTTCGCAATCATTTTCGCATTAGCGAAATTTCGCATTAGCGAAATATCGCAAATTTTTTTTTGGATAAAATATCACGAATATTCGATATTAGCAAATATTCGCGAATATTCTTCTATATATTCGCGCAATATCGCGAAATCGAATATGGCGTATTCTGCTCAACACTATTAACCAATAGTGGGATGTGCACAAAGGGGCGCAAGTACAACAAAAAGGAGTTTATTGACTCTGAATCGAAACTCTGGGTAGGGATTTCCAAACACCTGTTACTGGCCTACAGACACAATAGTACAAAAAGAATACACACGGGTACAAAAAAGAGCCAGTGGCACCTACTGGTATACACTTGTATGAATTATTTTTGGAGAATAAGGATATCATTTGTCACTTTAAGTTGACCATCAACAACACAATGTCATTGTATAGTATGTACACAGACATTCCACAGATTCTACAGTCTGACTGTGCAGTCTCCTATATACATAGCTCCCAACTGGCAGTGATTTCAAGGGACTGTCCCTGATTTGTCCCTCATTTTGGTCTGATATATATAGTTGTATATAAATAGCACTATTTAATCTTTCTAAGCATTTTACGGTGCTAAAACTTTAATCCAATTTCTAAATTGATGCATTTGTAAAAGCCAGTATAAAAGGAATAGTAGAAGTAAAAAAAGAAGAAAAACACTTGTGGGTTTAACTAATCTTTTTGTTGTACAATTCTCCTTTAAGGGGGTGTCACAGGGGGTGTGTCCTATACCTATATACCCACTTAAGGACTGCCTAACGCCGATTTACGTCGGCAGAATGGCACGGCTGGGCAAACCAACGTATAGGTATGTTGCCCTTTAAGCCCAGCTGTGGGTCATGGGAGCACGAGGCTCTGGGACCGCGGGACCCGCGGACACGATTGCCGCTGGAGTGCGCCGATCGGTCCCCGGAGCTGAAGAATGGGGAGAGCCGTGTGTAAACACGGCTTCCCCGTTCTTCACTGTGGCGGCTGCATCGATCGTGTGATCCCTGTTATAGGGCGGACACAATCGATGACGTCAGACCTACAGCCACACCCCCCTACAGTTGTAAACACGTATTAGGTCACACCTAACCCCTACAGCGCCCCCTGTGGTTAACTCCCAAACTGCAACTGTCATTTCCACAGTAAACAATGCAATTTAAATGCATTTTTTGCTGTGAAAATTACAATGGTCCCAAAAATGTGTCAAAATTGTCCGAAGTGTCCGCCATAATGTAGCAGTCATGAAAAAAATCGCTGATCGCCGCCATTAGTAGTAAAACAAAAAAAAATTTATAAAAATGCAATAAAACTATCCCCTATTTTGTAAACGCTATACATTTTGTTCAAACCAACCAATAATCGCTTATTGCGATTTTTTTTTTACCAAAGTTAGGTACAAGAATACGTATCGGCCTAAACTGAGGAAATTTTTTTTTTTATATATTTTTGAGGGATATTTATTATAGCAAAAAGTAAAAAAAAAAAAAAAAAAAATTGTCGCTCTATTTTTGTTTATAGCGCAAAAAATAAAAAACGCAGAGGTGATCAAATACCACCAAAAGAAAGCTCTATTTGTGGGAAAAAAATTACGCCAATTTTGTTTGGAAGCCACGACCGCGCAATTGTGAGTTAAAGCAACGCAGTGCCGAATCGCAAAAAGGGGCCCGGGGCTTAAAGCGGAGTTCCACCCTTAAAACCACTTTGTTTCATCCCATCCAGCATACTGGCGTCAGCGCCAGTATGCTGTTTTTTTTTTTTTTAATCCATGTACTTACTGTATAATAGATCATTTAATTTTGGGCGCACCACGGTATGTCGCCGCTATAAGGCGTCACGCCTTTATCAAACAGCCGATTAGCGTTCGGCTCTTCTCGGCGCCTGCGCACAGACCCAGAAGCTGACTGCGCAGGCGCCGTATATAGCCGCGTCACGCCCTCTGAAAAAAGCCGAACTAGGACCGGCTATTTACGGCGCCTGCGCAGTCAGCTCCTGGGTCTGTGCGCAGGTGCCGCGAAGAGCCGAACGCTAATCGGCTGTTTCCGGAAGGCGTGACGCCTTATAGCGGCGAC
The DNA here is from genome assembly GCA_029574335.1 of Rana kukunoris. Taxonomy (NCBI): domain Eukaryota; kingdom Metazoa; phylum Chordata; class Amphibia; order Anura; family Ranidae; genus Rana; species Rana kukunoris. The sequence goes on along the minus strand of CM056059.1, from coordinate 200,967,424 downwards.
ATACCGCGGTGCGCCCGAAATTAAATGATCTATTATACAGTAAGTACATGGATTAAAAAAAATAAAAAACAGCATACTGGCGCTGACGCCAGTATGCTGGATGGGATGAAACAAAGTGGTTTTAAGGGTGGAACTCCGCTTTAAGTGGATACTTTTGCTATCAGCTGTCCCTCATTTCCATCTCAAAAAGTTTGAAAGTATGTATATATCTACAGTATATGTGTTGCAAAGGGTTGGAGGGTATAAAGTGTCTATTTAGACACCCCAACGGACCTTGAAAACAAATGTGTGCAGTCTAGTAGCAGTCAGTCACAATTAACTGATCTTGTTCTGTAATGTTGAAGATGTTTCATAGCTTATTCAAGGCACTACAGGAAAATACCTCAGAATTTATATCCACATTGATAGCACCATCACCTTGATCTGGACACCATAGAACATGATATACTATGACCTGGATAATTTAAAACTTTCACAATCATATTTTTGGCATACACTGTAGAATACAATCTGTTATACCCATATTAAGGAATTATTAAGTGCCCCTGAGAAAAAGGGGCCACACTTCAATGACATTGCTAAAGCTTAACAGCTTTATTAATAAACAGTATACACTGCATCCTTCCACCCTAGGTGCACTCCTCTATTATGTTTTACCCAGCTGGGCTTATTTAAAGAAATAGGGGTGGACCGGGGGGTGAATGTATCTCTACGACTATGCCCAGATGGGTGATGTCTCTAGTGATGTCTATGGAGTGTGGCCCCTTTTTTCTCAGTGGCATTTGTTTCATGGAGCATGGATTGGCTCCATGAGCTTTAGCTCCTGTGCAGAAGAACAAGTGGGTGGCCTGATCCAGTGAGGTTTTCGGTGTTATTTGGGCAGCGTGGTGGCTAAGTGGTTAGCAATCCCACCTGGCAGCACTAGGGTCATCGATTTGAATCTTAATTTTAAGTCACTCAGTCAAGTAATTGCCAGACCATTGTTCCTAATTTTTACAAATTTTTACCAGCTGATTGGAGAAAAGCCAATGTAGCACCAATATTTAAAGAACGACCAAGATATATCCCTGGGAACTACAGATTAGTTAGCCTAACATCAATAGTATGCAAGCTCCTGGAAGATATAATAAGAGACTATATACAAGATTTTTGTAATAAAAACAATATCATTAGCAGTAATTAGCATGTAATATACAGGTAAGTAAAAAAAGTCCTTAGTCCATATAGATGTAGCGCCCCCTTACTTTCTGTAGCGTCGTTACGCTAAAGTTAGTGGGGAATGGGAGAGTTACGTGGCTCCCATTCACAATTTGTCAAATTTAGGCTGCTGTCATTCCCAGAACTGTCCTGTGGGTTGGTCTATGTTCCGGGGGTGTGTTTCCACCCCTGGGCGGCAGCTGGCGTTTTCCTCAGCAGACAATCAGAGGGGTTGGTTCCCTCGCTAAGGCATGCTGAGGAAGGCTATATCTGGGGCAGCCGCCTTGGCCTGGGGGCCATTTTTGCTTTCTGCAGGGTCCGAGTTCCAGGTGCGGCACTCACCTTCAGGTGGCCTACCTGGCTGAAGTTGCACACCATGTGGAGCCCTACTCTGACATAGAGAGGGATCCCAGTAGCTGCTGGGTCCCAAACCTTTTCTGAAAGGATCCCAGGCTGGGAGCTGTACGGTGGGTGATCGGCTGGAGGAGAACCCAGAGGCAGGTGATCCAATAGGGCTTGAACAAACCATCGGGGATCCAGTGACTCTAACTAAATCTATTGGGAGGACTGGCTCATTTCAATTTCACGCTCACTCAAGTACTAAGCCTGTGGCAGAGGCCCGAGCCAGGCCTGTGGCAGAGGTCTGGTCCTCCCAATATTTGCAAGTGACGTTCCGGCTGCCGGGTCTGGGGCAGGGGTCGGTCCGGGGGCACTTTGCCCATTCCGACTGGAGTGGCGATGAACTGAGTTCGATGACGCTTTCTTCTTCATATCCAAGCTCTCTCTCTCTCTGCTCATCAACCTTTCCTGTCCTGTACCATGTTGATGAAGGCCATGTTGGGCCTTGGAATAAAGCATTGAAGAAAACCCAACTAAAGACTGGACATTCCCTCTCTGTTTCAACTCACAAGTATCACCCCTAGACATCTGCCAGGTAACACAACACGCCGATCCCGCTTATACTCAGCTGCTCCTGAATGGGGTAGCGCTACATAGACAAAGTTCTAATACTCAAAGCAGCACTCCAATCAAATACATGAAGTTTGACCAACATTCACATGTAAAAACATATGAGAAATCCGTAGTATGTTGATAGGTGATGAGAGTTCAATTGATAGGTGAAGGATTGTACTTGATGATTGATAGGCATATACATCCACCAGAGTCCACACCAAGTAATACACACTCTCCTAGGGGTTTACACTCACCAAAGGGATGTAATTCAAAAACCTTGAACACAACAGGTGTATCCCATTTGGTCTAGTTATCTCACAAACAGCTCATCGGCCAGGGTGGTTTAGTCATGTAAAATAAAGGGCTCCACATAGCGTGATACCATTTTAACAGATTATTTAAGACGCCCACCCCCTTAAAACCACACTTGCACAACATAAATTGTAACACGCATTTGGTTGAATAATCAAACGGTATGTTATCACCAACCAGCATAGAATGCCATCTGCCATCCACTGCGTTGAAAGTATCTGTATGTTCATTCCTGGTAGTGACATTCACGTGTCACTTTGCACTCTCCACTGGAAATACCTGATGGGTGGGCTCCCCTCCATCCCTTGTTCATCTCAGACTCTAACCACACCCCCATTTGAGTCACGCCCCTTTAAGCCACGCACCAATATTTAGTGTAAGCCACGCCCATTTCTCACATTTTAATTTTACCCACTGTGTTACACCTACAAAAGAATGACCCACCCACTAATTATAATAAGTGTCCCTATAAATATTTTTAGAATGTTGGCAACTATGCATACCTGGAATTCAGTTTTAAAGTGATTGTAAAGTCAAAAGGTTTTTTATCTGAAGGCATTCTATGCATTAGGATAAAAAGCCTTCTGTGTGCAGCAGCTCCCCTCAGCCCCCCTCAGCCCCCCTAATACTTACCTGAGCCCCATATCTGTCCAGCAATGTCCATGAGTGTCTTGTGTTGTGCTTTCTTAAGGTTATATTTACCCGCACAGTAAAATTATATTGAATTCTTTGATAACGAAGAAGTTTTTAAATACAAGTCAATCTATATGACATAGTCTATATTATGAAACGTATTCACGGAGACGTATAATCATACAAAATAGCTAATTTATTGGTTGACAAAATATGGATATTTACATGACATTAGAATACCAGTTGCGTTACATGAACACATTGCGATACATTAAACTATCCCCAAAATGGGCGTGCAATACCTTTGATCTGTGTGTCATGGCCAAATCTCAAGATACTTTATACAAAAGACAATGAAACTAAAGCGTCTATTTCATATTTCAACCGTTACTTTACTGCAGGTAAGTAATAGGCCAAAATATGAAATCATATTGGACGATTGTTTTTGTCATTAATTATGAAAAATATTAAAATATTAAAATATAAAAATTGTATGCTTTACTGAAAAATCTACCAGTTATTGATTATGAGACCAGACCCTGACTACACGATATACAACTTTAAATCCTACAGAACAACAATATTTCTGATAAAGTAAAATGACATATTTACCAATTCCAAGATGGCTATGTGCAGATGCCCCGAGTTAATATGCAGTGCTTTCTATGGCCCTTCATGGGATGACAAGATGCCTAGAGTGCCCCTCCCCCTATGGATGGGGTCTTCTTCCTTCATTGATCCATCTGCCTTCCTTGATCTTTTTCATTGAATGATCTTCCTTGCCTGTCTAATCCCATGGGCTATCTCTCTTATATTACTCAAAACAATAGGACCATTAAATTATCCTACCTCCTGCCCATCTGACAGCTGTCCTTAATTCATTGGCCTTTGGTCTCTATGGGAGTTCCTGGCAAGACATGTCGGGCTCCTATTGGCTGACGATTTTAATCATTTACTGGGTCTCTGAGTTTTGAGAACCTCAAGTAATATCACTTTCAGCCACTAGGTGTCTCACCTTTATTGTGAGATTATCTGTAAGATAATTTAATATTATTGGGGAGACTTATATTATTATTATTAACTTATTATTGGTAACTTCTATATATATATCTCTGATAACTTTATGTTCCATCAGATCCAATTAGTATATCTTTGATCCCTACATAACATAAACGTATATGCCTGTATAACCGCATATTTCCCAACAACATTCTTTCCAATCATGCACAGGTTTATATCTCAATCAATGCAAAAAAGGGATTTTTAAATACAGCTTACCTGTAAAATCCTTTTCTTGGAGTACATCACGGGACACAGAGCGGCATATTCATTACTATATGGGTTATATGGAGTACCTTCAGGTGTTGACACTGGCAATCTCAAACAGGAAGTCCCCTCCCTATATAACCCCCTCCCCTAGAGGGAGTCCCTCAGTTTTGTAGCAAGCAGTATGCCTCCCAAAATGGTCACCCAAAAGAGGGGTGGGAGCTCTGTGTCCCGTGATGTACTCCAAGAAAAGGATTTTACAGGTAAGCTGTATTTAAAAATCCCTTTTTTTTCTTTCTCGTACATCACGGGACACAGAGCAGCATATTCATTACTATATGGGATGTCCGAAAGCAATGCTTTAATGAGGGGAGGGAGACATCTTCCAAAGAAGGATTTAATTTTAGAGGTATACTCAGATACTAGTAAATCCAACTTAAACGAGAAATGTAAATCTCAAATCAAATCAAGGGAGCCCCCTCAGATCCTGAGGAGCTTGAATCGCGGCCTGTAGTACTGACTGCCCAAAGGCTGTATCCGCATTCCTTCTTACGTCCACTTGATAACATTTTGTAAACGTGTGGACCGATGACTACGTTGCTGCCTTGCATATTCGAGCCATAGAGATCTGATGATGTGCTGCCCAGGAGGTGCCCCTGGCCCTGGTAGAATGGGCCTTTACCGACAAAGGAGGAGGCACCTCTTCAAACCGCAGGCCCGAACAATTAATTGTTTAATCCATCTTGCGATGGTGGATCAAGCGGCTGCCTGACCCATCTTGGGCCCTTCCGGTAAAACGAACACCACATCTGTTTTCCGAACCTTCTCTGTAGCTTTAAGATAGGCCCTTACGGCCCTGACAATATCCAACGTATGCAGCAACCCCTCTTTTCTAGAGGTGGGTTTTGGAAGAAGGATGGAAGTACCACATCCTGGTTCAGGTGGAAACTGGATATAACCTTTGGTAGAAAGGAAGGATGAGGACGGAACCCCGCCCTATCCTTATGCAAAATGAGATATGGTTCCTTACAAGATAAGGCTGCCAATTCCGATACTCTCCTGGCCGAAACTATGGTGATCAGAAATACCGACTTTCTAGTCAGTAAAATCAAGGTACCTCAGCCAACGGCTCAAGAGGTTGTTTCTGTAGGGATGACAGAACAAGATTTAAGTCCCATGGACAAAGTGGTGACTTGACAGGAGGATTAATACGCAAGACCCCCTGTAAGAAGGTCTTTACCAGCGAGTGGGTGGCCAGCGGCCTCTGAAACCACACTGACAGAGCTGAGATCTGTCCCTTGATTGTGCTTAGTGCCAGGCCTTTATCCACTCCTAGCTGGAGAAAACTTAACACCCTATCAATAGTATATTTGCGGGAATTCCATCTTTTGGATTCACACCAGCCTACGTAGTTCCTCCACACCCTGTAATAAATCACCCTGGAGACCGGCTTTCTAGCCCTAATCAGGGTAGGGATTACCTGCCTAGACAGACCTCTACCCCTGAGAATCAGGGATTCAGCCTCCAGGCCGTCAAATTTAGACGCCGTAATGTAGGGTGGAGGATCGGGCCTTGTGAGAGTAGGTCTGGTTGTAGAGGAAGAGTCCAAGGGTCTCCCACTGCCATCTTCAGGACTAGTGAGTACCAAGTCCTCCGGGGCCAAGCCGGAGCTACTAAAATGACTGGCTTGTGCTCCACTCTGATATTGCGCAACAGGCGAGGGAGTAACTGTAGCGGAGGGAATGCATATAGAAGTTTGAATTGATGCCAAGGGCAAACCAACGCATCGGTTCCGCAGGCCATAGGATCCCTCGTTCGAGACACAAACCTGTCTAGTTTCTTGTTGAACCTGGATGCCATTATATCTACGTCTGGCATTCCCCACCTCTGGCAGATTGTCTGAAAGACCTGGGGATGCAGAGACCACTCCCCTGGCGACAGACTCTGGCGACTTAAGAAGTCTGCCTGCAGGTTGTCCACTCCGGGAATGAATATCGCCGAAATGCAGGGTACATGAACCTCTGCCCACTGAAAAATCAAGCTCACCTCCCTCTGAGCGGCCCGACTCCTGGTTCCCCCTTGGTGGTTTATGTATGCCACCGCCGTGGCATTGTCTGACTGGATTCTCACCGAGAACCCCTTTAATCTGGAGGTCCATGCCAGAAGGGCTAGGCGAGCAGCTCTGATCTCCCAGATATTGATGGGGAGCTGCCTCTCTGCTTTCACCCCAGTTCCCTGGCGAGAGGACCCCTCGAAGACCGCCCCCCCAGCCTGCCAGGCTGGCGTCTGTGGTAACTACCTTCCAGACAACAGGGCTGAAGGATTTTCCCTTTAGAAGATTCTGGGGGTTCAACCACCAGGCCAGGCTTTGTCGGACCCTTGATGATAGCGTCAAAGGGGACTCTAAGGCATGTGCCCTCTTGCCCCAGGCTGCTAGAATGGCTGCCTGTAGGACGCGAGTGTGGATCTGAGCGTATGGTACTGCCTCGAACGTGGCCACTAGCTTGCCTAGTAATCGCATACACAGGCGAATAGTTGGTTTTTTCTTGTTTAGAACCAACTGAACCAGCCCCTTGATAGCCTCGATCTTTACCAGGGGCAGGAACACTCTTTGCTGTTCTGTGTCTAACCTCATGCCGAGATATTCCAACTGCTTTGTAGGCTGGAACGCTGACTTTCCCCGGTTTAGGACCCAGCTGAATTCTTCGAGGTACCGAACCGTGAGGTTTACTGCCTTTTGCAGACCCGGTCGTGAGTGATCTATGATTAAAAGGTCGTCCAAGTATGCTAGGACTGTGACCCCTTGGATCCTTAAATTGGCCAGAACTGGAGCTAGGATCTTCGTGAATACCCGGGGGGCCGTGGCCAGCCCGAAGGGGAGCGCCCTGAATTGGAAGTGTCGCTGCCCCACCGCGAAGCGTAAAAATCTTTGATGCGACTGAAAGATTGGTACATGAAGGTAAGCATCCTTTATGTCTATGGAGGCCAGAAAATCGTCTTTCTGAAGCGCGGCGGCTGCTGACCGGATGGATTCCATCCGGAAGGAACGAACCTTTAGGTAACCGTTTAACCTCTTTAGGTCCAAGATTGGCCTGACCTCGCCGTTGGGCTTTGGTATGACAAAGAGATTGGAATAGAAACCTAGCCCTTGCTCTTGGGCTGGCACCTCTATTATTACGTCCTGGTAGAGCAGGTGATCCAAAGCTGCCAGCAATGATGCCTTCCTTGCTGGATCCCTTGGTAGCCTTGATTCTTGAAAATGAGGCGGAGGATACCTTAGAAACTCCAGTCTGTAGCCTGTGGTTACAGATGCCCGGATCCATTTGTCGGGGATCTTGGCTTCCCAAACTTCTGAGAAGAAACGAAGCCTTCCCCCCACCCGCGAGAGTGGGGGCGCCCCTTCATAAGGCAGACTTAGGGGCTGTCTTTGTCGGCTTGCGATACCATGGCCTCTTACCCCCAGGGGCCTGTCCCTGCGATCTACTGTTAACGTTGGATCGTGCAGGCGGCCGTCGATACTGCCTGGAATTTGAGGGCCCCGAGACAGGAAAGAGCTGCCTTTTAAATGTAGGACCCCGGAATGTCTTTTTGACCGGTAAAAGGGTACTCTTGCCATTTGAAATAGTCTGAATATATTTATCCAGATCCTCTCCGAAGAGTCGTCCTCCATGGAAGGGAAACCCTGCCAGAAGCTTTTTGCATGGGGGCTCCGCCGCCCCAGTTCTTCAACCATAAGAGCCTTCTCATGTGCACCAAAAATAGTGATAAACGAGAGGCCTGCTGGATGGAATCTTTTATAGCATCTACAGCAAAACACAGAGCTCTGGGAATGTCAGAAAACTCTTCTGCTTGTTGGGTAGGCATGTCCTTTAACATTTCTTTTGTCTGGTCTTTTAACGCCTGACAAACACCAATCGCAGCCACAGCTGGCTGTACCACTGCTCCTGCCGTAGCAAAGGATGCTTTTAAAAGTGTCTCTAACCTTTTATCAACCGGATCTTTAAACATATGTATGTTTTCCACCGGGCAAGTTAGTGATTTATTCACACATGAGATGGCTGCATCCACTATTGGGAGCCTCCACCTCTTGGAGAATCTTTCCTCCATGGGGTAAATGACCGCAAATCTTTTCGGTGGCAGAAAAATCCTGTCCGGCCGTACCCAATCCCGAAAGATCAATTCCTCCAAGAGAGGATGGACCGGAAACACTGCGTTGCTTAACGGAGCTTTCAAAGAGCCCAGAGAGGATACCGGAGGAACCTGAGGCTCTGGCAATGGTAAACTAAATGCCGAGCGGACCATGTCCGTCAAAGACTGTACCCACAGTCTTTCTGTCTGGGAGTCTGAAAATGGTTCCTCAGAGGCAGATCCCTCAATCCCTGAACCCTCTTGGTTCAGGTCTAGTTGATCCTCCTGTGATTCCAATTCCTCCGGAGAGAGAATCTCAGCATCTGAGGATACACCTCTTGGTGATGGGGATCTAACCCGTTTCTTACCAGGAATAGCTCTAGCGATCAATGCTGCTATTCTCTCTTCTAGCCCCCCTAGGGATACGGCTAGCATCTCCTCTGTGATAAACACAGGGCTGGGCTGATCTGGGCCAGCCTCCGCACCAGATCCCCCTAATGGCTCATCCAAGGCACCCTTTATGTTAATAAGTTGCGGGGAAAGTATCGGCATATCATCAGAATCAGAAGGGGAACCCCTTTGTTTTTTGGTCTTTTTTGTACCCTTTGACCCCGAGCCTTTGGAAGCCATAATACAAAATCGAGGGACTCCGCCCACACAACAGACTGTAGTGGCCAGGAGTACAAAACCAGAGTTTAGGGGACAATAGATCACTAATGCCCAAAAACTGATGGGATCTCGTATGTTTTTCTCTTTTTTTTTTTTTTTCTAAATATATATTATATACATTTTCTTTTTTAGAAACATACAGTGACCCCAAACTTAGTTTGCCAGCCTCCAACCTGTATGCAAAAAGGGGGATTTCTTGGCTTAACAAAAAAGGCATTGGAACAAAGTCCAGCATGTACTACCCCTCTTCCGCCACCGGGAGTCACTGTTCTGCCGCTCTGCGTCCTCTCCTTCTGAAATCAGCCTCAGACTGAGCACTGAAATTGCCTGCTGATCTATAACAGCACAAGGCGCGCCCCTGTATGACGCCGCAGGCACGCCCCCCCCCCGCCCTCCTGTCTGAACGGCGCGAAAAACGTCTATAAGACGTGCGCGCGCACGCGCGTATGCCGGAACAGGAGGAACATGGAGGAGCCGCGCTGCTGGAGACCCAGGACTGCAGAAACAGGCGGCAGATTCAAACCCCCGGCCAGGTAGGACTCCAAAAGGCCCCTAGGGATCCTTACTAGTCCTAGGAAGAAAGCAGCAGGTTAGCTAGCAACACATTCTTAGACAGGGGAACCTAGTGATGGGGGAAAAAAGGTGTCATCCTGTCTCTCTTAGACATAGTGAGCAAGGTTGCCCATGCAGAGCATACTTAGGCTGTCCCCCCTTTTAGGTTACCCCGGAGAGCCTGCTGTCGAACCAAGTCCCGCAGGCTCCCCCTTACCTGCTCCATGCTGCAGGATGTTTGTCCAGCAAACTTATCCAATCTTCTCCCATCTCCGTGGGTAGCGTAGTAGACCTTCAGGCCCTGGGGTCCTATGAAGGTACCCACTGTCCTGGACCTATATAGCACCCTGGCAAACAGGAACTTATGGTTTTTACAAACTCCAAGTCCTGGGCCCAGGGTCCAGCCCTCCAAAGAGAAGCATTATAGGCAAAACCCCACGGTTTGGGGCCCGGGTACTGTCCACTTTGGCACTGAGGCTCCTTGGACAGATCCGGTTAGCCCGCCCTTAATCCCAAGGATGTGGAGCAAAGCTATTCCGTGACCAACACCTAAGACACTGGCAAAAAAACTGAGGGACTCCCTCTAGGGGAGGGGGTTATATAGGGAGGGGACTTCCTGTTTGAGATTGCCAGTGTCCACACCTGAAGGTACTCCATATAACCCATATAGTAATGAATATGCCGCTCTGTGTCCCGTGATGTACGAGAAAGAAATAATTATTAACGTGGATACATGAATTATTTTGATATGTGTTTGAGGGACACATGTTGCAGGATACATCTTTATAATCACAATTCTATATCTTTCATAATGTGGATTTAGTTTCTTTAAAAACACATATATTGCTAAAAACAAATTTCTCCTATAATTCTTTTTACAAATTTCTAAATTAGCTGATGCGATGGTTATATATTTCACACGGTTCTTAAGATGTCATTTCTCATCTAAACATTATTTTCATTTCGATGTTTGAAATATATTCTTGAATATCCAGTGTCTTTTAAGATAGTTCTGACTAGTTTCAGTTCAGACATCTGTTTAACATCTCTTTACTTAACAATGGTTCTATCTGCTTAGTTAGCCATCTGTGCAAACTTTTCAGATGGCAGTATAACGAACTAACAATGATGTTAAACGTATTCTTGTTTATTCACCAAACTTAGGACAACATTTCTTGTCCTGTGATGAGAACTGTCATTGTTCTAAGTTTCATCCGAGCTTGTAAAAGTTATAGAATAACCAATTTTAATTGTTGGTGTTTTGGAGGCTTGGCAAACATAGGCTAAGATGTGTCTTTTTTTTCTTCACTGACTGAATGACTTTTGTATACAGCCGTTCATCAATTTTAAGGTTTAATGGCCTCTTCATATTTTTGCTGATAAATATTGAATATGTTATTATAATTCGTGCCAAAATGTATGACAAATCCCCCCAATTTGAAGACTCCAAATGCCGGTAGTCGTTTGGAGGACTTTAAAATGCAAAGTGGTGAAGAAATCAGGCTTCATTCGGCCTTGTATGGCATCCGGATTGTGGATGCTGAAAATAGCATTTTAAGAAGAGTTGACACCTGCAGATGGGTGTAGTTCCTTGAGGAAAAGAAGTGGGTTTGTGATTGATGCGTGCATCTCAGGGTTGGTTAGCCGTTGGTTAGCGGGAACTGGATCACCCGGGCGGCGACTTTGTGCTTGGCTGTCCTGTTGAGTTCCGTCTGTGCAGACTAGCCATTAGCGGTGTCTCTGATTCCCCCATACGGTTCCTTCTCTGGATGACTCACACGTGTTGGACTCTCGGTTCTGTAGATCGGCTTATGGACCTCTTAGTCCTGTAAAGGAAAGTGGATTCCATGAGAAAAACAATATATGCGTTTTTTTTTTTTTACATGACCTGCGTTTTGAGATCTCAGTGTCAGGCTGGTATCCTGGCTTCCTCTGAGCCCCCCCTTTTGGCCCATTGTGTCACCTGTCCTTTGACTAAGCACTTTGGCTTTCAAGACAATGTCTGAATAAAGCTCTAGGGCTCATTAACATGAGGACATGTATTTATACCTGAGGATACCATATATTAATAACTGATATGCTTCAGAACCATTTTTTTTTTCTTAGCTTAATTATAGCGGTTCTGGAATAGTAAAAATTAAAAAAAAAATCAAATTGATATGCGACACTTACTGTCAGCAATAAAGTATTTGATACAATAGTCAATCTACTGTCATTCTTCAGAACCATTTTTTTCTTTTAACTTAATTATAGTGGTTCTGGAATAATAACATTTTAAAATATTTCAGTTTGAGATGCGACACTTATGGTCAGCAACAAAGTATCTGATATGATGGTCAACCTTCTACTAGGGAAAAAACAATAAAACCTTCCCCCCTGTGGGGTGTCAATACCACTTAATAGAGGCAATCAAACTACCTTAGGTAGGTGACTCATCTGTTACCAAAATATCAAACCGTTTTAGGCCTTCTGATGTTAATATCTGTAGGACTCGGCCAACCTCCGTAATTATCGTCTTCTGCGACTTCTTGAAATTAAGCTGTTTGGAGCGACCTGTTTATGTCAGAGGAATGAAGTGACCACTGAAAGATAGGATAACAGTTAGTTTCTAACGACCAAGATTCCTGCTGGGGATTCCAGGATCCTTACTACTGTAACCTGGGGAAAAACATTATATGGTGTTAGAACCTCTGTCTCCTATGCCTTTCCAATGCATTCCTCTGATTTACTTTAACATAGGCGCTTCAAAGGCTCTGTGGCCCTTGGCTGGCCCCAGTATTTACCTCTTACAGAAATGTGATTCACACTTCGTACAGCAATGAAACCGTGTAACATATGCATAACTTGCTTTAATTTGGTTTCTGTATTGCTTACAGGCTGATCAGAATAGGGTTCTGCGACCCAGTCTCTGTACTTTCTGGGGACTACTGGCTCAGTTCTATCAGACATCTCCTCTTCAGCAACACTGTCCTGATTCTGGGATAGTTGTCTGGGCCTTAATTTCTCCCTATTCTTCAGGGGATTTTGGGGTGTCCTACCCTGCGGTTGCTCCCTATTTACCTGTGTTGGCCCCCGGGGCGAATTGGACCGGTAATAGTACAGGTTTCTACCTTTGGGTTTGAATTTGACCAGTTGGAGGTAGACCCTATAGTTTCTCTGAAACCTTGCGTCTGGTTCCCCAGGATGGTAATCCTGAGGTGGGCTTTGTGCTCTCCCTTTAAAGGGTGTTTTCTGTTCCCCCCTTCTAATTTGTGGGGTATGTGGTCTCCCGCTGGGAAGACTCTGTGGCATATCTCCTCTGGCTATATCAGCACATGTCATTTTCTGGGTATCAAACCGTAATAATTGGGGAGATACATTTGTTTCATCCACAATTTGAGTGATGGGTTGAGGCCTTCCATTGTATTCACCAGTTCGTTGGATAGAGTACACATTGTTACTCTCTTTTACCAAGGGCTTAAGTGAACACCCCCTTTCGTAGTCTTTTGCTAAATGCACTTTTGTGTGGGTAGGTGGAGTCTCAACGAACGTGGATTTAAACTCACTTTTATTGCAATCTGTCTCATTTTCTGTTAAGTGGTAAGCACTTCTAAGCACAGACAACACTTCTGTGGGGCTTTGATTACTGGAACATCTCAGATTTTGTTTAGCCACACCAGCTGCTGTAACATTTTTGTACTGGCCTAATTCTATATGACAGCCAGGGCCGGCCTTAGGTGTTCAGGCGCCATGTGCGAGCTAATCCTGTGGCGCCCCCCCCAGACCGCTACACACTGACTGCTACACAATACACATGGACCAGTACACAATAAACTACCCACAGACCACTACACAAAATGTTGGACCTTGTAGTCCACCAATAATCTATAGTAAAATGCACCAAAGCTGTAGTGTCAGTGTATACTGTGTAGTGGTCTATGTGTATTGTGTGTGGTGGCCAGTGTGTATTGTGTAGCGGTCTGTGGGTAGTTTATTGTGTAGCGGTCAGTGTGTGTATTGTGTAGTGGTCTGTGGGTAGGGCGCGAGATTGCGTCCCCCCTAATGTTGCACCCGGGGCCTAGGTCCCCCTCGCACCCCCCACGCTACGCAACTGCGACTCACATTCTGCAAGCTGTGATGGCCGCACGGCGCCCCTGTTGCCCATGGCGCCCTGTGCGGCCGCACAGCTCGCACACCCCAAAGGCCGGCCCTGATGACAGCGGTGTTTAATTTCTTGCCATGAAGTACCAGACAGACCTTTTAAAGATTTGCAGAATCTACGGTGTTTGGTTTTAAATACCCACGGTAAGAAATTAACCCTTGACTGGTCATCATCTAGGCCTAAAGCTGATAAGGTATTTTCATAGGCCTCAATGTGGTCATTGACGCACATGGATCCCTCTTGCTCAAAGATTGGGAAAGTATCATTTAAAATTTGTATTATTTCTGAGGCGTCCTGTTTAGGGGTACCTATTTTTTTCCTCTGATCCCAGGGGAAACCTATTAAACCTACTTTCATGTGGTGGTTCACTTTTTACCCCGTTTTGCTCAACAGATGGCTTGGGATAGAATGAGGGTTCTTTTTCTGATCCCTCTTCATTGTCTAACCCCAATATTTTAGATTGAGAGTCAGATATTAGATTTTGGTTACATTCTACACTTTCAGGGTTAGGCATTTGAGCATTACCCTGGGGCACAAACTTCACTGAGGCGTCCTCTTTAGGGGTATCTATATTTTCCTCTGATCCCAGGGGAAACTTATTAAACCTACTTTCATGTGGTGGTTCACTTTTTACCCCGTTTTGCTCAACAGATGGCTTGGAATAGGATGAGGGTTCTTTTTCTGATCCCTCACCATTGTCTAACTCCAATATTTTAGATTGAGAGTCAGATATTAGATTTTGGTTACATTCTACACTTTCAGGGTGAGGCATTTGAGCATTACCCTGGGGCACAAACTTCACTTTTAATTCTTTTGATTGTTTAATTAGGGATTCCTGTTCTGACTTAAACTGCTTTGTTTCTTCTTTTAAATTATCACTGCTCATTACTCGGCAGCTTTCTAAATTTTCACTGCTCATTACTCTGCAACTTTTGTCAGGAGATTCATCTTCCTGCAGAAAACTCTCCATCTTGTCTATTAATTGTTCCCAATTTTCATCTTGCACGGTCATAGACTCGTGATAATGATCTGCCTTGTCATTGGTCGCTTCTCTATTTTTAGTGAGCTCACATTCCTTTTCGGTTAAATGTGGCTGGGGTTCTAAGATATCAGATTCCTGTTGCGTCTTTCGAGATTCAAACTCTTTTTTATTGCATAATAGCAGGAACCTGTATGTTTCTATACAAACGTCTACAAGTCTTTTTATTTCTTCTGTTTCACAGGAGCTATCTTTTTGTGCAAAAATGTTGCCTTCCGCGTTTCCTAAGTCTTTTATTACTTGACGGGTGCGGTTTTTAAGGCATTCAACATATGCTTCTAGATTATTCTCCTTATACAAACTTGTTATGACATGGCTCTCTGCCATTTCAATATTAGAAATCATTTCCAACATTTCCTGTAGTTGTATCACTCTTCCCCAAATACTCATCTCATCACTAAGGGCTGACTCTTGGCAATCCCTATCAACAAACAATTCACTTTGACCAGACATTTTTAGGCAACGAAAAAAAATCTTTTATCAAAAATTAATAATTCATAATTTCAAAAATTCATAATTTCATAATTTCATGCAAAATATAATTTTTTGTCACCACCATAGCTATGATTTAACGTGTACAAAACATCGACATTATCTCAGCGAGTGCCTCCATTTATATGTTGTGCTTTCTTAAGGTTATATTTACCCGCACAGTAAAATTATATTGAATTCTTTGATAACGAAGAAGTTTTTAAATACAAGTCAATCTATATGACATAGTCTATATTATGAAACGTATTCACGGAGACGTATAATCATACAAAATAGCTAATTTATTGGTTGACAAAATATGGATATTTACATGACATTAGAATACCAGTTGCGTTACATGAACACATTGCGATACATTAAACTATCCCCAAAATGGGCGTGCAATACCTTTGATCTGTGTGTCATGGCCAAATCTCAAGATACTTTATGCAAAAGACAATGAAACTAAAGCGTCTATTTCATATTTCAACCGTTACTTTACTGCAGGTAAGTAATAGGCCAAAATATGAAATCATATTGGACGATTGTTTTTGTCATTAATTATGAAAAATATTAAAATATTAAAATATAAAAATTGTATGCTTTACTGAAAAATCTACCAGTTATTGATTATGAGACCAGACCCTGACTACACGATATACAACTTTAAATCCTACAGAACAACAATATTTCTGATAAAGTAAAATGGCATATTTACCAATTCCAAGATGGCTATGTGCAGATGCCCCGAGTTAATATGCAGTGCTTTCTATGGCCCTTCATGGGATGACAAGATGCCTTCATGCATTGTCCTAGAGTGCCCCTCCCCCTATGGATGGGGTCTTCTTTCTTCATTGATCCATCTGCCTTTTTTTTTTTTTTTTTCTATTGAAAAGTCTGTGGCGTGCAAAACACAACCCAAAAACTTCACCCGGTGCAGGAAAAATGTGCACACACATAAAGAGTGACACAAAAAACTGTGACGGGTGCATCGTCAAATAGTCCTCCAGGGAGAACCCAGCTCTGATCCCCCGGGGCGTTAGGCTCCTGGCAGGGAAAAGAGTAATAGGAGTCCAAGTAGCCGAAACCACGAGGACCCCACTAAGGCCCATGCAGCCGAAACCACATGGCCTAACATCC
The DNA here is from genome assembly GCA_029574335.1 of Rana kukunoris. Lineage (NCBI taxonomy): Eukaryota > Metazoa > Chordata > Amphibia > Anura > Ranidae > Rana > Rana kukunoris. Next base: position 200,950,922 of record CM056059.1, on the reverse strand, counting down.
TCAGAGGGACTGCCGAAACAGAACCCTCCTCGGTGAGGCTCCCCCGAAGGGAGACCCCATGAGAGCAGGTGAACTAAGCCAGAAGACCATGTCCACCTACTCCCAAGACTTTCAGAGCCGGCCCGAGGACCAGCACCCTACTCATCACACAAAAAGTGCAGGTGCACCAACATAAAAAGAAGAAACGTGACAAACGGGGTAAAACAAAAGAAATTGGGGGAGAAGGAAGGTGGGAGAGTGAGTGGAAAGTGATCAACGTGCAATACGTTGACCGGCCCTCCAGCCAGGAAACAAAAATTCCCCTGGTCCTAGCCAAAAGGCTCGGCCCTAAGGGCAGGTGTTAAAAAAGTGTGTGTGGAGATCGGTGACCTAAGGTGCCACACGTTGAGTGCCCCTCAACACTCAGTGCAATGTATGGCACCCCTGGACTGCCACTCCAGGGGCACTATCTCCACAGACTTTTCAACGGACCCTGACCCCCGGTCCGGACCGACAGCACCCTTCCCAGCCAGGAAGGTAGGAGAAGAAGTTGGGGAGAGCCAGCCGCAGCCAACTACTACCCACAACCCCCAGCTCTCCCACCTAATTACATTCGGGAAGTACTACCCGCCTCTCCCCGAAAGGATTAGCAAAGGTTCCCTCGCCGAACAACTGACTGGGGCAGACACCACCGGATCCAGGCCAAAGGCCAGGGGCCCAGCCCTTCAGCTTCGACCTCATGCCTCTCTGCCCCGATCAGAAGGCTTTCGCCTCTACGCCAATAGGCTTTACGTCCACCGACTGCCATCCCTTTCCCCCTCGCCGAGTAATGGGGACAGTCGGTTTAGCGCCACCTATTGGCAACTGATAAGAACAGATACTACACTTGATCTTAGCCAAAAGGCCGAGAAGCGATATTTACCAATTCCAAGATGGCTATGTGCAGATGCCCCGAGTTAATATGCAGTGCTTTCTATGGCCCTTCATGGGATGACAAGATGCCTTCATGCATTGTCCTAGAGTGCCCCTCCCCCTATGGATGGGGTCTTCTTCCTTCATTGATCCATCTGCCTTCCTTGATCTTTTTCATTGAATGATCTTCCTTGCCTGTCTAATCCCATGGGCTATCTCTCTTATATTACTCAAAACAATAGGACCATTAAATTATCCTACCTCCTGCCCATCTGACAGCTGTCCTTAATTCATTGGCCTCTAGTCTCTATGGGAGTTCCTGGCAAGACATGTCGGGCTCCTATTGGCTGACGATTTTAATCATTTACTGGGTCTCTGAGTTTTTACAACCTCAAGTAATATCACTTTCAGCCACTAGGTGTCTCACCTTTATTGTGAGATTATCTGTAAGATAATTTTATATTATTGGGGAGACTTATATTATTATTATTAACTTATTATTGGTAACTTCTATATATATATCTCTGATAACTTTATGTTCCATCAGATCCAATTAGTATATCTTTGATCCCTACATAACATAAACGTATATGCCTGTATAACCGCATATTTCCCAACAACATTCTTTCCAATCATGCACAGGTTTATATCTCAATCAATGCAAAATAATTATTAACGTGGATACATGAATTATTTTGATATGTGTTTGAGGGACACATGTTGCAGGATACATCTTTATAATCACAATTCTATATCTTTCATAATGTGGATTTAGTTTCTTTAAAAACACATCTATTGCTAAAAACAAATTTCTCCTATAATTCTTTTTACAAATTTCTAAATTAGCTGATGCGATGGTTATATATTTCACACGGTTCTTAAGATGTCATTTCTCATCTAAACATTATTTTCATTTCGATGTTTGAAATATATTCTTGAATATCCAGTGTCTTTTAAGATAGTTCTGACTAGTTTCAGTTCAGACATCTGTTTAACATCTCTTTACTTAACAATGGTTCTATCTGCTTAGTTAGCCATCTGTGCAAACTTTTCAGATGGCAGTATAACGAACTAACAATGATGGTAAACGTATTCTTGTTTATTCACCAAACTTAGGACAACATTTCTTGTCCTGTGATGAGAACTGTCATTGTTCTAAGTTTCATCCGAGCTTGTAAAAGTTATAGAATAACCAATTTTAATTGTTGGTGTTTTGGAGGCTTGGCAAACATAGGCTAAGATGTGTCTTTTTTTTCTTCACTGACTGAATGACTTTTGTATACAGCCGTTCATCAATTTTAAGGTTTAATGGCCTCTTCATATTTTTGCTGATAAATATTGAATATGTTATTATAATTCGTGCCAAAATGTATGACACTTGGCTGTTCGAGACTCTCCCTCCTGATTGGCTAAGACACAGCAGTGGCGCCATTAACTACCATTGCTGTCAATCACAGACAGACAGCTAATCAGGAGAGGGGGCGGGGCTGGGCCATGGCCCTGTGTCTGAATGGACACAGGGAGCTGTTACTCGGCTTGGGTGCCCCCATAGCAAGCTTCTTGCTGTGGGGGCAATGAACGGGAGGGAGGGGCCAGGATCACAGAAGTGGGACCTGAGAAGAGGAGCATCTGCAACAGAGCAGGTAAGAATAACATGTTTGTTATTTTCATAGAAAAAAAACGAGACTTTACAATCACTTTATACTTGTATTTAACCAAAGCCCCCTATAATAAATAATGTGACTAACGCTAGGCTTTGTTATATGTATAGATTAACTAAACTGGGAACTTATCCTTTGCTCACGTCAAAGAGATCCTGAGTATTGCATCATGCGAAAATACTTTTTGACCTATACAGTAATGGAATTCTAAGAACGATCTATGCAGGTGTATAATTTGAAATGGTACATATGTACCTAAAGTCAGCTTAGAGACACTTGATCATTGTCTTTTTAAAGTCAGCATTATCTATGAAACAAAGGAGCTACAGCAACACCCAGTTATAATGTACTGTGTGTGTGCGATAACCATGGAAACTTCACCTGTTCTCTTTCTTCAGATTGTTTCCAATAGGTGTTACCTTTCCACTGTGATGTCTTCTATTGTAACGGCACGCTGAGTCTTTGTATGCTTGAGCTGCCTGCCATTGTAATGTTATACCAACCAGCGTAACTACTTACTTATAGTTTTATAAAATTACAACTCGGTGTGACACATTTTGAAGCTTGTACAGGAGCCATGACAATATGTGACAGCTGACATTGTTGACTTCCTACTAAGAAGTATGCAGAATGAAGTCAGAATTATTTATATTCTTATTCTAGGTCAGTGCATCTAAATGCAAAAATGAAGGGGAATGTTTGGACAGCCGCACTCCAAAAAATAAATATTTTATTGTAAAAATAAAATCACAAAATACATGCCACAGCAAACCGAGTACCACCTGACGCGTTTCACACTAAAACTAAGTGTTTAATCATACTGCCATCGATGTTACCCCTTCCACGCTGCACTCCACGTGCGATTCAAGCCTCGCTTTCAGGGAAGTCTGCACAGTCACTATTGCAGACTGACAGCAGTAAGAGCCGGTGGTGCGGGGAAGGTCTACGTGGACAGATTTACCCCAGATGCCAGTATACATGGATGTGCCCCTTATATTCATCAACCATGTGAGTTGCTAAATGTTGTACCTTCATTAAATGTAACCATTAGACATGTGCATTTGTTTTCGTTAGAATGCATTTTCGTCCGAAAATCGGGTATTTTTGTTATCGTTTTAACGAATGAAAAAGAAAGCGCAAGAAACGAAAACCGAAAGATCCGACATAAAAAAATGCTTTATTTTTGTTTTCGTTCAGATCTGACGATTTTTGATGCTTTGTCGAATTTCCGTCGTTCAATTTCACAAAGTCATCGAAAATCGTTGTTCTGAATACAGGAAATAGGTACTTTCCCGACGAAAATGAAATAAATCCAAACGATTTTCGGGAGTAACTAAATAAATTTATTTTCTGGGCAAAAACGAAAAAACGAAACAAAATATTCCAGTCTGCACATGTCTAGTAACCATATTGCTACACTTAGAGGCTCCTCTCTTCTCTTTTATACTCTGTAGCTCCTGCTGGATTTTGCTTCCAGTCCCCTTGTGGAGGCTTCCATTTGTGGACATTTTATGGTTACCCAACCTATCACATTGCTATAATCTTTTTATATGGACTTTAAATGGAAGGATTAATGAATAAATGGTTGTGGAACGAATCATCTGAGTTTTCATTATTTCTTATGGTGAAATTTGCTTTGATATACACGTGCTTTGGATTACAAGCATGTTATGCTTGCAATCCAAGGTTTTACTGCATAGTCCTGCCATTAACGTATTTCTCCCCAAGGTGCTTTGCACAAGGCTACACTATTAGGGCTTATTGTTATGTTTCGCAGCCTTTGCCGCCCCTCTGAAAAACAATCGTGGTATTGTGTTTAATCGTGGTATTGCCCACTAAACATGACAGGAGGATACGTTTTTCCCTAGTCATGAAATAAAGCATTGCAGGTGAGGCCCTGAGTCGCTACATGTCCTTGTTTAGGTGGGTGTATGGGGGTAGTAATATTCCAGTTCACCTGCCTGCTTTTTTGCCCCTGGATGCCCTGTGAATGAGTCCTTACTATGGAAAGTGTCAGATTTGCTATTCTTCAATCTCCCTCTTTGTGTGAATATCAGTTCCTATACCTGTATACCGTAAGGCCCATGATGAATAATGTGAAAACATCAGTTGAGAGGCAAGTGCTGTATTCACAAAGCACTTGCGTCCAAAGTTACCGTGGCGTAGCGTAAATGGGCTGGCGTAACTGCGCCTAATTCAAAATAGGCAGGTAGAGGGGGGGTGATCCATGTAAATGAATCGTGACCCCACGTAATTGATGCTTTTTCCGAATGGCGCATTGCGCCGTCCATGGACATATCCCAGGGCGCACAGTTACGCCGCAACTACTCATTGGTTTCGACGTGAACGTAACTTACGCAAAGCCCTATTCGCGAACGTTTTACGCAAACGACGTAAACATCGGAATAATTTAAGCCGGCCCGACGTCCATACTTAACATTACGTACGCCTCATATAGCAGGGGTAACTTTATGCCGGACTTACGCTTACGCAAACTACGTAAAAAAATACGCCTGGCCGCAAGTATGTTCGTGAATCGGCGTATCTAGCTCATTTGCATATTCGACATGTAAATCGACAGAAACGCCACCTAGCGGCCAGCGTAAATATGCAACTAAGATACAACGGCGTAAGAGACTTACGCCAGTTGGAACTAAGACAAATCTATGCGTAACTGATTCTAAGAATCAGGCGCATAGATACGACGCCGCTCACCTCCAAATACGGAAAGGTTTCTTCACAGTAAGGGCTGTGAAAATGTGGAACAGACTCCCTCCAGAGGTGGTTCTGGCCAGCTCAGTAGATTGTTTTAAGAGAGGCCTGGATTCTTTCCTAAATGCACATAATATAACTGAGTACTAAGTTTTGTAGGTAAAGTTGATCCGGGGTAAATCCGATTGCCTTTCGGGGGATCAGGAAGGAATTTTTTCCCCTCCGGTAGCAAATTGGATCATCGCTCTGCTGGGGTTTTTTGCCTTCCTCTGGATCAACTGTGGGTATGGAGTTGGGTGTATGGGAGGATGTACTGTGTTTTATTTTGTTTTATTTTTTTTATTTTTTTTTTATGGTTGAACTGGATGGACTTGTGTCTTTTTTCAACCTGACTAACTATGTAACTCAGAGTTACGCCGGCGTAACTCGTTCCTGAATCTGGCCCATATTGTTCTTTCTGCCTGGAAACTTGAGATTGTCCATGGCAATCAAAAAGTGTTCCTTTTATGTCAAAAGTGGTTTTAACCACTTAAGGACCACCACATGTACATTTACGTTGACAGAATGGCACCGACAGGCACATCAACGTATATATACGTTGGTGCCTTGGGGGGATCGGGGGTCCGATCGGACCCCCCCCCCATACATGCGGCGGTCCGCGCGGCTGCAGGAGCGATCCGACAAGAGGGGGCGGCTATTCATTTTTGTCCGCCCCCTCCGGATCGCTCTCAGCCAATGCGCGCGCCCGCCCGCCCAGTCACTTCCTCCTCCTGTGTAAACACAGGAAGGAGGAAGCAATGTGATCTCTCCCTCGGCGTTTTTTTCAACCACCGCTGAGGAGAGATCACAACACAGTAAGTCTGCGCTAACACTACACTACACTAACACTTCACATAAACACATTTAACCCCCGCAATCGCCCCCCCCTCCCCCTGTCACAGTGTCACTGAATGCAGTAATAATACATGTATGATTACTGTATTTAGTGTCAGTGTGACAGGCAGTGTAAAAGTCAGTTAGTGTTAGGTTCAGGGTAGCCCTGTACCCCCCCTAATAAAGTTTTAACCCTTTGATCACTGCCCTAGTTAACCCTTTCACTCCCTATTGCCAGTGTCACTAAGCGATAATTTTTCTGATCGCTGTATTAGTGTCGCTGTTCCCGCTAGGTAGCTAATTTTTTTTTTTATTGCAATTTTTTTTTACTAAAGACATGTGGCTAAATACATTTTAGCCTAAATGTTTGACTAAAATTTAGTTTATTGATTTTTCTTATAACAAAAAGGTAAAAAATATTGTTTTTTTTCAAAAATGTCGCTCTATTTTTGTATATAGCGCAAAAAATAAAAATCGCAGAGGCGATCAAATACCACCAAAAGAAAGCTCTATTTGTGGGAAGAAAAGGACGCAAATTTTGTTTGGGAGCCACGTCGCACGACCGCGCAATTGTCTGTTAAAGCGACGCAGTGCCGAATCGCAAAAACCCCTTTGGTCATTTGGCAGCATATTGGTCCGGGTCTTAAGTGGTTAAACCAGCTAGAAAACAGTGATCGTAAATTAGAACACTTGCAGAATTGAGCGATAGCGAATTGTGGGAAAATGAATTTTATTATTATTACATTATTATTTTTTTAAATTATTTATAGCTTTTTATTATATTATAATTTATGATTTTGTGTTTCAAACTTTATCTACTAGACTCTTGTTTGGACAGATTTAAGTGTGTTATTCCTAAGAATTACAGGCCTACAATATAAAACGCCAAATTTCTATGTAAAACAATTGTACCAATTTGAGTCGCAAAAATCTGACATAATCATACTGCCAGGGTGCTTACATAGGCAAGGGGCATTCTCCGCCTGGTGGCCCGCCCCCTTGTGACATTACAGTCCAATGCATGCTGCCCCTGACCTATTTAAAAAAAACGCAGCACTGCAAAACACACATCCATAGGAAACCATGTTAAATGGACTGTACTGAATTTCTGGACAGGTGTGAAGGTAGGGTAAGGGGACAACCTGGAAGGCATTCCCTCTCATTTTAGAGATTGCCTCTGATTTACTGTTGCACCTCCAGGATAGCCAGTGCAGGGTGCCATCAAAAGGTATTGAATTCCTCAAGGGTTATGCCACGTACACACAACAGTTTTTCGCAATGTGAATTTTTTTTTTTTTTTAATGACATAAAAATTGTGTGTGGGTTCCAGAGCATTTTTTGCGACGTTAAAAATGGCCATTAAAAATTTAGAACATGCTCTAAATTTTCTCGTCGTTTTTAACCACTTAAGACCTGGACCTTTAGGCAGCTAAAGGACCCAACCAGGTGTTGCCATTCGGCACTGCGTCGCTTTAACAGACAATTGCGCGGTCGTGCGACGTGGCTCCCAAACAAAATTTGCGTCCTTTTTTTCCCAGAAATAGAGCTTTCTTTTGGTGGTATTTGATCACCTCTGCGTTTTTTGTTTTTTGCTCTATAAACAAAAATAGAGCGACAATTTTGAAAACATTTTTTTATTTTCTTGGTATAATAAATATCCCCCAAAAATATATAAAAAAAATATGTTTTCCTCAGTTTAGGCCGATACGTATTCTTCTACCTATTTTTGGTGAAAAAAAAATCGCAATAAGCGTTAATCGGTTGATTTGCGCAAAATGTATAGCGTTTACAAAATAGGGGATAGTTTTATTGCATTTTTATAAAAAAAAATGTTTTACTACTAATGGCGGCGATCAGTGATTTTTTTCGTGACTGCGACATTATGGCGGACACTTCGGACAATTTCGACACATTTTTGGGACCACTGTCATTTTCACAGCAAAAAATGCATTTAAAATGCATTGTTTATTGTGAAAATGACAATTGCAGTTTGGGAGTTAACCACAAGGGGGCCCTGAAGGGGTTATGTGTGACCTAATGTGTGTTTACAACTGTAGGGGGGTGTGGCTGTAGGTGTGACGTCATTGATTGTGTATCCCTATAAAATGGATCACACGATCGATGACGCCGCCACAGTAAAGAACGGGGAAGCTGTGTTTACACACAGCTCTCCCCGTTCTTCAGCTCCGGGGACCGATCGCGGGACTCCAGCGGCGATCGGGTCCGCGAGTCCCGCGGTTCGGCAGCTTCGGACCGGGTCACAGGAGCGCGCCGCGGGCGTGCGCCTGCGACCCACAGCTGGGTACTAGCACAGCACGTACCTGTAGGTTCATGTGCCCAGCCGTGCCATTCTGCCGACATAAATGTGCAGGAGGCGGTCCTTAAGTGGTTAACGTTGTCGTTTTTAACCTCGTAAAAAATGGCAGTGTGTGGGCTTTAACGACATGAAAATAACACGCATGCTATGAGACGGCAGCGCTCGTTCTGGTAAAACTAGTGTTCGTAATAAGATAATACATTCATCACGCTGTAACAGACTGAAAAGCGCAAATCGTCTCTCTCACCAAAGTTTTACTAACACAAAATCAGCAAAAGCAGCCCCAAGGGTGGTGCCATCCGAATGGTACTTCCCCTTTATAGTGCCGTCATATGTGTTGTACGTCAGGGCGCTTTGCTAGAGCTTTTTTTTTTTTTTCGCGGTCCTCTGTAGGCAAAGTGGGTTGAAAAAAACGTTGTTCTTTTTCTAGACTAAATTGTCGTGTGTACGCGGCATTAAATTTGCATATGCACCGCTTACTGACTCGAGAGTCAACAAACTACAAGACTAAGAAAAAAAAAAGTGTTCAGCTATAATCTTTATAATCTTCACTACTGTACTGGTTCATTAATGCAACCATACAAGTTTTAAAGAAACAAAGCAATGGAGACTGATAACATTTTTAAATTGGAGGCCATTTTTATACATTAAAGTGGGTATATAAATTGTACATATGCTTGCTGTATGTAGCTTAACCTGAGGATCCTTTTAGTGGTTAATCTGACAGTGTTGGGATATTTCATTGTCCATTGGAACTCCAGAGTTAAGGAGTAAAGCAAGTTTCTAGTCCAGTATCCAATATCACATATCATGGTATTTGCATTGTACAGATGTGGCATGATATGTTAGCATCAGATGGCGGTAACTTGGTTTTCCAATAAAGGTTCCAGCTTTGGTTTTTGAAAGTCCGTTTGTGATTCTGATTTGCACTCCCGGCAAAAGTCTGTAGTTGGATTTTCGTTGTGAGTTTAGATTCTCACTAAGCAGCATAAGAATAATTATATGTATCTCTTTATCAAGTATATTTCATAAATTTATCAAACAAAAAACGCTTTATAGTCATTTATCTCTAAAGTAAACAGTCTTCCATTGGAGAAAAGGATTAAGTTGAAATTTAGTATAGGGCACCTGTTGATGACAAGGCTTTATAGAGAGGAAAGAATACTTCCTGTTGAACTGTACCATGATATTCTGTCACCTGACTGTAGTGGATCACTGTAAAAAGATAAAAAAGAATTATGAGTTTTGGAGCAAATTGTAAAATACATGGCTAAATTACATACAGTTGTGCTCAAGTCTACATACCCTGGCAGAATGTATGATTTCTTAGCCATTTTTCAGAGAAAATGAATGATAACACAAAATCGTCTCTATGACTCATGGTTAGTGTTTGGCTGAAGGCATTTATTATCAAATCAACTGTGTTTACTCCTTTTAAATCATAATGGCAACAGAAACTACACAAATTACCCTGATAAAAAGTTTACATACCCCTAATACTGTGTATTGCCCCCTTTAACATCAATGACAGCTTGAAGGCTTTTGTGGTATTAGTGGATGAGGCTTTTTATCTTCTCATATGGTAAAGCTGCCCATTCCTCTTGGCAAAAAGCCTCCAGTTCCTGTAAATTCTTGGGCTGTCTTGCATTAACTGCACGTTTGAGATCTCCCCAGAGTGGCTCAATGATATTGAGGTCAGGAGACTGAGATGGTCACTCCAGAACCTTCATTTTATTCTGCTGTATCCAATGACGGGTCGACTTGGCCTTGTGTTTTGTATCATTGTCATGCTGGAATGTCCAGGTACATCCCATGCCCAGCTTCCTGGCTGATGAATGCAAATGTTCCTCCAGTATTTTTTGATAACATACTACATTCATCTTGCCAACAATTTTGGCCAAATTTTCTGTGCCTCTGTAGCTCACAGATCCCTAAAACATCAGCGATCCGCCTCCGTGTTTCACAGTAGGAATGGTGTACCTTCATCTTAGGCCTTGCTGACTCTCCAAATGTAGAGTTTATGGTTGTGGTTTGGTTTCAACAGAACCCCTCATTTTCCACTTCTTGATTAGCTATGAACACTGCTAATTGGCATTCTCAATTCCTTGGGTATCTTTTTATATCCCTTTCCTGTTGTATACAGTTCAACTACATTTTCCCGCAGATCCTTTGACAATTTTTTTGCTTTTCCAATGACTCAGAATCCAGAAATGTTAGTGCAGCACTGGATGAAAGATGCAAGGATCAGTCAGGAGTCCAGAAACACATTTACCCCTTTGTGTCAACTTGTGTGCATTTTATCAGGCCAATAACCAGGGTATGTAAACTTTTGATCAGGGTGATTTGGGTAGTTTCTGTTGCCATTATGATTTAAAAAGAGTAAATACAGTTGATGTGTTTTTGTGTTATCATTCATATTCTCAGAAAAATGGCCAAGAAATTATAAATTCTGGCAGGGTATGTAAACTTATGAGCACAACTGTATAATAGACTTGTTTTACTTTTTAAAAGGATTTGTTTTTCTATCCATCCAGTCCTAAAAGTTACCATCCTAACCAGGTTAGTGACCTGACATTTTTCCAATGCAGTTAAAGTGGTAGTAATGTCTTTACTACAACTTTTACCTACAGGTAAGCCTATAATAAGGCTTACCTGTAGGTATAATGAATATCTCCTAAACCTGTACGGTTTAGGAGATATTCCCCTCGCAATGCGCCGCGGGGGTCCTCGGCTAAAGGGCCAGTAGCCGCAGGATCTTGCCGGTTTGAAGTCTCCCGCGCGCTGGAGTGGCGATACCGGGAAGACACGCCGAGTCAAAATGACATCTCGCTCGGCGTGGACCAGATAAGTTCTCTTCACCTCGTTCCGAGGTAAGTATTTCATTATGGCTTTTGCCTTTCAGGTGGGGAAAAAAACAAACATCGCGGGTATACAACCACTTTAAGCAAGGCAGCTAGGCCACCTTGCTCCTGACCTCCTCACTGATCAGCCTGTGACTGGACAATGAAGGAACAGCAGAAAACTGATGAGGTCATCTCTCTCCTCCCTCTTTCAGCACACTCATTTTTATCTTTGGTTCAAAATACAGAGCAACCAATCAAATTTAAACTTTAAATGTAAATCAGTGAAAGTTGATTTCAGACTGACTGCTCTGGGTTACTGCCCTTTACATTTGTAAATGACACTTCACTTCTGCGGTTCCATGGATTCTCTTACCATAAAAGTGCCGAGAAAGCTTTAGGAAGCTGAAATGACAAGATAGTAACAGTTCTGGTATCTTCCCTCTCCGTGATCTGGAGCTTGATGTCATCAAGGACTGGAATTTTCATCCCAAAGTTTCAACATGCCTTTAATTGCTACCCGAAAAACGCTCATTTGAGCCTTTGGTTTGTGTTCTGTAAGCAAATGATGAAATGTAAAAAAAACTAAATATATTATTATTAGTTTTGCGTTATCACCTGTTTACTGTGCTGTGTTAAATTAAAGAATGTTACTAATTGCATGTAGACAATGACAACATATATTATATGGGCACAATTATGTGAATACCCTTCTAAATGATTGAGTTGAAGTGTGTCCAGTGAAGGGGACTGTGAATACCACAGATTACAAAAACATTTTAGACAATTGTGCACTTTCAACATTGTTAAAGCATTTTTGGGAAGGCCCTTTTCTTTTTCATCATCTTTGTGCTCCTGTACACAAGGTGAACTCCATCAAGGCATTGTTTGATGAGCTTTGTCTGGAGGACCTCAAGTGACCTGCACAGAGCCCTGACTACAACAACCCTACAGTGAGCCAGGTCTTTTTTTACAACATAAGTACCTTACCTCACAAATACTATTTTGGCCTAATGGGCTCAAACTTGCAGATAAGCTCCGTACACACCAGTGACGGCTGGTGCTCAAATTTTTGGGGGGGCGCAAACAAACGAAAAAAAAAACAATTGCAGCCTCACTGTGCCCATCATACGCAGCTACTGTGTCCATCAATTGCAGCCACTGTGCCCATCAAATGCAGTCACTGTGCCCACCAAATGCAGCCACTGTGCTCATCAAACGCAGCCACTGTGCCCATCAAACGCAGCCACTGTGCCATCAATTGTCGCCACTGATCCATGCCATCCAACGCAGCCACTGTGCCATCATTTATCGCCATTGTGCCCATAAATTGTCACCACTGCGCCATGCCATCAAACGCAGCCACTGTGCCATCAATTGTCACCACTGTACCCATCAATTATCACCACTGTGCCATTCCAAACGCAGCCACTGTGCCATGCCATCAAACGCAGCCACTGTGCCATCAATTGCTACCACTGTGTCATCAATTGTTGTCACCACTGTGCCCATCAATTGTCACCACTGTGCCCATCAATAATCAATTGTAGCCACTGTGCCATCAATTATAGCCACTGTGCCCATCAATTAAATGCTGCCACTGTGCCCTGTAAAATTCCCCCTCCCCCCCTGCCCGGCACTTACCTTTCTGGGGTCAACCACCCTGCTTCCACCGTCCCTCGATGTCTTCTCCCGCCCTCGATGACGATTCAGCCAATTAGGTTACCGGTAACCATAACCGATTGGCTGAGACGCCTGTCAGTGTTATCCAGGGAACACACCCCTGTGTGTCCTCTGGATAACTATTTGGAAGCCGATTACAGCCTGAAGGCTGTAATCGGAAAGCCTATCAGAACCGCTGGCTCTGATAGGCTCTTCCAAAGCCAACCAGATGCCCTTATTCAGATGGCTGGCGCTCACCAGGGAGCCGGCCATCTGAATATTGGGTGGCAGCGACAATACATAGATTAAACAGAAAACTGCGCCAGCAAATATTTACTAGCAACCAGAGGCTAAATAAATAAAAATGGTATACAAATATGAAGCTTCAAAAATACATGAATAGATTTGAAAGAATAATGTCCCAAGTGTGCTGATTAAATCTCATTTGGTGTCCGCAATCAAGACAAAGAACACCACAGTGAACTTGACTTCCGTGAAAAACCGCCACCACATGGAAAGCCGATTACCAAAAAGACAGGCTTAAAAAGCGTTTAAGAAATGTAGTTTCCGTCCACAGGTTGGAACACTGGAATACAGGAACCCCAACAAAAACTGGCCAGAATCTAGACAAGAAAAATAGATAACATGCTCTCTATTTTCTCGTCGTGAGATTCTCGGCAGTGTTTTTCTGCCGAGAAACCCGAGCGTGTTTATACTTACCTCTCCATGGAAACCCATGCATCGCTGAGAGTCATCCAACTTGGGGGAGATGGCGTGCTGCACGTGAAGCACGTCTGTGGAGGGAGGGACTGACCGCGTCATCAACCTGGGAGTGAGACCTGGCCGCTGCGAGTGGTGAAGATCGCAATGTGCGGGCAGCAGCGGGGAGAGAAGCCGCCGGTGCTCCGGGAGCTGGCTTCCCGATAACCACTCGTCAGCGGCGGACCCGGGGAACCCCCCTGCAACCTTCCTTCCCCCCCCTCGTCAGGTTTTCTTTGCCCTCGCGAGGAAGGTCGCGGCGGCGGAGGGATGGGTGGCTAATGAGTGGCGGCATCCAGACCCACTTTCCAGCCAATGTCCTCAGGCTCTCAGGCTCTTAGACCTCCTACTCCATGCTGGTTGGAGGGCGGATTGAGTAAACAGGAGACAGTTAGCAAACAGCCAGCATACACACCAGCGGTAATCCAGAGGTCTACAAAGTGGTAAGACTGTTCCAGAACTGTGTAAACTGTGATTCCATGGCTGGAGAGGGGACAAGAACGTACTATAACTTGGTCTGGTAATGCTGGTATATAGGTGCATTGTGCTGTTGACAACACTGAAAACAAGGTATACCTTAGTACTGTACCGTCAGTAACACTGAAAATAGAAAATATTTTTGCATTGCATTGCTAATAATGCCGAAGTAAGAAATTCCTCGGCATTACACCGTTAATAATGCTGAAATAAGAAATATTTCTGTATGGTACGGTCAATAACGTTGAAATAAGATCCGTAAAACACGTATGCTAAGTTAACCAGGAGAGAGAAACAACAGCGGATTTGCTTTTCTATGGTTCAAGTGGTTTAAATGTAATGATGTCCAGGTAACAGAGACATAACTACGGAGTGTGTCACGAGATCCACTGAGGTTTACTGAGGTTTACTGAGCCAAAGGGAGGACTTAAGGTGAAGGGAGTGGAGACGGAGAAATTACCCCCCTCCTTTTGTGTTTTTTTTTTTTTCCCTATCTCTTCTTTGTTTGTGTCTCTTTGGCTTTCTGGCATACAACAAGGATAAGTAAAACCCAACTGACACAAAGGGCCAGGAAATGCGGAGATGCTTATAGAGTAGGGTTTAAGAATTAAATCATATCGCATGAATTGCCTTTTGAAACTATAGGGCTTGGGAAAACTCTAGAAGAAGCGAGTAACACAGGATGTGATTCCACCGAAATTGGGGTGAGAGGCTGGGACGAGGGTTGGCGAGCCGCGGGGTAATACCCCAAGTGAATACCCCCCTCCCCCAATCTCCGGCCATCTTTAAAGTGACTCAAGAACCCTCTTGGCCCCAGGGAAAAGAAATACTATAACTATAAAGGGGACAGCCCTGTAGATTCCTGTAGAGTCATAAGAGGGAAGATAGTTGATCAGTGGCCCCGGAAGTGACCCCAGGGGACAAGTAATTTGAAACTGGGGAAGCGCATTAGAGCTAAATTAAGAAACGAGATGAGCAAGACAACAAGGGGCACTGCCCCGAAACCCCCCAAGGAGAACCCCAACTCCAGCTCAATAAGACACTATATGGCCCAAGGGGGAAATGCTCAAAGCCCTGTAAATGAAAAAAAAAACGGGAAAGCGGGGACCATAAAAAAAAAACAGGGGGAGGAGCGAACATACAAGCTACGGATGTGCCTACAGATGGTAAACAGGAAATTAGTCACATAGAGGACCCTAGAATCGATCCACAAGTACTAACTATGGAGGCCCTTGACAGAATGCTAAAAAGAATGGAAAACGCCATAAAAGTAGAAATAAGTGGCCTGAGGGACGAAATAAAACACATTCTGTCTCGGGTGGAGGAGATGGAAAAGGAAATAGGCAAACAAGCTGTAGAGCTTAATTTATTGAAAAACCAAAATGAGGCTCTAAAATTGAACCAAAGGAACTTGCAATATCATCTAGAGGACCAGGAGAACAGGAGTAGAAGACAAAATATGAGAATTAGATCTTTAAGGGAAGAAAGGGGAGAGGATTTGAGAGCAATCATGAATAACCTGATTATCCCCCTCTTGGATAACAGGGCTGGGAAACCTCTAAAAATTGAACGGATCCATCGCTTAGGCAGACCAAAAGACAACAGGAGTGAAAGACCAAGGGATGTCATAATCAGATTCAGACATTACGAGGAAAAAGAGGAGGTCTGGGCTAAGTTGAGGAAGAAACCACCTTTGATATATGAGGATACTGAGCTACAAATCTTTCCGGACTTGGCCTGGGAGACATTAGCGAGAAGGAGACATCTTAAACCCCTTTTAGAGCAACTTAAGGCACATGAGATCAAGTACCAATGGGGATTCCCAGCATGCCTGATAGCTCAGAAAGAGGGCATTTCCGCAAAATTAGTATTCCCGGAAGATCTTCCGAGATTTTGTGATAAATTGGACCTGCAAAGAATAGAAATTCCGGGCTGGGTGGAATGAGTGGGAAGTGGATAGCCACCAAAAGGGGGAGGGGAGGGGTGAAGATCAAGGTCCCCCCAGGTTAAGACCCCCAGCTGCCAGGGTAAGATCGGGCCCCAGTGTGAGGGGAGGAGGGCCAGGCAGGGGGGAGCGGGGCAGTAACACCTCAATAGGAGTACTGGTGGGATATGGGGCACGATGACCCCCACGGTACAGAGGCCTTGGATGGGCTGGGAAGGGGGGGAGGGGGGGAGGAGGGAGGGGGCTAGGGGTAGGGAAAGGGGGGGAGGGAAAGGGTAATAGGAAAGTGGCTCCTAGGGACTCCTTAAAACAATTGGAAATAGATAGATGTAATCGGTAGAAATAAAGCTCTTATCTTATAATGTAAAAGGTCTGAACTCTAAGGAAAAACGAACACAGATCCTAGAGGAAATTAAGCAATATAGAACAGACATAGCCTTTATCCAGGAATCGCACCTATCATTGAACTCTAATATAAAATTGTATTCCCACACATATCCCACTTGGTATTATGGGGACGCTATTACAAATCGTGCCAGAGGGGTGGCAATTGGCTTTTCCAGAGCAATAGATTTCTCCTTAAAGGCAAGAATCGCTGATCCAGAAGGTAGATATCTATTTCTGAAAGGAGAAGTGGGAAACATTATGTACACCCTTGCGAATGTTTATGCACCAAATGTTCATCCTATTAAATATTTAGGTTGCATATTAGATAAATTAAAAGATTTTGCAGAGGGATATACGATATTGATGGGAGACCTGAATTTTGTTATGAATCCAGAAATGGATAGTACCTTTATGAGGAGGGAAAAGAATAATGTCCATATACAAAAAATTTAACGGAAAATGGTAAACTGTCAGTTGGTAGACGCTTGGAGAGCCCTCCACCCAAAGAGGTGCGATTATACGTTCTTCTCACCCCCGCACGGAACGTATTCCAGAATCGACTATTCATTAGTCGACCACAGGCTGTTAGACTATATCTCTGAAACTGAAATTGGCATTATGTCCATATCGGACCATGCTCCGATAACAGTCAACATTAAGATGGTACATCAAGAAAATAAACAAAGGCCCTGGCGACTGAATGAATACTTGATTCGGGATGAGAGGGGAGGAGAGAGGATAGAAGAAGAACTAAAACAGTTTTTTAAAGAAAATGATACAGGAGAGATATCAAAGGCAACATTGTGGGAATCACATAAGGCATATATAAGAGGTGTATTGATATCAGAGGGTGCGCGAAGGAAAAAAGAGAGAAATAGGCAACAAGATTCATTGGTTAAGGAAATAGCCCACTTAGAGCAAAAACATAAAGAACAGGGGAAAAAAGAGACATACTTAAACCTAATCACAAAGAGAAACGAACTAAGAGAGATAATGGAACAAGAAACCAGGAAAAATTTAAATAACATCGCTAGAGAGATATACATATGGGGCAATAAACCGAGTAAATATTTAGCAAGAATGGTACGTAAAAAGAAAGACAGGAATTATATCGAAAAAATTAAAAGACAGAATGGCGAAATAGTGTACACAACCGTAGATATAGCAGAAACCTTAAAAAAATACTACGGAGAACTGTATAACATTCAAAACCCAGAAGAACGGGAAGGAAAGAAGGAGGCGCTAATTGGGGATTACTTAAATAAAGCAGGATTACCAAGAGTGGATGAAGTAGAGAGTATAAATTTAGACAGACCCATAACCACGGAGGAAATCAGAAATGCTCTAAAAAACATGGCGGTAGATAAGAGCCCCGGGCCAGACGGGTTCACGGTATTGTACTATAAAAGATTTGCAGAAATTCTAATACCAAGGTTATGTGCTTACTTCAATGATTTGGGGACTAAGTATGAACTGAGTAAAGAAGCATCAGCAGCGGTAATAGCAATTATCCTAAAAGAGGGAAAAGACAGCTCCCTCTGCTCAGGGTACAGACCCATATCTCTTTTAAATATAGATACTAAATTATTTTCTAAAGTACTGGCGGAACGGTTGAAAGGAGTAATGCAGAGCTTAATACACCCGGATCAAGTAGGGTTTGTGACTAATAGAGAAGGAAAGGATAATGTTATAAGGGCTCTGCTTCTTATGCAGAGGATCAAGAGAGATGGAGTCCCCAGTCTATTTCTGTCGGTTGATGCCGAGAAAGCGTTCGACAGAGTAGACTGGGGACTCATGATGGCTACACTGGAGGCGGTGGGGCTGGGGAACAGGTTTATGAGATGGGTCAAAACACTCTATTACCAGCCTACGGCAAGAATCAAGATCAACGGTACCCTCTCGGAATCTTTTGAGATGAGGAATGGGACAAGACAGGGATGTCCCCTGTCCCCCCTTCTCTTTATCCTGTCCCTTGAGCCCCTACTAGTCTCGATCCGAAAAGATCCCAATATTAAGGGGGTCCGAGTGTGCGGAGAGGACCACAAATTGTCAGCCTTTGCGGATGATGTACTGTTTTTTTGTAGGAGACCCCGTGCGAACCATTCCTAAATTAGTTCAGACCCTACAACAATATGGGACTATTTCCAACTTTAGGATTAATGTGTCCAAATCAGAAATATTAAACATAAATTTAAACAAAATTGAAGAAGGTTTGGTTAAAGAGATATGTGCCTTTCCATGGAGAAAAGAATTAAACTATTTAGGGATTAAATTAGCAAGTTCGGTTAAGAGGATATATAAGATACATTTTCTACCACTGTTAAATGAAATTAAAAGCGAACTAAAAAAAACTATGAAAAAACCCATCTCATGGATGGGACGTATTAATATTCTAAAAATGATTTATATCCCTAAAATATTATATAAATTCCAGTTATTGCCAATTATGTTGCCCTCACAATATTTGAAAATTTTAAATTCAGTAGTGATGAATTTTGTTTGGAAAAACAGAAAGCATAGAATATCCCTGAATACCTTGAAACAAGACAAGTTAGCAGGCGGTTTAACGGCACCGGATATAAAAAGTTATTATAAGGCGGCAGTATTATCCAGGGCGGTGGAGTGGGCTAGAGATAAACATGGGAAAAGGTGGGTCCAGATTGAAAAAGATCAGGAAATGACACAATTAAGCAAAATATTATGGATACCAGCGCGACACAGATCACTGAATCATAATGTATACGAATTGACAAGAAGCACTTTGAGAATGTGGGATAAAACACAGGCACTCACAAATAGTAAATACAATTCTCCACTAATAAACTTAAAGGAGAATCCCTACTTTCCACCAGGGGAAAAAGATATAGGGGGGAAATGGATTACAAAAGATACTGTTTATTTGGGAGACATTGTAAAGGGTGGAGGGTTGGACACGTATGAGGAATTGAAATCCAGACAGGAGGACTGGAAGTTAGATAGTTGGCACTATGCACAGTTAAGTCACTTTGCACGGCAACTCTCTCAACCATTACGGACGAGAGCAGAACTGACACCTTTGGAAATGGTTTGTACCGCGGAAAACACTAAGGGCACGATTTCTAAGCTTTATAAAATATTAATTAAAATAGGGGCACGAGGAGCAGAACAGTTAGTGGATAGATGGGAAAGGGAGCTAGCTTTGGATAGGGGAGACAACTCGGTAAAAAAGATAATGAGGCTGACCCACTCCTCCGCCATAGATTCACAAACAGCAGAGATGAATTATAAGTGCCTGGCTGGATGGTACATGACACCGGAGAAAACCAGTAAATACAAATTAGAACAATCAGCAGACTGTTGGAGAGGCTGTCCGGAGAGGGGCACCATGGCACATATATGGTGGTCCTGTCCAAAAATTCAAAAATACTGGGACTCCATATTGTTCCAAATAAAAGGGATCACAGGAATGGAAATTAAGAAAGACCCCTGGATAGTACTGTTTCATTGTAGTAAAGAAGGGGTAAAAAAATATAAACAGTCACTAATCCCACACATGCTAAATGCGGCAAAAAAGCAGATCCCAAAAAAATGGCAAGACACTGATAGCCCGCAGATATGGGAGTGGGTGGATGGAGTAGAAGCAACACACAGGATGGAAAGGTTGAAGGAGAGTTTTACAGAAATAAATAAGGATTCACGGGCTAAATGGCATAAATGGATGGCATATAAAAATACATGGGCATATGTAGAAGGTCTAAAGGTGTCTCTTTGATAAGATAAAAATAGATACAAGCGAAGGTACCTAATGGAAAATCATGAGAGTTGAGACCTTATTAAATGTAAACATAACATTAAAGTGAGCGATACAAATAGAATACTATTGAAGATAAAGGGGTTTAGAGGAGACCTGGGAGCCACGAGGGAGAGGGGGGGGGAAGGGGAGCGTCTTCTAGTCTCATATTTGTATGGATTTTTAAAGCAGATTAAATATAATGGATGAAATAATGCGATTAATAAAAAAATAAAAAAAATAAAAATAAAAATAAAAATAAATAAATATATACAGTACATAAACTTACAAAGCAAAGATTCACAAATGATGCGAAAACCGCGTATAGAGACGAAGGAAGCCTCTAAACAAGCGGGTTTTAAAGGTCAAATGACAGGTAACAGCTGATGTGAAAAAAAAAATAAAAAAAAAGGAAACCCATGCATCAAAATGACTTTGGCGCATGCGCGGTAGCTTCCAAGGCATAGCAAGATGGCGGCGACAGCATCGAATGTGACGAGCGCATGCTCGTCGTACGCGATGAAGTCACAGCCTTCTTGCCATTCAAAAGAACAGCGGTTCTTTTGAATGGAGTGTCTCTACATTCGGGCGGCAAGAGTTTCTTGCCAAGAATCTCGTCGGGAAAAACAAAAAAAAAATTCCTGACAAGATTCTGGCCCGTGTGTACAGGGCTATAAAGCGCTTGTAAAGGAAAACAAAAATTTCCTTTAAAATAACAAATATGTTATAGTTACCTCCACGTGCAGTTAGTTTTGCACAGAGTGGCCCCGATCCACGTTTTCTGGGGTTCCTCGGCAGCTGTCTTTGGTCCTCCCCGCAATTACTGAGCACAGTCATGCGAGAGCTCGCATGGTGGTTAGTAATTGCGGGCGCGCTCCCGTGATACAGCGAGCGAGAAGGATCACGAACATCTCATTAGAATTAACAGAATGCTAACGATCTGTCCAAAATATCAATCAATACAACGTTGATAGATTCCAACTATATACAAGACATTATGAAGAGGGTACCTGGTGCCCACGAGAAATGCGAAAATGCACCCGACAGCCTCTCCTAAGGTGCAGCGTTTTTAGGCACTGTGGCCAGCTTGGCACCATGTACCATATTTGGTGGCAATACCCCAAGGTACTCAGGTTTTGGATCAAATATATAATGGTTAATGAAAAGCTCATCTGTACCCTGGATGCATTGAGCAGATACTGATAGTAACTAGCAAGTCCTGAGGTGGCCCTCCTTACCTTTCTGCAGATATGGGCATAACTTTTTCCTTTTCCCCATTTTTGTGTGCTATGCTCTCCTTTATCTCGCATGGGCTGACGAGTTTCCCCTCTCTTTTTCTTTGTTTTTTTACTTTTATTTCTGCAATGGATACTTATGTAACCTATTTGGAGCCAAGATAGATTATATGCCGTCACAACTCTCTTGATTTAACTTGCCTATAAATGTATTGGAAACCATTTGTATTGATCTTTGTAATTTGAGAGATGTTGGTTTTACTTGAATTGTTGACTACAGAACTACTGAACTTTAATTAAAAAAATATTGAAATCTAAAAAGTAATGTCTGATGGGGTCCTATGGCCAAATAGTGAGGTATGGTAAAGGTTTATCTGTCCTTCTTACCCATCTTGCATGGCTTGGATATACAGATTATGTTTCTTTCATACTAGAGTTCTACTTTAAGGAGATTTTTACAAACAACCAATACAAAAAGTTTACACAGTAAATAACAGTAAGGCTATATTCCCACTGGCGATTCGGGTCGCTGCGAATTGTAGCAGCAGGAATCTTCTGATTTCTGCTGTGGCTCTGAGTGGCTAGGTGCAGCCACCAGCCCTGTTCACTATGACAGGTCGCTGGTAGCCGCAGCTCTCACTAACATCCCCTCTTACATTGGTGGTCATTGGGCCTCTCATTATAGTGCCTCCATTATCAGTGGAGACCCGTTCACTAGGAGCGCAAGGGCACCGCCACTCTAATCCATGCGCCTGGCCCCTAATCTACATGCTGGGTGCCTGACGCATGAATTTCAGTAGGGTTTTGTTTAATTTCCAAGCACATGATTATGACAATAAGGCTCTAATTGGCTTCAAAAAAGTGTGCTATGCACCCTTAGTCCACCCAGTTGTGTGACAATAGCGTATTAATGTTTACTATTGTCTTTCTGCTTCTCCTCCCGGCCAATCAGGAAGCCAATCAGGAAGCAGGACCCACTTCCTGTTCGCAAGAGAAGCAATGCCTGATCGGTCGGGAGGAGAAACAACGGCCCCCCGCTCTTCTCTCGGCAAGCTGGAGCGAGGAGCAGCATCGGCCTCCTAAGGTAGGGGAGGGGGCACTGATTGCCGCCGTCCATTTCTTGCCGCCCCTGCCACTGTCCATTATACTGCTTCCTATTATAGTGGTGTTCTATTTAGTATAAGAAAGAAAAAAATAAACCGCGCTAATGACCAATAAACATAAAAAACTTGAAGAATGATATGTAAACCACACAAATGATGTAATGTGATAAAGAACAAAACAAAAAAGCAGTCCAAAAAAGGAAAACACAGAGGGCCCTTATAGTCCAAAATGAGAGGGCTAACAGGGTTCCATAAACAAATTAACCACTTAAGACCCGGACCAAAATGCAGGTAAAGGACCTTGCCCCTTTTTGCGATTCGGCACTGCGTCGCTTTAACTGACAATTGCGCGGTCGTGCGACGTGGCTCCCAAACAAAATTGGCGTCCTTTTTTCCCCACAAATAGAGCTTTCTTTTGGTGTTATTTGATCACCTCTGCGGTTTTTATTTTTTGCGCTATAAACAAAAATAGAGCGACAATTTAAAAAAAAATGCTATATTTTTTACTTTTTGCTATAATAAAAATCCCCCAAAAATATATAAAAAAACATTTTTTTTCCTCAGTTTAGGCCGATACGTATTCTTCTACGTATTTTTGGTAAAAAAAATCGCAATAAGCGTTTATCGGTTGGTTTTCGCAAAATTTATAGCGTTTACAAAATAAGGAATAGTTTTATTGCATTTTTATTATTTTTTTTTTTTTTACTACTAATAGCGGCGATCAGCGTTTTTTTTCGTGACTGCGACAATATGGCGGACACTTCGGACAATTTTGACACATTTTTGGGACAATTGTCATTTTCACAGCAAAAAATGCATTTAAATTGCATTGTTTACTGTGGAAATGACAGTTGCAGTTTGGGAGTTAACCACAGGTGGCGCTGTAGGGGATGTGTGCCTATGTGTTTTGTTTACTACTGTAGGGGGGTGTGGCTGTAGGTGTGACGTCATCGATTGCGTCCCCCTATTACAGGGATGACGCGATCGATGCTACAGCCACAGAGAAGCACGGGCAAGCCGTGTGTACACACGGCTCTCCCCGTTCTTCCGCTCCAGGGACGGATCGCCGCACTGCAGCGGCGATCGGGTCCGCGAATCCCGCGGTCCCGGTCCCGGAGCTTCGGACAGGGGCGCGCCCGCGACCCACGGCTGGGTACTAAAATCAACGTATATATACGTTGATGTGCCCAGCCGTGCCATTCTGCCGACATAAATGTGCAGTAGGCGGTCCTTAAGTGGTTAATGTGCAAAAAGTTAAATTACAAAACAAAGTCCAAAAGGAAAAAACGTGACGTCCACCCTGGTGAAGCCGAATCCCAATATGAATCAGCAGGATATTAGTTAACACTGATGTGACATGCAGCTGAAGACCTCCACCACACGCATATGCAAGTCCGCTTACCAGATGGAGATGGTCCCTGGCTGAGAGGAGACCAAAATGGCATATAACGATCAACAAACAGCTAGGCTTGGTGAGAGAGGAAGGCAATACAGCTTGGGTCATCCAACAGTGGCTCCAATGGCAATGGTCACATAAAAAGAGACAAGGATGCCTCGATAGTGTAAAATCACTAAAAAATGTATTGTACAAAATAATAAGGAAAACCACTCACATTTTGCAGTATAAAAAAGGTCTTAAACCTGCAGCATCCGGCCGGCAGCATGCAGGTGAACCCGTGTAGTATCGAGTAGTCCAAAGGGTGATGGCAGTGTGCCACTTGGTACGCCCTGACTAGTTTCGTGGTTAAAACACTTTTTCAAAGGGCCCTCTGTGTTTTCCTTTTTTGGACTGCTTTTTTGTTTTATTCTTTATCACATTACATCATTTGTGTGGTTCACATATCATTCTTCACGTTTTTTATGTTTTTTGGTCATTAGTGCGGTTTATTTTTTTCTTTCTTATATTGTTATTCTGTTTATATGACACAGTTTAAACCGCAGCTCCATCTATGTCTAGTTTGCATTTCACGTGCACCTTTGATTGATTTTATGTATAGCATCTCATTTTGATTAGCGCAATTTACCTCACATTTTTCCTCTATTTAGTATAGCAAGTAACTCCACAGCCACCATTATGTCCCCCATCAGAAGTGTTTTCAGGCTTTTTTCGTTTTTTAGGAACAAATTAAGTACCCCAGTAGTGATTAAACACCAACAAAAGAAAGCTCCATGTGTGTGAAAAAAAAATATATTACAATGTTGTTTGGGTACAGCACTGCATGACTGCGTAATTGTCATTCAAAGTCTGACAGTATTAAAAGCTGAAAATTGGCCTTGGCAGGAAGGGGGTAAAAGTACTCAGTATTAAAGCAGTTAATCAGTATCTGAATGTAGGGCAGAATGCAACAATTAGAAGCTCTGGGCAACATAGGTACAGTAAAACCTTGGTTTGAGGGTAACTTGGTTTGAGAGCATTTTGCAAGACAAGCAAAATGTTAAATACATTTTGCCTTGATGTACAAGCGAGGTCTTGATATACAAGTAGCGCAATGTCACAGCTGAGTATAAAAAGAGAAGAGAGCCGTCTCTAAGTGTAGCAATATGGTTACATTTAATGAAGGTACAACATTTAGCAACTCACATGGTTGATGATTAAAACAGACACATCTAAGTATGCAGGCATCCGGGGTAAAGCTGTCCACATAGGGGATTGTCTATGTCACAGGTGTTAAACACAAGGCCCGCGGGCCGAATATGGCCCTCCAGTCAGGGCCGATCCTAGGGTCACAGACGCCTGGGTGCAGAAATATTTCTGGCACCCCCATATGGACGTGGTCATCTTACTAACACCTAGGGTTGCCACCTTTTCTTTAAGCCAAACCCGAACACTTTAGTGGCACAGGGCACATTTTTTTTCCGTAGTACACACTATAGGATTATAAAAGACCTGAGATACCGAAAGTGGTAATGCAGCGTGCTACGGCGAACAGTGGTTGTGGTCAAACTGCTCTTGCTGACATCATCCCCCTCCCTCTCTCTTCCTTCTATCTCCCTCTCTCTCTCTCTCTCTCCCTTCCCCTCCCTCTCCCTCCCTCTCTCTCCCTCACTCTCTTTCCCTCTTTCTCTCCCTCACTCTTTCCCTCTTTCTCGACCCTCCTCTCTCTCTCTAACTCTCCCAGACAGCAACAGATTTTTGTGTAACTATCTCAGTTACTTAGGGAGACACAGCCCAGTTTGAATAATGTGTCCGGGTTTCAGGCAGGCTGAAACCCGGACACATGATTCCAAACCCGGACTGTCCGGGTGAATCCTGGACAGGTGGCAACCCTACTAACACCTCCCCTTTACAAATGTGTCTATGGCTATGACTCAAACACAGAGATGCTGCTAAAAAGTCTTCATTAGTGTCCCCCATCAGAGCCCCCCACAGCAGGTGTCCCTATAGATCAGTACCTGTCCAATAGATCCCTGTAGATCGGGCACGCTGGGAGCAGAAGCACATTACAGGGGGCAGGGCATATGTTGCATCTTTGGTCACTTGGAGGGTGGCACTCGGAGAGTATTTCTGGGAGTGTACAGGATGATTGGCAGCAGCTCTGTCCAACCCAGAAGCCTCTCATCACACTGCCTATGAGAGAAGAGCCGACACACGCAGAGGGGGTGGGACAGGCAGGAGACTGCATGAAGCACACTGGACATAATTAATCAGTGGAGCCTAGTTTTCCGGTACTAGGCTCCGCTGTGGTACCCAGCCCGGATTCCGGGTATGCGCTCTTGTCAGTTGCCAGCGGAGAGAGAAAGCGGGATGGGGAACCGCAGCACGCCTCTGAACACAGACTAGGAGGAGGGAGGAGGAGCTTTGGCGCCCCCATCTCTGTGGCGCCTGGGTGCAGAGCACCCCCTGTACCATGCCCAGGGGCGGACTGACCATTCGGTCATTCGGGCACTGCCCGAGGGCCCCGTGGTGGGGGGGTCCGGGCCGGCTCAGTCCGCTCCTGAAGGTGCCCGCAGCAGCGCAGATGGATGGCTCATCAGAGCCGTGCGGGGATGTTTAGTGACAGGCGCTCCGGCCATATATCACTGCCGTGGGTGGGGTACAATCTGAAGAAGCTCAGACTGGCGCCGCGGCTCCCTCCTCCCCTTCCGGGATCCCCTCTGCTCCATGCGATGTGCGGGGAGAGTGGGGGAGGAGGGACTGAGGCAGAGACAGCGTGGGTGCTCGGGTTCCCACCGTCCCCACACACACCTCCACAAAGCGCGGGCGCGGCTACAACTCTGTTCTCACTGCTGCTTTATCCTCACCATGTGACACCATCCACGCTACAGTCAGCACCTTCTCTGAGGTATGCTACAGGAGTACTGTATTGCAGAGGAGGGGACATAGTGGGGGGGGGGGGCATTTGCAGGTAACAATTATGCTGCCAGGAGTTATTTTAGGGGGGTTAGAGAATGGGTGCTAGGGGGTGCTCTTTGTTTTGGGTTAGAGAGGAGTCGTCGTACTAGAAGTAGGAGGGGGCAGATTTGAAGTTTGACCACCCCCCACCAAAGCACCCCTAGAACATATCCTTTAATCCCCCCCCAAATGAAAGGTCCCATCCAGCTCCACCCACCCCCCAATCCTATACCCGCTCATCTATCCCCTGATCCCATCCCGACTCCATTCACCCCCCCTGATCCCATACCAGCTCCACCCATCCCCCTGATCCCATCCCTGCTCCATACAATCCCCTGATCCCATCCCAACTCTATCCATTCCCCCCAATCCCATCCCGCCTCAATCCATTCCTCAATCCATTCCTCCCGATCCCTTCCCAGCTCCACCCAGCCCCCGATCCCATACCCACTCCCGCTATCCCTTTAATCACATCCCGGCTCTATTCATCCCCCCCTGATCCCATCCCTGCTCCATACAACCCCCTGATCCCATCCCAGCTCTATCCATTCTCCCCAATCCCATCCCCCCTCAATCCATTCCTCCCGATCCCTTCCCAGCTCCACCCATCCCCCTGATCCCATCCCTGCTCCATACAACCCCCTGATCCCATCCCAGCTCTATCCATTCCCCCCAATCCCATCCCGCCTCAATCCATTCCTCCTGATCCCTTCCCAGCTCCACCCGGCCCCCGATCCCATACCCACTCCCGCTATCCCTCTAATCACATCCCGGCTCTATTCATCCCCCCTGATCCAATTCCTGCTCCATACAACCCCCTGATCCCATCCCAGCTCTATCCATTCTCCCCAATCCCATCCCCCCTCAATTCATTCCTCCCGATCCCGTCCCAGCTCCACCCATCCCCCTGATCCCATCCCTGCTCCATACAACCCCCTGATCCCATCCCAGCCCCCAATCCCATCCCCCCTCAATCCATTCCTCCCGATCCCTTCCCAGCTCCACCCATCCCCCTGATCCCATCCCTGCTCCATACAACCCCCTGATCACATCCCAGCTCTATCCATTCCCCCCAATCCCATCCCGCCTCAATCCATTCCTCCCGATCCCTTCCCAGCTCCACCCAGCCCCCGATCCTATGCCCACTCCCGCTATCCCTCTAATCACATCCCGGCTCTATTCATCCCCCCTGATCCCATACCCGCTCCATATATCCTCCCTGATCATATCCCCACTCCATCCATCCCCCTGATCCTATCCCTAAGCTATCCATCCCCCCCTGATCCTATCCCCGCTCCATCCATCCCCCCGATCCTATCCCTTCTCCATCCATCCCCCCGATCCTATTCCTTCTCCATCGATCCCTCCTGATCCTATCCCTTCTCCATCCATCCCCCCTGATCCTAACCTCGCTCCATCGATCCCCCCTGATCCTATCCCTTCTCCATCCATCCTCCCTGATCCTAACCCCACTCCATCCATCCTCCCTGATCCTATCCCTTCTCCATCCATCCCCCCCTGATCCTATCCCTGCGCCATTCATCCCCCCCTGATCCTATCCCTGCTCCATCCATTCCTCGATCCCATCCCTACTCCATCCTTTCCCCTGATCCCATTCCCCCTGATCCCATCCATTGTGGTAGGTTAAGGGGCGGAGCCGCACCGACGCACTAGCCTGCTTAGTGCCAGGGGGTGGGGGTGACACCAAGTATTACCGCACCAGGTAACACTAACCCTAGTGACGCCACTGAAGGAGCTGGAGGCAGAGAGCACTGCACATAGAAAGGAACAGACTGAGTCAGCTTGAAATTTCACAACGGCACCTGTGGGGATGTTAAGGGTTAACATAAGTTGTCCATATAGTGCATATATGCTGTCTGTATATCAGAATGACATGAGCAATTCTTGTGATGACCATATATAGTAGTAGTCAGTTTGAATGTCTTGTGACCTAAGTTTTGTGGTTTCTATAACCCGTTTGTGGCGGTTGACATATATACAAGCCTTAATCATGAGACGAGTTCTAACTTAAGCAATAAATAACGGTAACTTTTAACCAATGATATTTTAACAGCATCACCCAAAAGGGGGGCGTCCGCCCAGTAACAGTGTATTAACCAATGATGTTAAGACATGTATTTGTGTATTTCCTTTGAATCTCTGTATGTTTTTATAAAAGAAACTGTTCGCGCCATATTACACCAGAGTGACTTTAACCCAATACCGTGTGTCTTGTTACTGCAAGGTTAAACTCATTCTCCCGGTACCGAAGGGGTCATAATACCAAGGTGGGCATATTGTATCTTACCCTACAATTTGGGGGCTCGTCCGGGATTTAGGTGGTCTCCCTGTAAACCGTTCATTCGGTCAGCGGAGCTCGATCAATTCCTGAATTCCTTATGAATCCAGGCAGTCAGGGACTGTAAATTAATTGTGCTTTAGATACGGGTAAGAGTGGTTGGCACCATAATATAGACATCAGGGAAGTCCAGATAATATAGGTTATTAGGGATAACTAAGAATCAAGTGTCTCGGGGAGGCATAGAAATCACCTTGGTACTATAGCCCATTACTGCTGCTTATATTATTTGCTGCTTAAAATTATTGCTGCTTAGAAGTATATGTTTAAAGTATTAAGAATTTTAGAGTAATAAGATTATCTGTTTGTGTGGTACAAGTGTCTAGAAGGTGAGCTAGACCAGGGCCACTTTGAGACGTTTTGTGGCAAAGTATAAGACGCCCCATCTCCGTGGCTAGGCGAAAGCTATATGACCCACGGTTGATGAAAGCAAGTGATACCGAGCCGGTCGTCTGTGTAATATTGTATGACTTGTCCTTGATGTAAAATTTGTTTAGTATTTAATATAACTGAGTGGAATTAAAAAAAAAATCTGCCAAAGTTAGTTTTAATAATCTCTCCCAAAGAAAGTACAGAGTATTTAGGTCGCAGGGTAGATTTTCCAGATAGACAATAAGGTTGTACTTTTCACAATCTGTCACGATCACACTTGCCAGTGGTGAATTACTAACCACAACGAGCGAGCGTCTCGTGACGAGGCTGTATGAGGAACTAAAAGAATAAGAAGGAATTTCTACTAAGCACGTAAGACTGGCTGTGATGCTTCACAGCCCGCATTACCTTTAACCACTTCTAGAGGGAGACTCCACTCCGATCCAACTAGCTGACCACACACAGGCAGATACAGATCTTACATACAATCTGCTGTACGCTAAGGGTTGGGAAACAGTCTAGCAATTACTACACACTTCTAGGGTTCCTCCAGCTATCCTGTAAGCTTGAATCCCAGTGTTAATCACTCTTTCCACTGTCCCCACACACACACACACAGATCTCCGTCTGGCAGATCTGTTAGCTTACAATCAGCATGCAATCTAGCAACATACAGTGAAATTGCATACCGATTGACACATAACATAGATTGAGCACTTAGACACTAAAATACAATAACCTCTCCAGAGATATGAGAAGTACACAGAAGTCACTTATTAATTTAATAGTTTAATAACCCGAAAGTGGACAGCACATACAAAAAAAAAAAAAAAAAAAACTTTCATTGTGAAGTCGACACTTCCTTAATTGGTATAGCATATAGATAGCTTACTGTCGTCTTGTGTAAACCAATGACTTGCTTCCTGTGTCAGCGCAAAATGCCAAAGTTACTTTCATTTTGCAAAACACAGACTTTACTTATAAGAATTGTATTATCCAAGCCATAGTTAAATTGCCCAACACAATCTGTACTGTGTGGGATCCGATCAAACCGGGATCCTGTTTCCAGTGTGTGTGGCACGAAGATTTTTGCATTGATACAACTGTCGGAAGAAAATTGGGATCAGTATATTATACTGACCAACTCCGGTGCTTGGATCAATGGGGACCAGACATAGTAAACCTACCTCCTACCCATGTCTCAACGTCCAAGAAACCTGCAAAGAATACGTTGCCCGAGTAGGAGGCACGGATTATTTTCTTATTAATCCCTGGGTGGATAATATAGTGGGATGGACAGGGATCACATGAATAGAAACGCACAGGACCAACCTTGTTACAATTGCGGCCGTTCCGGCCATTGGGCCAGAAATTGCCCCCTACCTGACAGAAGGGCCAATTCCCAAGACCAGAACCCTGGCCTGCCCAAGACAAATACCCAACCTAGATTTGACATAGACTGAACTCAACACCCACGGTGACGAGGCCCGGAGGATCCACTCCGGTCCGGACGGACTCAGTATGGAATCTAGGGTGATACCTATAACCCGTTCCATTTTTGTCAGTCTAGCGGTTTCTGATGAGCTACTCACTGTTGATAACGGCATATGGTCACAGAACGATTTTGACACAGGTCTCATTGATTGTACCCCCTATCGGGCTACCCTGAAACCAGGTGCTCAACCAGTGTTTCATAAACAATATCCTTTGTCAAAAGAGAAACTAGATGGAATCAGACCTATGATACAGGACTTTTTTAGAGAAGGGAATCTTAACCCCTATCTGCTCTGCATATAGTACCCCTATCAACCCTGTTTCCAAACCAGACGGTAGTGTCAGATTTGTTCAAGACCCAAGGGCTATCAATAGTTTAATCATCCCACTTGCCCCGATAGTGCAAGATAGTGCAAGATGTCACCTCTCTCCTTTCCTCCATCCCTGCACAGGCCACCTATTTTGTAATTGATTTGAAGAACGTTTTTTTTTCAGTATACCTGTACACGAAGACACTAGGCCTCTGTTTGCATTTTTCTTTGAGGGTCAACAACTCACCTGGTGCCGTATGAACCAGAGATATGCTGATTCACCTGTTGTGTACAGCATAGTCCTCCAAGCCACATTAAAACCCTGGCACCCCCCCCCCCCCCCAAGGTTCTGTCCTGCTACAATATGTGGATATCTCCTCGTTTGTAGTCTATCAAGGGAGGCCTGCAGGGAAGATTGTTTATCGTTGTTAGGTTGGTTACATGAATGTGGGCACAAAGTTTCACCCAAAAAGTTACAATGGTGTAAATTGAATATCTTGGTTTTGTCCTCAATCAAGGGAGTAGGAAAATCAGTCCTAGCCGTATCCAATCTGTCATGGGCCTGGTCAACCCAAATACTCAGAGGGAAATGCTATCTTTTCTGGGTATGATAAATTACTGCAGACAGTGGATACCGGACTGTTCTTACTATGACAACATTTTGAGGCAATGTACACTGTCAGACAAACCAAAAGATATAATATGGTCACAAGAAATGTTAAACGCTTTTGAAAAGTTGAAGTTAGCAATGATGTGTAGTTCTGCTTTGGGCCTCCCTTAAATATGTAAAGCCATTTCAGCTATATACAAGGGACAACTGTAAAACCATGGCGGAGGTACTGACACAAGAACACGGAGGAAAGTTTAGACTCGTAGCTTTTTTTTCGAAGGTAATGCCAATTTCTGTACAAGGTATGCCCGTTTGAGAGCCCTAGCGGAATGTGCAATGGTGGTGGAAATGTCAATAGCTTTCACCCTGGGCCACCCCACCACACTTTACACTACCCACCATGTCATCCATCTTCTAAGAGGGGTACACACCCAGCATATGTCAGCCCAACGTCTAAGTGGATACAAAGTCATCCTCTTGGGAAACACATCCTTGTCAATCAGATACTGTTCCCCAAATGCAGGCCCTGCCCCTATCTTAAATGCATTATTGGGATTGAAAGGTGAGACAGATGATATTCCACAAGACCATGACTGTTTGACTTCTGTAACAGAAACCTCCCCTAGACTAGACATGGCAACCCTGCCCATACCAGATTCACATGTTGTGTTTGTGGATGGGTCTTGCACAAGACCAAAAGACACCACATACAACGCAGGATATGTCGTTGTAAGTTTACCTGACTGCATACATGAAGCAGAACCCATCCCCTATCAGTCGGCTCAGGCTGCCGAGCTGATAGCCTTGACCAGAGCATGCCAGTTGTTAGGGACAGTCTGTCACCATTTACACAGATTCAAAGTATGCCTTCTCCGTGGTCCATGACCACGGAGTGATCTGGGCCAGACAAGGGTTCATAGGAGCGGATGGGAAAAGAATTTCTCACTCCCAGTTGATCAATGATCTACTAGCTGCAGTCCACCTCCCTTCAGAGATAGCCATACTACATTGTAGGGCACACACGGGGGGCAGTGATCAGATTTCCAGGGGCAATGCCTTGGCAGATAGAACAGCAAAAGAAGCCGCACTCCAACAATTAGCTACCTTACAAATGGCCGTACTAACACCACCCTTGTTAGATGACACACAAATGATAGTGGAACTCCAGTACTCAGCAAGTGACACAGATCTAAATGACTGGCGTTATCCAGTGTTGCAAAAGAGTCCAAAGAGTGGACTAATTTGCAAAGAGGGGAAACCATGTATCCCACAGGCTAGTGCACCACTTTTTATAGCCCAGCACCATGGGGTAGGCCACAACAGTAAAGCCACAACGCTACTACTGCTAAAAAAAATGATTTTTACATTACTAAGGTTGAAAAGTTAGTAGCTGGGTTTGTACAGAGGTGTATTACATGCCTCCGGGCAAATCCTAACAACCCTAATCGGGCAGTCCACCAACACCTCAAATATCCAACAACTCCATTAACACACCTCCAAATTGATTTTACACACATTCCCTGTGATAAGTGTAGGCAGGAATATGCCCTGGTAATTGTGGATATGTTCTCACGATGGCCAGAGATATATCCCACTAAAACTGAGAAAGGCCACAGGAGGTACCTTTCATAAATGAAAGGAGGTGCTACCAATTATTCTAGCAGAAATAAGAATGACACCCCACAAATCTTTAAAATTCTCGCCATTCGAGATTTTAATGGGAAGGCCATTCCCCACACCTTGGGCCAAGAAACCCCTCACTCTACAAGAAGGAGATTTAGAGCAGATTCAGGATCATTATGTCAGGTCACTTATAACAAAACTAGATGAGATAGAACAAAAAGTTGTCTGTAAGTTTCCTTCTCTTCCACAGGAAAACACCCACCCTTTTATACCAGGAGATGTTGTAGTTGTAAAACGATTGACCAAAGATAAAAGAGCCAAAGACTGCGCTTATGGTCCAGAGATGATAGTGGTAGCCGTTACCCGGACCGCAATACTGACGGAAGAGAGCCCAACATGGATCCATGCCATCCGAGTAAAACTGGTGCCTAGGGCCAGACAAAGAGAGGTACTAACGGGGGCGGACAGCCCTGGCCTCCGACTAGAAGCAAGTACAAGTGAGGTACTAACGGGGGCAGACAGCCCTGACCTCCGACAAGATGACGTTGCTTATTTCACCACAGACTTCTGGAAAAGCCTTGTGCCTCCTACTTTGGACTGTCCTGATAGTATTCCTGCCAGTTTGGCTGATAACGAACTGTATCTATCATTCTGAAGATTTGGGACATATAAAGAGCATTTGTGGAAATTCCAACACTCCACAACAGGACAATATGAATAATACACATAATAGACACAAGAGAAATGAGAACTCAGAGGGTTTTACAGATAAAATGTTATTATTGAAGTTTAAATATGCCTATGCCCAGAAGTCTGGATATGAAAAATGTTGGATATGGCTGTACTTTTAAATATCACAAATGTTCTATTATTGTTAAAATACAATTATTATTACAGTGACAATAAGAACTGAGGAAGATCACCCCAGGGAAGAGATAGAGTGTTATCAGATTGTCAGATTAGTAGATTCGTATGATGCCAAGATGGGTGATATGAATGAGTAAAGATATGTATCCACATACACCTTAAGAAGATCTTTGCTCCACATAGATGTGAAGTAGTACTGTGGACCCTTTGGTGTCATACTAAGTAGAGAAGATATGGAAGTGACCCCACAATAGGGTACTGATAATGTTGAGATATATATATCTATAAAGAAGTTATTTCCCAGACTGGTGTTTTGGGTTGGGGAACTCCACAAAGGGAGCTGAAGTTTGCCAACAAGCTAAAATTAATTTTTCAATGACTTCAATTGAGAGCCCTTATTTTCACACTTCAGAACCTGCCCTAAACACCACTCTAATGAACTTTCTTAACCGTGACCTCCCCAGTGGGACAGTTATTGATGAGTTTAACCCTTTCCAGTTTTTTTTGGGTTTTACTCTTATATGCTTGCTATAGGCTTATAATGTGCATAGTTGTTAAAATGTCCCGAACACCTGACCCAGCAGCTGCGAATAGAATCTATCTGAACATGTATCATGATAAAAGAAGGATGGAGAAGGAGAACCACATAATTTAGAATTATTTGGATTCTAAGAGGGGATTGTGGGGATGTTAAGGGTTAACATAAGTTGTCCATATAGTGCATATATGCTGTCTGTATATCAGAATGACATGAGCAATTCTTGTGATGACCATATATAGTAGTAGTCAGTTTGAATGTCTTGTGACCTAAGTTTTGTGGTTTCTATAACCAGTTTGTGGCGGTTGACATATATACAAGCCTTAATCATGAGACGAGTTCTAACTTAAGCAATAAATAACGGTAACTTTTAACCAATGATATTTTAACAGCATCACCCAAAAGGGGGGCGTCCGCCCAGTAACAGTGTATTAACCAATGATGTTAAGACATGTATTTGTGTATTTCCTTTGAATCTCCGTATGTTTTTATAAAAGAAACTGTTCGCGCCATATTACACCAGAGTGACTTTAACCCAATACCGTGTGTCTTGTTACTGCAAGGTTAAACTCATGCCCCATTTGTGGCGCTGCAACGATTCCCAAAAGTAGTTTCTGTACAACTTTTGCTGACTTTGGGGTGCAATTTCCATAGACACCTGTGCAGCAACCCGCACAGATGTCTCTGAAATTGCCCGCCAAACTCGCACTGACATGCAGGTATGAAATTGTGCGAGTTTAGCTGAACTTGCAGGATTTCATTCCCCTCGTCAGTGTGAACCTGAGCTAAGTAAGTGTTATTCCCTATATATATATATATATATATATATATATATATATATATATATATATATATATATATAAAATCATTGAAATGTATACACTAAGTGCTTTTCCCCCCAAGTCCCCTTTCACACTCCCGCTTTTGGGCTACAAATAGCACCTGTAAAGCACCTGAAAAATGTCTCACCTGTAGTGTAAATGTGAAAGCCCGAGTACTTTCACACTGAGGCAATGTGCTGGCAGGGCGTTAAAAAATGTCCTGCAAGCAGCATCTTTGGAGTGGTGAAGGAGCAGTGTGTACACTGCTCCTGCCCATTGAAATGCAGCGGCGATTTGCGGTTGGTTTTATCCCTCTTTCAGACACTAGCAGGGGTTAAAAGCACCCCACTAGCGGCCGAATACCTCCTCAAAAATCACGGTAAAGCGCCGCTAAAAATAGCCGTCGCCACCCCAGTGTGAAAGCAGCTTAATACTGTTATCTGTACACTAAGAATGTGCCTTACATTGGTGATCAGTGGGAAGAATGTCCCTTACATTGGTGATCAGTGAGAAGAATGTCCCTTACATTGGTGATCAGTGAGAAGAATGTCCCTTACATTGGTGATCAGTGAGAAGAATGTTCCTTACATTGGTGATCAGTGAGAAGAATGTCCCTTACATTGGTGATCAGTGAGAAGAATGCCCCTTACATTGGTGATCAGTGAGAAGAATGCTCCTTACATTGGTGATCAGTGGACAGAATGTCCCTTACATTGGTGATCAGTGAGAAGAATGTTCCTTACATTGGTGATCAGTGAGAAGAATGTTCCTTACATTGGTGATCAGTGAGAAGAATGTCCCTTACATTGGTGATCAGTGAGAAGAATGTTCCTTACATTGGTGATCAGTGAGAAGAATGTTCCTTACATTGGTGATCAGTGAGAAGAATGTCCCTTACATTGGTGATCAGTGGACAGAATGTCCCTTACATTGGTGATCAGTGAGAAGAATTTAATTCCTACAATAAACATTTAATTTTGAACATTGTGTAGAGAAATTCTTTGAACGCATGCAATGTAGGCAGTGCAATATGTAGGTGGGAATTTGTGTGGATGTAGATTGAACGTGGGCGAGGACACAGGGGGCCCCATGATCTCCTTTTGCCCGGGGGCCCCATGAGCTGTCAGTCCGCCCCTGACCATGCCTAAGATCGGCCCTGCCTCCAGGCCATTTCATGTGGCCCTTGCACCTCTCCTGCAGCTGCAGGAGAGCTTCAGCCCTCCTCTGGACCTACTCCAGACCCTGCACTTTCTGCTTTCAGGCAATGCATCCAGCTTCTTCTCAGCAGCAGCAGCATAAGGAAAGGGGGGTGCACTGTGATATAAGGGAGAGTGGGGGACTCAACCTCTGATGGTGGAGTGGCTCTTGACATCTAATGTAAGGGGATAGGGATGCACTGGACATCTAATCTTACAGATACAATCGGCCCTTTTGAAGGCAATAATAATGCTGATGTGGCCCACAATGAAATGGAGTTTGACACCCCTGGTCTGGACAGTTTTACCCCAGATGCCGGCATACTTAGATGTCCCTTTTTTAATCATCAACCATGTGAGTTGCTAAATTTGGTACTTTCAATAAATGTAACCATATTGCTACACTTAGAGGTACCGCTCTTATCTTTTATACTCTGGAGCTCCTGCTGGATTTTGCTTCTAATCCCCTTGTGAAAGCTTCAATTTGTGGACATTTTATGGTTACACAACTTCTCACATTGCTGTAATCTTTTTATATGGACTATAAACTGAAAGACATACGAATAAATAGCTGTGGAACGAAAAAATCTGAGTTTACATTATTTCTTATGGGGAAATTCGCTTTGATATACAAATGCCTTGGAATACAAGAATGTTTCTGGAACTAATTATGCTTGCAATCCAAGGTTTTACTGTTTTTTTTTTTATAGACACTTTTGACACGTTTATAGATAAATAGGAGCATTCTTTAAAGCACATACATATAAAAAAACAGTTCCTTTTTTTACAAGCAGATATATACCTGACTCTGAACTCTGTGGTGTGCCCTGTGTGATGCAGTCAGGATCGGAGGAGCAGGTGCGGCACTTTACAAGAATGTTCTGACATTTACAAGGCCCCTGAACCTCACCCTGTTCTGAATAAATCTGAAAAATAAATCATTGGGTATTTAGATTTTTTTCAAATCAGATATATCAAATGAACATAACATTTTGGACATGTTTTCAGTACTAGTGTTATTGCCAATATATAGCCTTCCTTCATATAAAACACTGAACACCTTCTGCTGTTGCTTAACCGCTTAAGGACCGCCGCACGACTAAATACGTCGGCAGAATGGCACGGCTGGGCATATGCGATTGGGTCACAGAGCTAAAGAACAGGGAGAGGTAAGTGTAAACAAACCTCTCCCCATGCTCCTAGTGTGACTGCCACTGATCGTCTGTTTCCTGTCATAGGGAACAACGATCAGTGACATCACACGCCCAGCACCCCCCTACAGTAAGAAACACAAATTAGGTCACACTTAACCCCTACAGCACCCCCTCCTGGTTAACCCCTTCACTGCCAGTGTAATTTTTACAGTAAACTGTCATTTTTAACAGTGCTATAAAAAATGCACTATGGTCCCAAAATAGTGTCAAAAGTGTCCGATGTGTCCTCCATAATGTCGCAGTCACAATAAAAATGGCTGATCGCCGCCATTAGTAGTAAATATTTTTCTTATAAAAATGCCTTAAAACTATCCCCTATTTTGTAGACGCTATGGCCCAGATTCACGTACATCTGCGCATTATTGGACCGGCGTAGCGCACCGCCTTTACGTTAGACTTGCGCAATTTTGTCACGTAATCACCCTATTCTCGTAGCTTTTGCGCAGAAAATTGCGCATGCGTAACGTTATTTCAGAGGCGTAAGGCGGAGTAATACAAATTGGGAAGGACGTGGGCGTGTTACATTGAAATGAGCCGTGACCCCATGCAAATGAAGGGCCGGCCGGCTCGCGCATGCGCGCTTGAAGGAGACCATGGTCAGCTCCGCTGTGCGCATGCTCACAACTCGGGAGCGGAGCAATCTGTGAAATTGGAAATGGACTAGGGCAACTTTGTGAACTACGCAAACAGCATAAATAGACAGACACAAACGCACTTGCATTGCAAAAGTACATCCCTTTGTCCCTTCCCATTTAACCAAGTGCTTTTGTCCTGTTTTTCGTTGCGTTGTGTTTTGTAGTTGTCAGATTCGTGTTCTGTGTGATCAAGTGTTTGTTAGTAGATCTTTGAAAGTGTTTTTTGATAAGTGTTTGAGAGACTGTTTGTTTGATATATTTCTGTTCGTTTGTTTTCTTGCTGAATTTTTGCTGTTTGTTTTTGTGACTGTTTCTTGCTGAGTGCTTGTGTGATTTTTTCGGTGTTAGTTTTCTCTTTGTGTGTGTTCTTGCTTGATTGGTTGTGCTTGTTTTTGTGACAGATTTTTGTTGACTGGGAGTGATTTTTTTTTTCTCAGTATGACAGAGAGAAGGCGAAAGCTCAATTTTACTGTGGGGGAAAAAAGAATTCTTGCCCGGGCCATTAGCGATTATGGGCGTTTCCTCCACGGCCCAGACAGTGCCAACACCACCCCAGCCAGGAGGAGGGAGATTTTGGAACTCATCACTGAGCAGGTCAATTCAGCGGGGGAGGGGGAGACACGGACCCGGTCTGGGATTGACAAAAAAATTAATGACCTCCGGCGTCTGGTCAAACAGAAGCTGTTCAAAATGCATGCCCATGCCAGGGGCACAGGAGGGGGCCCACCATGCCGTATTAGGCTGACAGCGGAGGAGCGTGCGGTGGCCCTGACCTTTCATCGGCATGAAGTTGAGGGCCAGCCCGGCTTTGACTCAAGTCCGGAGCCCGTGGTGCCAGGTAAGTATTTTTTTTAATATCAGGTGTGTAGCATGTGTGGGGGAGGGGGTGAAAGGGAATATGTGGCAAGTGTGTGGATCCTCCAACCTGTGAATGTTTTGTGTCATCCACAGATGTGCAGGGCCATCTGGCCTGACCGCACCATCCCCAGGACAGCAGCCTAATGAGGCCCCCCAACAAGGCCGGAGTCCGCGGAGGAGGTTCAAGAGGAGGAGGAGAATCATGAGGAGGAGGAGTACTGGACTTGTGGTTTTTGAGGACTCTTCCCCTCTGGCTGGCAGCAGGCAGCCCTCCCTAAGGGGCTGCTCCTCCTTCCCCGGTTTTCCCCCTCCCCCATGAGTCTCCCCTGAGGAGCCGGGGCCGTGGCCGGGGGCCAAACACCCCGGGTCCAGCCATGACAGCTTCATATACAATCAGAGTCCCATCCCAGCAGAATTCGAGCAGAACATGTATGGGGACAGCTGGCTGGTTGGTGAGTGACATGGGTGGCAGGCATGACTATCCCCTCCTGTGATGCACAACAGAAGTCGCACATGCACGACTAACATCCTCCTGTCTTTTCCCTTACAGGTGACTCTGCATATGCATTGGGACCCCATCTAATGACTCCTTTCCGGAACCCCCAAACCAGAGGAGAGAGAAAATACAATGAAGCACACATCAAAACCCGTGCAGTGGTGGAGCAAACATTTGGGCTCCTGAAGTCCCATTTCTGCTGCCTGGATAAGTCCGGGGGGACCCTATTGTATTCCCCTACCTTTGTGTGTCAGATCATCGCTGCATGTTGCATTCTGCACAACTTTGCCATGAGAAAAGGCCTGCAGATTGACATGCGTGATGACCTGACCCCCGACCCACACAGTCCCCACCTGCCAGAGGAGAACCAGTCTGCTGATGGAAGAGCAGTCAGGAGGGTCCTCGCCGTAGGCATCTTTGGACACTAAACCAAAACATTAATCACACAGACAATGCACGCGTGTACACCACTGATGTCCCTAGATCACACACACCACATGCACATCGCATTGGATTAGCCCAAGTCCAGCACGTAGGACTTGGGAGCAGCAACGCCAGCGTCAAGGCCCCAATGATGTCACTGTCCATTCATACACCTTTCACACGTCATTCATACAGCCGTGGGGTTAACTTCACCACCACGGCCGAGGGTGACACCACTTACTGTCAGGAGTGCCACCCCCTCACATTCACACACCATTCACACTGTCCCCTGCACTCCTGACCGTGTGCAGTTCAAAAGAAATAAAAAATCTCATAACCTGAGCAAGAAAATAAAATATAAACTCACAAACCTGAGTATAAAAATAACAAAAAACTCATAACCTGAGTACTAAAAAAAATAAAACTATAAACCAAATAAAAAAAAACCCTCATCTGGGATGATGGGGGCTCCTCCTTGGGGGCACTCTCGGGCTCCTCAGCTGCCTGGAGGGAGTGGGTGGTGGTGGGGGTGTGGGGGCATCTTGAGGAGGCTGTTCCCCGGGTGGGCCACTCCGGGCAGCTGTTGGCTGCATGCCCTCCAAGGCCACTGCAATCCGGCTCAGATAGAGGTTAGTCTGGGCCTGCATCCTCAACTGGCGGGTGACTTGATGCCGCTGGTCACGCTGCCGCTGCCTCCCCTCTTCCCGGATGGCAGCAGTGTTGGCATGTACGGCTGCTGTCAGGTGCCGTACATCAGCCTGCACCTCCCCCAGGCTGGTAACAAGGTTCTGAACACCACTGGGCAGCTGCGACATGGAGCCCAGGCTGTCAGTGACCCGGTCCAGGTGGCCAGCAATCTCCCCCATCTGCTGGGTCTGCTTGGCGTGGTCCAACACCACCTGGTCCTCGACCAGATCACACACCCCCCTGGTCTTCCGGGTGGCCTTCCTGGGGGCAGGAGAAGGTTGTCCCCGTGGGGATGGAGTCGCCCTTGAGGTAGGGTGACCAGACATCCCCAGTTTCAGGGGACAGTCCCCTGATTGAGGACACTGTCCCCGGACCAAGTCTGTCCCTGGTTTTGTCCCCAGATTGGATTTAATAAGGAGCAGGGGCAATTTCAAAGACAGTCAGTGCAAAATTAAAATAAAAAAAAATAGAATTACACCCCCACACACTCCGCCGTGCCTACTAGCATAAGGGGGTTGTATTTTCTCAATGATTCTGATGATCATGTGCTAGTCGGAGCGGAGGGATGATTTCTTCAGTTTCGGACACATGCCTATTCCGCTTCACTCGCATGTTCTTCTGCCTTGGCTCAAATCCTGGTCAGCCACCTGCCTATCTCCTTGCCTTCCCTGGCGGAGTGATCTTCCTCCACTTCCCATCCAGTAGTAGCCGGGGGCCCAGAGAGTAAGACTTGAGAGGCTGTGAGGCGGGTGGCGATGGGCAGAGAGTCGCTGATTATCACCATTACCAGTAAAGAAAAAATATGTCCCCGGATTTCATTTAAAAAATATGGTCACCTTACCTTGAGGGGCTACCGAGGATGGGGGAGGGGGTGACAGAGGGCCCTGCTGAAGAGGAGGACTCCTCCAACAATAAGATGAAGTCCTGTTCAGGGACAGGCTCCTCCACAACCACCTCTGCAGAGGTGGTGTGGGCACTCTCCTCCACCTCGGTCTCTTCAGCACCCAGGGGCTCATCATCACGATCCCGTTGGGAGGTTGGGGTGGACTGGCCGCCAAGAGATGATGGCCCAGCTCCGTCATCTGTGGATGACACAAAGAAGACACATGTTGGTGGTCCCACACACTTGGCACATGTATCCTCCCCCCCCCCCACATGCAACACACCAAATAGGGGATAAAAAACACTTACCTGTCCTGGAGCCTTCCTCCATGGAGTCATATCCAGGGACCCCCTCCAACTGCTCCCTGTCCAGGCAGCGTGCGACCACCTCCTCCTCTGCGGTCA
The DNA here is from genome assembly GCA_029574335.1 of Rana kukunoris. Classification (NCBI taxonomy): domain Eukaryota; kingdom Metazoa; phylum Chordata; class Amphibia; order Anura; family Ranidae; genus Rana; species Rana kukunoris. The sequence goes on along the minus strand of CM056059.1, from coordinate 200,908,167 downwards.
GGCTGACAGGACATGGGGGACCACCACCTGTGCCCCTCTCATGCCTCCTGATGGTGGCCACCTTGCCCCTGACCTTGCGCCGCAAGTCATTTATTTTTTTCTGAATGTCAGAAGCAGTCCGGGTGGAGTACCCCAAGACATTCACCCTGGCAGCAATGGTCTCCAGGATGCCCTGCTTCCTCTCCCGGCTGGTCTTCCGGCTTTTTTTCCCATGGAGTAACTCATTAACAGACTCCATCGCTGATATGATGACTGAGACCTCCTGGGAATTAAAATTGAGGTTCCTCCTCTCTTTGGGGGGTAGCGGGAGCAGCCATCACTGAGCAAAAGTATCTTCCCTGGGGTGGGGGGAAACGGAACTACTTTTGCGCCGGAATGGCGTTTCCGCCTGCGCTTTTAAGCGCCCAACGGAAGGCATTGCGCTGACGTTTCCCGGGAAGTGGTGCCGACGGAAGTTGTGAGCATGCGCACAAGAGGGCGAGTGGAGCCGCACTCACTGCGCATGCTCCGTGGATGATGCGCTGAATGTAAGCCTCTGCGCTGGGCTCCGCCCATCATTTACATATGATCACACCCACTTCCACTTGCGTCGGGTTACTCCAGCGCATTATCTTTACTCTGGCGCAAGTTTACGCGCAACTGCTATGTGAATAACAGTACTTGTGCTGAAAGGGTCGTCAGAGTAACGTAAATGAGAAGCGTTACTCTGGAGCAAAGATGCTCTCATCTACCTGAATCTGGCCCCATGTGTTGAAGAGGAAGGGCCAGATTCAGGTAGATGAGAGTATCTTTCCTCTGGAGTAACGCTTCTCATTTACGTTACTCTGAAGACCCTTTCAGCGCAAGTCCTGTAATTCACATAGCAGTTGCGCGTAAACTTGCGCCAGAGTAACGATAATGCGCTGGCGTAACCCGACGCAAGTGGAAGTGGGTGTGATCATATGTAAATGATGGGCGGAGCCCGGCGCAGAGGCTTACGTTCAGCGCATCATCCACGGAGCATGCGCAGTGAGTGCGACTCCACTCGCCCCCTTGTGCGCATGCTCACAACTTCCGTCGGCACCACTTCCTGGGAAACGTCAGCGCAATGCGTTCCGCTGGGCGCTTAAAAGCGCTGGCGGAAACGCCATTCCGGCGCAAAAGTAGTTCCGTTTCCCCCCACCCCAGGGAAGATACTTTTGCTCTGTAATGGCTGCTCCCGCTACCCCCAGAGAGAGGAGGAACCTCAATTTTAATACCCAGGAGGTCTCTGTCATTATCTCGGCTATGGAGACGGAGAATGAATTTCTCCATGGCAAAAAAAGCCGCAAGACCAGCCGGGAGAGGAAGCAGGGCATCCTGGAGTCGATTGCTGCCAGGGTCAATGTCCTGGGGTACTCCACCCGGACTGCTGGGGACATACAAAAGAAAATAAATGACCTGCGGCGCAAGGTGAGGGACAAGGTGGCCTCCATCAGGAGGTATGAGAGGGGCACAGGTGGTGGTCCCCCATGTCCTGTCACCCTGACCGCAGAGGAGGAGGTGGTTGCTCGGTGCCTGGAGAGGGAGCAGGTGGAGGGGGTCGCAGGCTATGACTCCGTGGAGGAAGGCACAAGGACAGGTAAGTGTTTTTTAATCCCCTATTTGATGTTTTGCATTTGGGGGGGGGGTACATGTGCCAAGTGTGTGGGACCACCAACATGTGTCTGCTTTGTGTCATCCACAGATGACGGAGCTGGGCCATCATCTGTCAGCCTGCATTCCACCCCATCCCCCCCACGCCATCATGTGCCCGAGCCACTGGGTGGTGAAGAGGTTGTGGAGGAGGAGAGTGGCCACACCACACCTGCCGAGGTGGTTGTGGAAGATCCTGCTGTGGCAGAGCAGGACTTTTCTTTGGTTTTGTCTGTCTCCTCCCCTTCTCCTGGCCCGTCTGTCGTCCCCTCCCCCATCCTTGGAAGCCCCTCAAGGGCGACTCCTTCCACCCGAGGACATCCATCTTCGGGCCCCAGGAAGGCGAGCCATAAGACCAGGGGGGTGTCTGATGGTGTCCAGGACCAGTTGGCGAGGGATCACGCCAGACAGACAGAACAAATGGGGGCCATAGCGGTCCACTTGCAGAAAGTGTCTGACAGCCTGGGCTCCGTTGCCAACCTCAGCAACGCAGTGCAGGATGTCAGCTCTAATTGCGCTGCAGTGGTCACCACTTTGGGGGAGGTGCAGGGGGATATCCAGCACCTCACTGCAGCCGTCCAGGCCAACAGTGCTGCCATCCGGGAGCAGGGGAGGCTGAGTCGGCGGGCCCAGCATTACCAGGTGACCCGTCAGCTCCGGATGCAGGCCCAGACGAACAATTACCTTGGACGGATAGCCAGGGCCTTGGAGGGCACGCAGGCCACACCTGCCAGGAGTGGCCCACCTGGGGATCAGCCACCTCCAGATGCCCCCCCACCCCCACCCACTCCATCCAGGCAGCTGCGGAGCCAGAGAGGGGCCCCCAGAAGAAGCCCCCGGCATCCCCGATGAGGCCTTTTTTTTGTTGCTGGTTTTATATTATTGTTTTTCACATACTCAGGTCATGAGTTTATTTTTTATTTTTCTCAGGTTATGAGATTATTTTTCTTTTATTGATCAGGATATGATCTTTCTAATTTATTTTTGTACTGCACACGGTCAGGAGTGCAGGGGACAGTGTGAATGGTGTGTGAATGTGAGAGGGTGGCACTCCTGAAAGTAAGGGGTGTCACCCTCGGCCGTGGTGGTGAAGTGAACCCCACGGCTGAATGAATGATGTGTGAAAGGTGTGTGAATGGACAGTGACATCATTGGGGCCTTGACGCTGGCGTTACTGCTCCCAACTCCTACATGCTGGACTTGGGCTAATCCAATGCGATGTGGATGTGGTGTGTGTGTGATCTAGGGACATCAGTGGTGTACACGCGTGCACTGTCTGTGTAATTAATGTTTTGGGTTAGTGTCCAAAGATGCCTACGGCGAGGACCCTCCTGACTGCTCTTCCATCAGCAGACTGGGTGTCCTCTGGCAGGTGGGGACTGTGTGGGTCGGGGGTCAGGTCATCACGTATGTCAATATGCAGGCCTTTTTTCATAGCAAAGTTATGTAGTATGCAACATGCACCGATGATCTGACACACAAAGGTAGGGGAATACAATAGGGCCCCCCCAGACTTATCCAAGCATCGGAAACGGGACTTCAGGAGCCCAAATGTTTGCTCAACCACTACACGGGTTTTGATGTGTGCTTCATTGTATTTTCTCTCTCCTCTGGTTTGGGGGTTCCGGAAAGGAGTCATTAGATGGGGTCCCAATGCATATGCAGAGTCACCTGTAAGGTAAAAGACAGGAGAATGTTAGTCATGCATGTGCGATTTCTGTTGTGCATGACGGGAGGGGATAGTCATGCCTGACTCCCATGTCACTCACCAACCAGCCAGCTGTCCCCATACATGTTCTGGTTAAATTCTGCTGGGATGGGGCTCTGACGGTATATGAAACTGTCATGGCTGGACCCGGGGTGTTTGGCACGGACGTGCCATATGAGGCGTTGGGCATCAGCTATCACCTGTACGTTGATGGAGTGCCAATGCTTCCGATTGCGGTATATGTGCTCTGTGGCACTGGGGGGCTGTAGGGCCACATGTGTGCAATCAATGGCCCCCACAGTGCGTGGGAATCTGGCAATGTTGTAGAAATCTGTCATTGCCTTCTGCCGCAGCTCCTCAGTGGTGGGTCTGATGAACTGGTTGGACATGCGTCTGAGGATTGCAGGGACAACCTGGTGCACACATCTGCTTATGGAGGATTGTGACATCCCAGCCACCACTCCACTTGTACGCTGGAATGATCCACTTGCAAGGAAATGGAGTGTTGCCAGGACCTTCACCAGTGGCTGCACTGCTTGTGAGCGGTGTGTCTTGCTGGTGATGTCACCCTGCAGGGTTGTGGTTAGTTCAAGTATTGCATCTGGGCTGAATCTGAATAGGCGATACACCTCCTCATCCCCCATGCCAAAGAGGCTCATACGAGTGCGGTATATCCTCTCACGTGCCCGCCTTCTTGGTTCCAGGGGACCCATCAGTAGTTCTAGGACCACGAGTGCCCCTGGCATGTTGGCACACAGAGGTGTTGTCCTTGCAAGTGGGGGTGCTCAGCTAGCTCCTATCGTCGGTAACGCTGCTGTAGCTGCTCTCCTGCTGACCTGTGACCGTCTGGAGTAAAGGTAAAGCAGCCTTTTGTAGAAATAACTTTGCGCCGGACGGATCAGATACGCGCGGCGCATGTAGCCAGCGTATGGTGCTAATCCGTTCGTGAATTGAGAAAAATCCCTCATTTGCATATTTGCAGGGGAAATCAATGGGCGCGACTGATGCGCCCAGCGAAAATAAACGCTGACGATACTCTGGCGTCGGAACGTTCCGCCGGTCGCAAATGACCCGTTATTGGGCGCATCTAGTTTGGTGGGTACGGGCACATAGAAACGTCGGCGCATCAGCACAGTTACGCGGCGCATATCCAAATACTCCAGCGCAAGTGTTCCTGAATCTGGCCCGAAGTTTTCAGGAAGCATAACTATTCTTAGTTATTGAGTAATAGACTAGTTTAAAATTTGACTTAAGCCCTGTACACACCGATGGACTGTTTTCATCGGACAAACTGATCATGTGTGGGCCCCATCGGTTTGTTTTCCATCGGTGAAAAAACATAAAACATGTTTTAGATTTTTCCTATGGATAAAAAAACGATAGAAAGAAACGATCGTCTGTGTGGAAGCTCATCGGTCAAAAAAACACACATGTTTGGAATCAAGTCGACGCATGCTCGGAAGCATTGAACTTTATTTTTTTCAGCAGGTCTTAGTGTTTTACGTCACCGCGTTTTGGCACGGTCGGATTTTTGACTGATGTGTAGGCAAGACTGATGAAAGAAAAAATCCATCGGACTAGATTCCATCAGACATTCGATCATGTGTACGAGGCTTCAGGCTGGAAAGGCGCCTTTTACGTTTTTTCCTAATGCATTTTGCTATAAAGCTGAACTTCAGGCTTGATATAAAAGACACAAATTAACACAGCTCTGCATTCATTATTATAACAATAACTGTATTTTTAAATACAAGCATTATTTAAACTATATATTGATGTGGGCTTGAATAGTGGGTATCACATTGACTTTTAATTATTGGTACAGACAAAGACAGTACATGTTTGGACTTTTGAAAAACTCAGAGAATACAACTACAGATGTCTATAAACATATGTAGAATTTTAATAAGACCATGTATATAATAATAATTAGGATTGTCCCGATACCACTTTTTTAGGACCGAGTACACGTACCGATACTTTTTTTTTCAAGTACTCGCCGATACTGAATACCGATACTTTTTTAAAAATGTGTCCACCAAAAGCAGCCATGTCACCCACGAATGCAGCCATTTCCCCCCACAAATGCAGCCATGTCCCCCACGAATGCAGCCATGTCCCCCATAGATGCAGCCATGTCCCACACATATGCAGCCATGTCCCCCACATATGCAGCCATGTCCCCCATATATGCAGCCATGTCCCCCACATATGCAGCCAAGTCCCCCCACATATGCAGCCATGTCCCCCCATAGATGCAGCCATGTCCCCCCATAGATGCAGCCATGGCCCCCCCATAGATGCAGCCATGTCCCCCCATAAATGCAGCCATGTCTCCCCCATACCGTATATATGCAGCCACAGCCGCAGCCGCCGCCTAGTTCATCAGCGTGGGAAACATCACACCGCGTATAGACACTCCCCCTTGCTCGGGCACTTTGATAGACGGATCGGCGCGGGGGGGGGGGGTTCGGGTAGTATCGGATCTGGCATCGGGGGCATTTGCGGGAGTACAAGTACTCCGCAAATGCTCAGTATCGGCCCCGATACCGATACTGGTATCGGTATCGGGACAACCCTAATAATAATAAAGAAAATGCTGCTTTATTTTATCTATTTCACATAATGCATCTACTTATTTAAATTATGTTAAATAGATCCCCAGAACAGGGGTGATTACCTGATTGGTTTCCTTAGAGCATGGGTCTCTCAAGAGGTGATAGCAGCCATCACAGCATAGTCCTCGAAAGAAATGTGCTTCAGCTCTACAGTAGATCTCTGATCTCTGCAAACAAAGTGATTATCAGTAGGCTTTTTTTTTTCTGCCCTATATTTTATTCTCAGAGATTTGAAGTAGATCTATGGGCTATGCGCTCATAAAGTCCCCCAGCCCATTGAAATCAATGGGCAGCACCGGTGGTTTTAACCCTTTTTCGGCCGGTAGCAGGGGTTAAAAGTGTCCCGCTAGTGGGTGAAGAGCGCCGCAAAAACTACGGCAAAGAACCTTCAGGGACCTGTTCACCTGCTGCCTAATATATCCCACCCACTTTCAGGTGCCATTGTAATGAGATATTCAGTGTTATTTGTGTTATTTTTCAGTGCATAATGTTATGACTGACTGGTGTATATTATTATATTTATTATTATTATTGTTATTATACAGTATATTAGTATACAGGTATATATATATATATATATATATATATATATATATATATATATATATATATATATATATATATATATATATACATACACATATTATGAAAGAAAAGGAGAGGGACTGTCTTACACTGGTAGAAGGACCCCATTAGGGCCCTTTTCACACATGCAGAACGCATGTCCGCTTTTTCATCCATCCGTTTACGGATGAAAAAGGGACATACATTGATCCCTATGAGATTGCGGGTGTCAGCAGATGAACACATGCCGACCCCCGATCTCATCCGGGTCCGCAATCCTCCGATTCTGCAGATGGAGGAAACCCTTTTTTTCCCCATCCGTCATCGGATCGGGTGAACCTGAACAGACGGTCCGTGTTCATCCAATCCCCCCATAGAGGAGAGCTGAAATCTGACAGGGCGGTCCTTGCACAGTGTGTGGGGACCGCCCTGTCATCCGTCGGAGCGATCCCAGCTGAGCAAGCGGAGGTTCATGGATCCGTCCCATTTGAAGGAGCCCTTATACTTGGGGTCAGTAGAAAGAATGTTTCTCTTACAGACAACTAAAAAGGTATTTGGTAACTTAGCTAAAACATTAGAGGACTGGCTGTACTAGTCCCACAAGCCGAGTCTGCTGAGTGACGCTGGGGCTGCCACAATTCTGGCACAATCAGGTGGGTTATTAATTTACTTCTGCTCAAGTAACCTCTGGAGAAGCCATGATTGAAAAACAATTCTCTAGAGCAGGGGGGCCCAACCTTTTGAAGAGTGAGGGCCACTTAAGCAACTTGGTAACCAGTCGTGGGCCACAATGAGCGGAGCGGACAGATGACAGGTCACGGCTACTCTATAGGCCCTCCGATCCGCCCAGATGGAAGGGGACAAATGTTTTTCGGATTGGAGGTAGGCAGGCGTAAAAAGACATCTGTCGCTCTGTAGAGGTGAATTGAGGGTCCCTTTTGGTCGGGCTGATTGTGTGAAAAAAAAAAGGCCTAAGACTGCTTTCACACTGATGTGTTGTGGTTTACCCATACTGCAAGTGCAGCTATGTCTATCCTGCAGATTAGCTGAACTTTGCCATAGACTCTGCCTGTGGCAGTAGCCGGTCCTGCAGAGGAAACATTGGCTTATGGGGCTCTCCTACGCAGCCGCTTTCTTCCTCTACCACCAGCTTCCTATCACAACACTGATGCTGTGGTATGGCGTGTCGGCAACCTGCGATCTTTGCTTGCCAATCCGCCATTCCAGAGCAGGAGGTCGCGGGTCACACAAAAGGGCTCCGCGGGCCACATGTTGCCCCCGGGCCACTGGTTGCCCACACCTGCTCTAGAGTCTATTACAATTTTTATCTATGATTTGTAGAATATTTTACAGTGCTGTTACTATATTCATACAGTGCTGCTAAAGTCGGTTGTGAACAGAGCTATAAAAGAAGTAGGGCTAAATCTCTTTTGGCCCTACTTCTCCTGTGCGTCACAGGAGTGCACTTCCTTATACACTCATGTGACCTGTAGGCTACTTTCACACTGAATATCTCATTACAATGGCACCTGAAAGTGGGTGAGATATATTAGGCAGCAAGTGAAGGTGATGTACTGAAAGCAGAAAAAATGAGCAAGCATAAGGATTTGAGCAAATCTAAAAAAGTGCCAAATTTTATTGCTTAAACAACCGGGTCAGAGCACCTCCAAAATTGCAGCTCTTGTGGAATGTTCCTGATTTGCTGTAATCGGAACCTACCAAAACTGGTTCAAGGAAGGTACATGGGCAACAGGATTATGGGTGGACAAGGTTAATTGATACATGTGATACATGTATGATACATGTGGGGAGTGAAGTCTGGCCCAAGTGGTCCAATCCAATAAACCGCCCATTGTGTTCTCGGCTCCCAGAACACAATAGGGACCAGTGAGGACGGCGCTGCGCGACTCGCGCTCTTCGCCATAGGGAATCGGGCAGTGAAGCCGGAAAGCTTCACTTCCTGATTCCCTCACCGAGGATGGCAGTGGGGGCAGCAGAGTGACGAGTGATTGCTCGTCTTCTGCTGCAGACGTCGCTGGACTCCACGACTGGCAAGTGTCCTAATATTAAAAGTCAGCAGATGTAGTATTTTTAGCTGCTGGCTTTTAATATTTTTTTTACAGCGGAGCTCCGCTTTAACAAATTATTTTAGTTTCCATTGACTTCTATGGGGAAACTCGCTTTGATATGCAAGTACTTTGGATTATGAGCATTCTCCTGGAACAGGTTATGCTCGTACTGTATCTCAAACTGCTGAAAAATGTAATACTGCTTCAGATATAAAGGTGTCAGAACACAAAGTGCCCCACAGTTTGTTGCATATGGGGCTGCATAGTTACAGACTGGTCAGGGTACCAATGCTGACAGGTATCCACAGCCAAAGTGCTTACAATGGGCATGCAGTGGCGGAACTTTCAGTGTCGCTGCAGTCGCCGTCGCGACTGGGCCCTGCCGTTCTGCCGCTGTGGGGGGGTCCTAATTGCCGGGTTCCTACATTGCGGTTTAATATAGTGTAGTGTGGATTTCAGTGGAGGAGTCTGAGCCGCGGTAGCGCTGGCTCCGGCTGCAGAACCACCTCCATCTTCTGTCCACTGGTTGCTAGAGCCGCTTGGCGTGTAGCAACCAGTGACATCACGGCTGCAGTGCCCCCCCCCCCCCCCCCTCCGTGTTCAGAGCTGAAAGCGCGGGAGGATTTCACTTCCTCCTCCAACCTCCGCGCTACTGCTCTGCCTCTGTCTCCTGGGGTCCAACACAGCTGAGCTCCGAGGCTGCCTCTTGACATACCAGAGAGGCACAGTTTCACAACATCTGAGAGGAAGAGCAGCAGCAGCTGAAAACAACAACAGAGTGTGGTGACCCAGGGAGCAGCAAGAGGCTGGCTGGAAGGAACAGCGCGAGAGAGTGAGAGAGAAGACCTGACCTGAGAAGCAGTGACATCCTCCCAGAGCCTGCACACCTTCCCCCAACGTCTGCTCCAGCTGTGCCTGTCATCAAGAACAAACATAGGCTGACCAGGGACAGAGGACAAGGATGGGCTGGAGGTAGGTGCATCGCACACACCTACCCACAGACAGGGGCTGGGACAGGAAGGACAGCAGGCCAGCCTCTCTCTCTCCCTCCCACCTCCTCTCTCTGATCCACCCCTCCTCTCTCTCTCCCCCTCCCCCTCTCTCTCTCTCGCTCTCTCTCCCTCCCCCCTCCCTCTCCTTCCCTCCCCCCTCCCTCTCCCCCTCTCTCTCCTTCCCTCCCCCTCCCCCTCTCTCTCCTTTCCTCCCTCCCTCTCCCTCTCTCTTTCTCTCTACCACCTCTCCCTCTCTCTACCACCTCTCTCTCTCTACCACCTCTCTCTCTCTCTCTACCACCTCTCTCTCTCTCGCTCCCTCCCTCTCTCTCTCCTTCCCTCCCCCCCTCTCTCCTTCCTTCCCTCCCTCCCTCTCTCTCTCGCTCTCTCTCTCTCTCGCTCTCTCTCTCTCTCTCTACCACCCTCGCTGTCTCTCTTTCTCTACCACCCCTCTCTCTCTCTCTACCACCTCTCTCTCTCTCTTCCCCTCCCCCCTCCCTCCCCCTCTCTCGCTCTCTCTCCCTCCCCCTCTCTCGCTCTCTCTCCCTCCCCCCTCCCTCTCCCCCTCTCTCTCCTTCCCTCCCCCTCTCTCTCCTTTACCCCTCTCTCTCTCTCTCTTCTCTCTACCACCTCTCCCTCTCTCTACCACCTCTCTCTCCTCTCTCTCCTCTACCACCTCTCTCTCTCTCTCCCTCCCCCTCTCTCTCTCTCTCGCTCCCTTTCTCTCCTCTCCCCCTTTCTCTCTCGCTCCCTCCCCCCCCCCTCCCCCTCCCTCTCCTTCCCTCCCCCCTCTCTCTCCTTCCTCCCTCCCTCTCTCGCTCTCTCTCTCTACCCCTCTCTCTCTCTTTCTCTACCACCCCTCTCTCTCTCTCTCTCTCTCTCTCTACCACCTCTCTCTCTCTCTACCACCCCTCTCTCTACTCTCTCTCTCTCTCTACCACCCCTCTCTCTCTCTCTCTACCACCCCTCTCTCTCTCTCTCTCTACCACCCCCCCTCTCTCTCTCTCTCTCTTTCTCTACCTCTCCCACCGCTCTCTCTCTCTTCTCTACCACCTCTCTCTTTCTCACCGCTCTCTCTCTTTCTCGACCACATCTCTCTCTTTCTCTACCACCTCTCTCTCTCTCTCTCTACCACCTCTCTCTCTCTCTCTCTACCACCTCTCTCTCTCTACCACCTCTCTCTCTACCACCTCTCTCTCTCTACCACCCCTCTCTCTCCCACCGCTCGCTCTCTCTCTCTCTTTCTCTACCACCTCTCTTTCTCTCTTTCTCTACCACCTCTCTCTCTCTCTACCACCTCTCTCTTTCTCTCTACCACCTCTCTCTCTCTCTACCAACTCTCTCTCTCTACCAACTCTCTCTCTCTCTCTCTACCACCTCTCTCCCTCCCTCCCCCCCTCTCTCTCTCTCTCCCTCCTCCCTCCCTCCCCCTCTCCCTCCCCCTCTCTCTCCCTCCTCCCTCTCTCCCCCCTCCCTCTCCTTCCCCCCTCCCCCCTCTCTCTCCTTCCCTCCCTCCCTCTCTCTCTCTCGCTCTCTCTCTCTCTACCACCTCTCTCTCTTTCTACCACCTCTCTCTCTCTCTTTCTCTACCACCTCTCTCTCTCTACCACCCCTCTCTCTCTCTCTCTCTCTACCACCCCTCTCTCTCTCTACCACCCTCTCTCTCCCTCTCTACCCTCTCTCTACCACCCTCTCTCTCTCTCTCTACCACCCCCTCTCTCTCCTCTACCACCCCTCCCTCTCTCTCTCTCTCTCTCCCACCGCTCCCTCTCTCTACCACCTCCTCTCTCCCACCGCTCGCTCTCTCTCTCTCTACCACCTCTCTCTCTCCACACCGCTCTCTCTCCCACCGCTCGCTCTCTCTCTCTCTTCTCTACCACCTCTCTCTCTCTCTACCACCTCCCACCGCTCGTTCTCTCTTTCTCTACCACTCTCTCTCTCTCTCTCTCTTCTCTCTCTCTCTACCACCTCTCTCTCTCTCTCTACCAACCTCTCTCTCTCTCTCTCTCTCTCTCTCTCTACCACCTCTCTCTCTCTACCACCTCTCTCTCCCTCCCCCTCCCCCTCCCTCTCCTCCTCTCCTCCCCCCTCTCCCCTCTCCCTCTCCCCCCCTCCCTCCCTCCCCCCTCCCCCTCTCTCTCTCCCTCCCTCCCTCTCTCTCTCCTTCTCTCTCTTGCTCTCTCTACCACCTCTCTCTCTCTCTACCACCTCGCTCTCTCTCTTTCTCTACCACCTCCTCTCTCTCTCTTCTCTCTACCACCCCTCTCTCTCTCTCTCTACCACCCCCTCTCTCTCTCTCTCTACCACCCCCCCCCCTCCTCTCCTCTCTCTCTCTACCACCCCCTCCCTCTCTCTCTCTCCACCTCTCTCCCACCGCTCGCTCTCTCTCTTTCTCTACCACCTCTCTCTACCACCTCTCTCCCACCGCTCTCTCTCTCTCTCTACCACCTCTCTCTCTCTCTACCACCCCTCTCTCTCTCTACCACCCCTCTCTCTCTACCACCCCTCTCTCTCTCTCTCTACCACCCCTCTCTCTCTCTACCACCCCTCTCTCTCTCTACCACCCCTCTCTCTCTACTACCCCTCTCTCTCTCTCTACCACCTCTCTCTCTCTTTCTCTACCACCTCTCTCTCTCTTTCTCTACCACCCCCCTCTCTCTCTCTACCACCTCTCTCTCTCTCTCTACCACCTCTCTCTCTCTCTCTACCACCTCTCTCTCTCTCTACCGCCTCTCTCTCTCTCTACCACCTCTCTCTCTCTCTCTCTACCACCTCTCTCTCTCTCTACCACCCCTCTCTCTCTCTCTCTACCACCCCTCTCTCTCTCTCTCTACCACCTCTCTCTCTCTACCATCTCTCTCTCTCTCTATCACCTCTCTCTCTACCACCTCTCTCTCTCTCTACCACCTCTCTCTCTCTACCACTTCTCTCTCTACCACCTCTCTCTCTCTCTCTCTACCACCTCTCTCTCTCTCTACCACCTCTCTCTCTCTATCACCTCTCTCTCTCTCTACTGCCTCTCTCTCTCTCTACCGCCTCTCTCTCTACCACCTCTCTCTCTCTCTACCACCTCTCTCTCTCTCTACCACCTCTCTCTCTACCACCTCGCTCTCTACCACCTCTCTCTCTCTCTACACCACCTCTCTCTCTCTCTACACCACCTCTCTCTCTAACACCTCTCTCTCTCTACCACCTCTCTCTACCTCTACCACCTCTCTCTCTCTACCACCCCTCTCTCTCTACCACCCCTCTCTCTCTGTCTCTACCACCCCTCTCTCTCTACCACCTCTCTCTCTCTCTCTCTACCACCCCTCTCTCTCTACCACCTCTCTCTCTACCACCTCTCTCTCTCTCTACTACCTCTCCCTCTCTCTCTCTCTCTCTCTACCACCTCTCTCTCTCTCTCTACCACCTCTCTCTACCACCCCTCTCTCTCTCTCTACCACCTCTCTCTCTCTACCACCTCTCTCTCTCTACCACCTCTCTCTCCCCCTCCCACCCCTTCTCTCTCTCACCCTCACCACCTCTCTCTCTCTACCACCTCTCTCTCCCCCTCCCACCCCTTCTCTCTCTCACCCTCACCAAGCCATTCTCCCCTCCCAAGTGGACACTGACTAACAGATGACAGCTCTCTGGGTACTCTGATGTATGGGGGGTGCTCTCTGTGAACCATGAAGTATGGGGGGGCTCTCTGGGAACCCTGATGTATGGGGGGGCTCTCTGGGGACCCTGATGTATGGGGGGGCTCTCTGGGGACCCTGTATGGAGGGGTTGGCTCTCTGGGGACTGATGTATGGGGGCTGGGCTCTCTGTGATATCTGATGTATGGGAGGGCTCTCTGTGAACCCTGATGTAAGGAGGATCTGCACTCAGTTATGTGACAATATATACATACACACACATATATTGTATACATGTGTATACACGCCCAAGCATAGGACTTTCTTTACTTGCTTGCTACACTGCTATGGGCGCTAGCCCGAGATCTTTTATAGACCTAGCAATGCCCATGGGGGGGGGGGGGGCCTTTATGGTTTCTTGCACCGGGGCCCTGAAGATTCTAGTTACGCCTCTGTGGGCATGTAAGCATCAGAACTGGACTACAGAGCAATGTAAGAAAGTAACTTCAAGGTGTTAACTTGGCCTCTGAATTCTCCAGATCTCAATCCAATTGAGCATCCGTGGGAAATGCTTGAAAAGAATCCATGGAGGCCCCACCTTGAAACGTACAGGACTTAAAGGATCTGCTATTGATGGCTTGGTGCCAGATACCACAGCATACTTTCAGAGGTCCAGTGGAGCCCATGCCTTGAGGGGTCAATGCTGTTTTGGTGGCAAAAGGGGGACCTACTCAATGTTAGGTGGGTGGCCATAAGGTTATGGCTGATTAGTGTGTGTATATAACAATAATAAAGAAAATGCTGCTTGTACAGTATATGTTTATGTTAGATTTTGGGATCTGAACCGCTTTGTTGGGTAAGCTTTACCAAACATTCACACTGCAGGCAGTAGTCCTCATCAGCGACATAAATGGAACCATTGGTAGAGCTGAGACCATTGAAAGAGCACTCTGAGGGAAGAAAGAAAAACGAGATTTAATGCAATAAAATGATCCTGTGATGTGCAATGTACAGGTATGTAATGTATCATAAATGCAAATATTAGCATTTAGCATATGTGCTTTATGCTGACACAGAAATACACACATTTTTTTTGTCATGGTATGCCTGTTGGCAGATATCATGGGTGTACGCAGCCTATTGCATTTGGGTGTGCACCCCAAAGCTCAAAAACATATGCCTTTCTTTGGAGCATGAGCTGCATTGGAAAGTGAATGACAGGTCCCCCAGGCTCTGTGAAGCCACATAGTAACACAATTCATCTGGTTGAAAAAAGACACGTCCATTAAGTTGTACTCTGTACTGAGTGGCTTCCTGTTTATTCACAAGTGGAAGCATAGTAAACACGGTTTACTATGCTTCAGTTATGAATGAAAACAGTGAGTGTGTTCACTATGTTCATTTGGAAAAGCCCCTTCCTTCACTCTCCATCCTAAAACATCCCCCACAACAGTCAGGGGGAAAGAAGGGAAGCCAGCAGCTCTCCAGGGGGAAGCCTGGGTAGAAGGCGGAAATCGCCACTGAACAGACTGATTAGGGTGTGCCCAGGCACATCTGGCACACACCCTGCACATGCCTATGGCAGATGTAGCATTCCCCTTCTCTGGTGATATAGTAGGTGGATCTGTGCCCCTGTGTACCATCTGTGGGTTTTGTCTGGCTGAGTTTGGGTATTGGAATACGACACCAAGGCTCAGGAAGCCCTTTGTGGGTCTGAGCTGTCAGGAGGACAAGAAATGGAAAAACTGGGAGAAGGTGAAGAAACTATGACCTTCAGGTTTGTGGCTTGGCATGGGACAACCTCATTGCCAAAGTTTGAAGAATACTCTGTGTGGAACGAACCACCGGGGGGATTGACTAGTGTTTACACAAAAAGGAGTGAATATGACCAAGAGCGTGAGGTTGCTTATAATATTTAAAGCAACAGTAGGGGGGCTAATTGTGTGTATAAACAAAGTGAGTAGCCACTCCTCAAATATGGGGTTATTGCCGTAGCCAAAACATATGAGCATAAATAAGGGAACTGTCAAACAGGGAGTCTCCAAGGCTTAGAGAAATCACTGCTGACAAAAGAAGCTACATAGGCAATAATGGGCTATACTCAGATTAATAATATATACATAAATTTATTTAGAGAAGATATATTATCTAAAAGTACCCCCTACCCCAAGTATGGAGAGGCTGTAAACAATCAAAGCCAAATGAGTCTCTAAATAGACAAAAAGTAGCACGTCAATGAACAACTAGTCCACTGTATAAGTGTTGGATACCAACACACAAAGACATATACAAACATATAACAAGGATTAGAACGGGTGTCCGGACAGTAGTGACCGCACTGATTGAGGTTCCCAGCGGTAATACACCGCATAAAAATATAATATATAATGAAAAAATGATAAATTTAAATAACATATATAAAGGGAAACCCCAATGAGTGCGTCCCCGCGGGGAATAGAAATAGCGGTGGTTAATAACAGGGGATCAAGGCTGATGGGAAATTGCTATATATATTCTGCCATAATCTAGTTGTTGCAAACAGTTTTTCAACAATGTCACACAGGAGGACAGAATTAATATCCGGTTGAGTCCAGTCCTGAATGGCTAAGTCCCATATGAATTAAAGCGTTAATTAGAACCATCAATGATGATGTAATAATATTATTCCGTAGAAATCTATGTGGTTTTTGACAACATTCATATATTTGAGCAGCAAATAAGGTGCACCTGTTATTCCCCTTAAGTGAGCATATGTCCAATGATAGCTGAGTGGGGGTTCAAGTTGAATACCCCTGCAGACAATAGGTGAATGTCACCTTACCGTGTCCTCGGGAACATAGGTAAATCACGTTTCCGTTGCTTGCCTGAGTTGCTCTATGGCGGATTGACTAGTGTTGCTCACGAATATTCGCATTGCGAATATTCGCTACGAATATTGCATATTCGAGTATTCGCGAATAACTCGAATATCGCGGCGAATATTCGCTATTTCGAATATTCGTATTTTTTTTTTCGTGATATTCGTGATATTTTATAAAAAAAAAAATTGTGAAATTTCGTCAATGCCAAATTTCGCAATTTTTTTTTTTTTTTTAATAAAATATAGCGAATATTCGTAAATATCGAATATTCGTGATATTTTATCCAAAAAAGAAATATCATATTTATTTTTTTTATAAAATATAGCGAATATTCGTAAATATCGAATATTCGTGATATTTTATCCAAAAAAGAAATAGTGAAATTTCGCATTTTTTTTTTTTTTAATAAAATATAGCGAATATTCGTAAATATCGAATATTCGTGATATTTTATCCAAAAAAGAAATAGTGAAATTTCACATTTTTTTTTTATTTTTATAAAATATCACGAATATTCGATATTAACGAATATTCGCGAATATTCTTCGAAATATTCGCGAAATATCGCAAAATCGAATATGGCGTATTCCGCTCATCACTAGGATTGACTGGTAATATCCGGGAAGATGGTTGGCTGCAATGGTACTGTGTTCTTTATCGAGGGTTCTTCACTATGACTGTGTACCATGAAGGAGATGTGTTGCTCTCTGAACCTGAGTTGATGCAGCAAAGCATTAAAAATGCTTTTGGACTGAGAAATCTTTATTCTGGGTAACAGGCCTTTGGCCAGGAATATGACTTGGTGGAGTTTCTCCAAAAAGACAGGTACATGACTATCCACATTCATCCTCTGATTTCCGACTCGTGTTGCTCCAAAGCCAAATATTTTTTTTTTTCTTTGAAACATGACCAATGTTCATATTATGACTCTTCCCCTAACCCTCTGAATAAAAAAAAATAGCTAATAATGTAATGAAACATTTTTTTCCCCCCATGAAAACTCTCCAGATATCGGGTGCTCAGGTGAAGAATTGGGAGGAGTGTTTGGGTACTTAGAGGGACACATTTTGCCCATTTTTCCATGAAAAAAAGAACCCAATGTGCTAAACAGAAAGAGCTCAACACCAGAAACCCAGGGGTAGATTCACATACACTTAATATTGCGCTGCGTAATCGAAATACTCTACGCTGCCGTATTTTACCAGGCTCTACACCGAATCCTGGTAGATTTTTGCCCGTACGCTACGGCGGCGTAGTCTATTTCTCGCCGCGTAATCGAAATACGCGATTGGGGGGCGTGAAGCATTTAAATTAAGCGCGTCCCCGCGGCGATCGAACTGCGCATGCTCCGTTCAGAAATTTCCCGCCGTGCATTGTGCGAAATCACGTTGTTACGTCATTCGTTGTTTGAGTAGCGGCGTTTACGAACATTCCTATTCCCGGACGACTTACGTAAAAAATAATAAAATACGTCAGAAAACGTAGAAATTTGACGCGGGAACGACAGCCATACTTAAAATGGGCTGTCTAATATTAGAGCATAGTATATACAGTGCGGAAAATAAGTATTTGAACACCCTGCTATTTTGCAAGTTCTCCCACTTGGAAATCATGGAGGGGTCTGAAATTTGTCATCGTAGGTGCATGTCCACTGTGAGAGACATAATCAAAAAAAAAAATTCCAGAAATCACAATTTATGAATTTTTAACTATTTATTTGTATGATACAGCTGCAAAGAAGTATTTGAACACCTGTCTATCAGCTAGAATTCTGACCCTCAAAGACCTGTTAGTCTGCCTTTAAAATGTCCACCTCCACTCCATTTATTATCCTAAATTAGATGCACCTGTTTGAGGTCATTAGCTGCATAAAGACACCTGTCCACCCCATACAATCAGTAAGAATCCAACTACTAACATGGCCAAGACCAAAGAGCTGTCCAAAGACACTAGAGACAAAATTGTACACCTCCACAAGGCTGGAAAGGGCTATGGGGAAATTGCCAAGCAGCTTGGTGAAAAAAGGTCCACTGTTGGAGCAATCATTAGAAAATGGAAGAAGCTAAACATGACTGTCAATCTCCCTCGGACTGGGGCTCCATGCAAAATCTCACCTCGTGGGGTCTCAATGATCCTAAGAAAGGTGAGAAATCAGCCCAGGACTACACGGGAGGAGCTGGTCAATGACCTGAAAAGAGCTGGGACCACCGTTTCCAAGGTTACTGTTGGTAATACACTAAGACGTCATGGTTTGAAATCATGCATGGCACGGAAGGTTCCCCTGCTTAAACCAGCACATGTCAAGGCCCGTCTTAAGTTTGCCAATGACCATTTGGATGATCCAGAGGAGTCATGGGAGAAAGTCATGTGGTCAGATGAGACCAAAATATAACTTTTTGGTCATAATTCCACTAACCGTGTTTGGAGGAAGAAGAATGATGAGTACCATCCCAAGAACACCATCCCTACTGTGAAGCATGGGGGTGGTAGCATCATGCTTTGGGGGTGTTTTTCTGCACATGGGACAGGGCGACTGCACTGTATTAAGGAGAGGATGACCGGGGCCATGTATTGCGAGATTTTGGGCAACAACCTCCTTCCCTCAGTTAGAGCTTTGAAGATGGGTCGAGGCTGGGTCTTCCAACATGACAATGACCCGAAGCACACAGCCAGGATAACCAAGGAGTGGCTCTGTAAGAAGCATATCAAGGTTCTGGCGTGGCCTAGCCAGTCTCCAGACCTAAACCCAATAGAGAATCTTTGGAGGGAGCTCAAACTCTGTATTTCTCAGCGACAGCCCAGAAACCTGACTGATCTAGAGAAGATCTGTGTGGAGGAGTGGGCCAAAATCCCTCCTCCAGTGTGTGCAAACCTGGTGAAAAACTACAAGAAACGTTTGACCTCTGTAATTGCAAACAAAGGCTACTGTACCAAATATTAACATTGATTTTCTCAGGTGTTCAAATACTTCTTTGCAGCTGTATCATACAAATAAATAGTTAAAAAAATCATACATTGTGATTTCTGGAATTTTTTTTTTTGATTATGTCTCTCACAGTGGACATGCACCTACGATGACAATTTCAGACCCCTCCATGATTTCCAAGTGGGAGAACTTGCAAAATAGCAGGGTGTTCAAATACTTATTTTCTGCACTGTATATAGTGTCACGCAAATAAAAGATGACTAAAGGTGCCGTAAGAGATTGCGATTGAAGATCGTAATTTCGGGGATCGCCGGCAAAAGCTCATTTGCATACCCTGACGCGGAAAACAACGGGAAGTCCACCCAGTGGCCGCAATTTTATTGCAGCGTAGATCCGAAGGCATACAAACACGTAATCCAGTCGAATTGAAGCCCGCAGCCGTCTATTCATGGTTTGAGGTTTTCAACTTGCTAGAAAACGCGCGTAATTTGAAATTACTCCAGTCTAACACCAGTTAGACAGGCGTAATGGCTCTCTGAATCTGGCCCCCAATGTTTACAGGAACAGTCCAAGGAGCAGGTTTAAGAAGTGAGCAATTATTAGTGATTCTGCACTGCCACCTTGTGGCCGTATATGTTACTATAACTACTATATGCACAAAAAGTTTTTTAAAAGGCACTTTTTTTTGTAATAGTGTGAGCCTGATACTTGAGGGACCTAATTATACCCACATCAATTAGTGCATAATCCAAGGCCTGGTAATTTATTTGAACAGCACAGGAAATGTATTTTCTGCAAAAAAAAAAATGTAAAAGGTGAACTAACATCAAATGTCTTGGCCACCCCTCTGGACCCCACAACACAAAGTGGCTATCAAAAAAGTAATATCCCCTGCTGCTGGTATAGTGGTTCATATACTGTACACAGCAATGCACAGCACTGGAGTGAGTATCCATCATAATGCCTGCAATGGCAAGTGCTCATTGGTCAGCGCAACCACGTGACCGTGTTGACCAATGATACAGTATCTTACGATTGCTTCAGATGAAGAATGTGCCATGCTGATTTATCATATTACCCCACTAACATCTGATCTTTGCATTAATGGTATATTAGGCCACTGACCACCAATCTATAGAACAATACTGCAGTGTCTGTTAAATTTCAATGGGACCTCTCCCAAGACCCACATAAATACTAATGCCACTGTTCAAAGATTCAGATTTTTCCCCAATTGCATAAATGTTCATGACAGTCAAAACCTTTCTGCAGAAGTGGAGGGTTACAGCCTCTGTCAGGTTTTCATTGTTGTCTGTATCCTTGTTGGGGAGATCTAATATCATTGTCCTGAAGAACAAGAAGTGTTTGGATCAGGGCCGGTGCTAGGCAATTTGGCGCCCTAGGCAAGACCAGTTATGTGCGCCCCCCCCCCCCCAAAAAAAAGAATGTCCCTCCTTGGTGTCGCTGAAATAAAAAAAAGTCCCTTTATTTGTGATTTCACTGGAAGGACGAATGTCCTTCTGTCTGTGTTGTGAAGAGAAAAATTGTCCCTGGTAAGTGGTAGGGAGATGACAGGGGTGGGTGGTAGGAAGCTGACAGGGGTGGGTGGTAAGAAGGTGACAGGGAGGATGGAGATGACAGGGGTGGGTGGTGGGGAGGTGACAGGGAGGATGGAGATGACAGGGAGGATGGAGATGACAGGGGTGGGTGGTAGGAAGTGACAGGGAGGATGGAGATGACAGGGAGGATGGAGATGACAGGGGTGGGTGGTAGGGAGGTGACAGGGAGGATGGAGATGACAGGGAGGATGGAGATGACAGGGGTGGGTGGTAGGAAGTGACAGGGAGGATGGAGATGACAGGGAGGATGGAGATGACAGGGGTGGGTGGTAGGGAGGTGACAGGGAGGATGGAGATGACAGGGAGGATGGAGATGACAGGGGTTGGTGGTAGGAAGTGACAGGGAGGATGGAGATGACAGGGAGGATGGAGATGACAGGGGTGGGTGGTAGGGAGATGACAGGGAGGATGGAGATGATAGGGGTGGGTGGTAGGGAGGTGACAGGGAGGATGGAGATGACAGGGGTGGGTGGTAGGAAGTGACAGGGAGGATGGAGATGACAGGGAGGATGGAGATGACAGGGGTGGGTGGTAGGAAGTGACAGGGAGGATGGAGATGGCAGGGAGGATGGAGATGACAGGGGTGGGTAATAGGGAGATGACAGGGAGGATGGAGATGACAGGGGTGGGTGGTAGGGAGATGACAGGGAGGATGGAGATGACAGGGGTGGGTGGTAGGGAGGTGAGAGGGAGGATGGAGATGACAGGGGTGGGTGGTAGGGAGATGACAGGGAGGATGGAGATGACAGGGGTGGGTGGTAGGGAGGTGACAGGGAGGATGGAGATGACAGGGGTGGGTGGTAGGGAGATGACAGGGAGGATGGAGATGACAGGGAAGATGGAGGTGACAGGGAGGATGGAGATGACAGGGAGGATGGAGATGACAGGGAGGATGGAGGTGACAGGGAGGATGGAGATGACAGGGGTGGGTGATAGGGAGGTGACAGGGAGGATGGAGATGACAGGGAGGATGGAGGTGACAGGGAGGATGGAGATGACAGGGGTGGGTGGTAGGGAGATGACAGGGAGGATGGAGGTGACAGGGAGGATGGAGATGACAGGGAGGATGGAGGTGACAGGGAGGATGGAGATGACAGGGGAGGGTGGTAGGAAGTGACAGGGAGGTGATAAAATGTATGACAGGCCTTGGAGGTGGGATGGTGGCATGCCAGGAACAGGGGAATGACGAGGAGCATGATGATGACAGGAGGTCTGTGTGTGTGGTCAGCAGGGATGTTCGGGGCACCCTCCATTAGGCAGTGACGTCACAGGATGTCAGGCAGCGCCGCGGACTGTCATCACAGTACCTCTCTGATGATCGCAGTTCTGGCAGGTGACAGGTCTTCCACACTACGGCCGTCCAGCCCGTGCAGGAGGAGAGAAGGTCAAGGAGCTGCTCGGCGGTGGCAGTCATGATCTGCGCTCTGCACAGCACATGGTAGGAGATCCGCAGAGCGGGAGAAGGGGAGCCTGGGAGGAGCCGGGGGAGGGGGAGCACATGGATCCACCCACTGACTGGATGCTCGAGGTAGTGACAAGCTCACAGCGCCTCCTCTCCGTCCACAGAACTGCGCAGCGGTGACAACTACTACTGTGGGGGAACCAGTGGCCGTGGCTGCGCTCCTGGCGGCAATGCGCTCTAGGCGGCTGCCTGATTCGCCTAGTGGTAGCGCCGGCCCTGGTTTGGATATCCCTCTAATAGGGCAGAGATAGCAACAAAAGCACATTCATTTAGTAAAGTGGGGAGGGGGTAAAACATGTCAGAAAAAGCAGAGAGAGCAATAAAAACTCCTGGCCATTTGGAACCTCTCAATTCCATTTCCTTACACGCTTTTTTGCTGGTATCATTGGGGCAGGATAAGGCCCACCATACACAGTTCCTGCTAAACCGGCCAATATTCAAACTGTTAACCCCTTGCTTACTGGGCACATAAACCCCCTTTGTGCCCAGGCGAAATTTCAGCTTCCGGCACTGCTTCGTTTTAACTGACAATTGCGCGGTCATGCGACCTGGCTCCCAAACAAAATTGACGTCCTTTTCCCCCCCACAAATAGAGCTTTATTTTGGTGGTATTTGATCGCCCGTGCGGTTCTTATTTTTTGCGCTATAAACAAAAAAAGAGCGACAATTTAAAAATATATATTTTTTTTACTTGTTGCTATAATAAATATCCCAATTTAAAAAAATATATATATATTTTTTTTTTCTCAGTTAAGGCCGATACATATTCTTCTACGTATTTTTGTAAAAAAAAAACGCAATAAGCGACTGCTTTGTGCAAAAGTTATAGCGCCTACAAAATAGGGGACAGAATTATGATTTTTTTACATTTTTTTTTCAACTATTCACATTTATACAGCGATCAGTGCTATAAGTATGCACTAATTACTGTATAAATGTGACTGGCATTGAAGGGGTTAACACTAGGGGGTGAGGAAGGGGTTAAATGTATTGCCTGGGTGTGTGGGGGGAGGGGGGTGACTGGGGGAGGTGACCGATACTGTGTCCCTATGTACAAGGGAAACAGCATCTGTCTCCTCTCCCTGACAGGACGTGGAGCTCTGTGTTTACACACAGAGCTCCACGTCCCTGCTCTGTCACCGCCGATCGCGTGTACCTGACGGACACCGCGGCCGCCGGGTACACGCATCGAATCCTCAGCGATGCAACGGCACTGTTTTTAACCGCTGCGTGCCACCCAGTGGTGCGCGGGGAATTACAATAACATGACGTCCAAAGACGTCAACCCGGCACTTCAGGTCTGCGCTGTGGACGTCTTTTGTCTATAGCGTGGATCTGAATGGTTAATGGGCAAGCTGAATGTACCAAGTTGATTGTTCAATTAACAAGCCTGCTGGATTTTCCTGCAATTATCGCTTGCTGCTGCTATAATCACTAGCGATAATCACTGCCTTAGCCCAGTGGGGATGGTCTCCCAAACTATGGTTGCAGGAAATAAATTTGCACCATGTGTGGCCTGCCTTAAAAGGGAACTTTCCCAGATGAATTAAATTCTCATTATAAAGTACAGTAAAACCTTGGATTGCAAGCATAATTAATTGCAGAAACATGCTTGTAATCCAAAGCACTTGTATATGAAAGCGAATTTCCCCATAGAAAATACATTAAAACCTTGGATTGCGAGCATAGTTCGTTCCAGAAACATGCACTTGTATATCAAAGCAAATTTCCCCATAAGAAATAATGGAAACTCAAATGATTCATTCCACAACCATTTATTCATAGGTCCTTCAGTTTATAGTCCATATAAAAAGATTATAGCAATGCGATGGGTTGTGTAACCGTACAACGTCCCTCCACAAATGGAAGCCTCCACAAGGGGATTAGAAGCAAAATCCAGCAAGAGCCACATGCCGCGTACACACCATCACTTTTTGTGATGAAAAAAAATGACATTTTTAAAAATGTCATTTAAAATGATCGTGTGTGGCCAAAATGTCATTTTATGTCTTCTGAAAAATGACCAAAAAAAAATTCCAACATGCTCGAATTTTTTATGTCATTTTTCAAAATGTCATTTTTTTGTGTCATAAAAAATGATGGTGTGTGGGCAAAACTACGTAAAAAATGACGTTTTAAACCCGCACATGCCCAGAAGCAAGTTAGGAGACGGGAGGTAAAACTACTATTCATAATGGAGTAAGCACATTCATCACGCTGTAACAGACAAAAAAGCAGGAATCGTCTTTTACTAACAAGTAACCAGCTAAAAGCAGCCTCAAGGCAAATAGAACTTCCCCTTTAGAGTGCCATCACTTTGTTCATCATTTTCCAAAAATGATGGTGTGTACGCAACGTCATTTTTAAAAATGAAGTTTGAAAAATGTCATTTTTTTTCATGAAGAAAAATGACATTTTTTTTCATCACAAAAAGTGATCGTGTGTACGGGGCAACAGAGTATAAAAGAGAAGAGAGGAGCCTCCAAGTGTAGCAATATGTTGCTACATGTTGTACCTTCATTTACCACTTAACCTCCCTGGCGGTATGATTCTTTCAGATTTTAGGTGCTAAAAGCGGTACCATTATTTGCAAGGGAATTTGGCGTTTTATACTGTAGGCTTGTAATTCTTAGGAATAACTCACTGAAATCTATCCAAACAAGAGTCTAATAGGCATCCCGGATATGATTTTTTTTTTTTTTTTATTAAAAATTATAATATAATAAATAATTATAAAAAATTATAACAAATAATAATATAATTATAGTAAAAATTATTCAATAATGTAATCAAATCAAAATCACTGAAATTTGCTCAGCTGCAGAATTTTTGCTGTCATTATTTTTTTTTTTTTATGACGAATTTCCCCATAAATCGCTATCGCTAAATTCTGCAAGTGATTCTGATTTATTATCGCTGTTTTTTAGCTGCTCTAAAACAATTTTTGCCATAAAGGGACACTTTTGGTTGCTATGGGCAATCTACAGTTTGCAGGGAGAAAGAACAGTTTTTATTATATAAAAGGACATGTAGTGTACAGGGCAGACCACTAGGGACATGGGGGGTGTGTATTTTTTACATACAGTACTGTAATCTATAAGATTACAGTGTACTGTATGTATAGTGTTTGTTTACTTTTTTTAATTTGGCGCTGTTCCCCCCCCCTACGTCGCGACGCTCGCAGGGAAGGGAATCGGCGGAACACACAGCATCAAGCGGACATCCGGCCGCCGTGTACTGCGGGGATTCATCGCTAGATCGCAGAGAAAAGGTAAGTAAACTTTTTTTCTGCATCCAGCGAGGCAAGTCCGTGTGTGGCACGGGGTTACCGATCTTAGCTTGAAAATCTCACCCCGTGCCACACACGGGAAGACCGCCAGGGAGGTTAAGGACCTTAGGTGTTTTTCAGATTCGGTGTTTACGAGACTAAAACATTTTTTTCTGCTAGAAAATTACTTAAAACCCCCAAATATTATATATATATATTTTCTAACACCCTAGAGAATAAAATAGTGGTCATTGCAATATTTTTTGTCACACCGTATTTGCGCAGTGGTCTTACAAGCGCACTTTTTTTGGAAAAAAATCACTTTTTTTGAATAAAAAAATAAGACAACAATAGATTTGGCCCAATTTTTTTATATATTGTGAAAGATAATGTTACGCCAAATAAAATGATACCCAACATGTCGCGCTTAAAAATTGTGCCCGCTCGTGGCATGGCGTCAAACTTTTACCCTTAAAAATTTTGATAGGCGACGTTTAAAAAATTCTATAGGTTGCATTTTTTGAGATACAGAGGAGGTCTAGGGCTAGAATTATTACTCTCGCTCCAACGATCGCGGCGATACCTCACTTGTGTGATTTGATAACCGTTTTTATATGCAGGCGCTACTCGCTACTGCAAAAAAAAAAATAATTTTTGGAAACTGTCATTTTTTCAAATGACAAAAAAAAAAAATGTTTCTTTAAGACGCTGGGCTGGACTGACGTTTTGACGTCACTTCCGCCCAGCAGAGCTATGGGGAATGGGTGAAGGACATTTTTCCCTCACTTGCATCCCCAGTCAGCCGCCGAACAGACCCGATCGCCTCCGCCACTACCGACGGCAACGGTAAGCGCGGAGGGCGTGGGAGAGCGGCGGGAGGGGGGGGGCCATCTCCCGCCACCAATAACGGCGATCTCGCAACGAATCCGCCGTTATCGTGTACAGGACCGCTCACACTAAAGATGGATACCACGGTTGTGGCAGCAGCTGCTGCCGTTACCGAGATATCCATCTTTAAAGTACCGACGTAAATGTACATGACCGGGTCCTTAAGTGGTTAAATGTAACCATATTGCTACACTTAGAGGTGCCTCTCTTCTCTTTCATACTCAGTTGTGACATTACGCTACTTGTATATCAAGACATCGCTTGTATATCAAGTCAAAATGTATTAAAAAATTTGCTTGTCTTGCAAAACGCTCTCAAACCAAGGTTTTACTGTATGTCCTTTAATTGTCTAAAGACAGAGCTGCCTCCTAGCTCATAGAGGATAAGCCAGATTGGTTTTTATTACCTTTTATGAATCTTACCTGTTAGGAGTCTTGGTTCATAATCTGTCTCCTCAGCATTTTCAATTTTTTCAAATGCAAGTTTTGCAACATCTGTTAATTGGTAAACATAATCAGTGTGCCTTGTTGTAGGAACACTCTCCTCTTGAGCTTTAGATGTATATAAAGGTGTATGACTGTCATTCATTGAAGGTGATAAGGTTCCATGTGAGGGCAAGAGAACATCTTTTGCAGAGGCTTTGTTGGCTACTGTGGCTTGGGGAGAAGATGAAGGGGTATAGTTCTGAGCATGGTCAGAGGTAGAAGTTGTTGCTGGAAAGAGAGATGAATCAGCTACAGTGGCAGATGTCGGAGTTTGGCTATCAGAAAATAAGTTAGAATGTAAACTCCTAAGTGACCAGTTTGAGGTAGGGTGGCTTGTTGTATCCTTTATAGTATCTGAAGTAGGAACTGGTTGGCCAGGTAATGAAGGTGATAGAGAAACACCAGAAGGAGTAGAAGACATGTGAACATAAGAATGAACAGAGACCTTTTCTTCACCAGGCGGCACAGTTGTATCTGTTTGTATACGTGGCACAGTATTTGAATTTAGTTTATCCTCTAGAGCAGACACTGATTCTGAGTGAGAGACATGATCTAAGGGCACAGAACTAGAGACAGGAGAAGATGAGGCTGTAGTAACCAAGTTCCTTCTTTCCTTCAGCTTTTGTGATAAGGACAGACGGCCAAATGCTGGAGATTTAGTGGCACTTAGTATCTTTAGTGGAACATTGACTTGTCCAGCATCTTGGGGAGAATATTGTAGTTGCTTAGTGTTGAAGGGTTCTGAGACTTCTGTAAAAGACACAAATACAACAAATGTTGAAGTCTAGATGAAGATTTTCTTTGACGTCTGATAAGTATAGTAAACATACCATTCTGACAATCCTGAGTCTTCTGCTCACAAGGAGTACAGGAACCTTCACTCTGTTCACATTGCACATTCCCTGCCTATGGAAAGAAGATGGGACATCTGAATCAACGTTCTCTTGGGGCAAAAGGCAATGAACAATTTTATCTTTGCTCGCCTAATTTTTAGGATCATATGGATAGTACTGCTTCATAATATCAGCATTAGTGTTGAGCAGAATATGCCATATTCGATTTCGCGATATATCTCGAATATATAGTCGAATATTCGAGATATATTCGCTAAATACGAATATTCGTGATATTTTTTGGAAATGAAATGATTGCGAATTTTCGCAATTGTGAATGTGAATGCGAATGCGAAATTTCGAGAAATGCGGAAGGAGCACTCTGATTGGCTCAGAATATTTGTGATATTTTATAATACCAAATAATTGCGAAATTTCGAGAAATGCGTAATGGAGCACTCTGATTGGCTCAGAATATTTGTGATATATTACAATACAAAATAATTGCGAATATTCGGCAAATGCGGAAGGAGCACTCTGATTGGCTCAGAATATTCGTGATATATTACAATACAAAATAATTGCGAATATTCGGCAAATGCGGAAGGAGCACTCTGATTGGCTCAGAATATTCTTGATATTTTATCGTAATTTCGCAAGAATGCGAATGAGAAATTGATTGCGGAATTTCGACAGTAACACTCTGAAATCGAATATATGTGTTATTTTAGCTAAAAACAATATTGCGAATTTCTCGAAAATAATCGCGCGATATCGCTATTGCCGAATAATCGCATTGCGATTTTTCGGCAATATAAAATGATCACTGCAGCTACTCGGCCCAAGGTCTCTAATCATACCAGCAATGCTTTGAGACGTCGATGGGGATCTCTAGGATGTGATCTGTTCTAAAAAAAAATTGAAAAAATACGAATATTCGAAATAGCGAATATTCACCGCGAAATTCGGAATATATCGCGAATACTCGAATATGCCATATTCGAGCCGAATATTCGCAATACGAATATTCGTGAGCAACACTAATCGGCATGTAGTATAGATTACCTATTCAATTCTTATTATGGTGACTTAGAGACCCTGTTGCCAAATTACCTGATGCAACAAAAAAACTTCCCATAGAACCGTATTTATCGGGGTATAGCGCGCTCCCGCGTATAGCGCGCACCCCTAAAGTTGCCGCCATTCCTGTGGAAAAAAAGTTTTTTGTACTTACAGTTTGGGTGTCTTGCGCGGCGTCCATCGGCGGCTTCGGGTGTCCTCTTCGTCCGGTCCGGCGCCCGTCTGCGGCTTCGGGTGTCCTCTTCGTCGGGTCCGGTGTCCTCTTCGTCGGGTCCGGTGTCCTCTTCGGCGGGTCCGGTGTCCTCTTCGGCGGGTCCGGTGTCCTCTTCGGCGGGTCCGGTGTCCTCTTCGGCGGGTCCGGCGTCCTCGCGGCATCCTCCTCGCTTTCCCGCGCCGAGTTTCAAATACTCCGCCGGCATATACCGAGCGCAGTACACTCGGGTATAGTCGGGCAGACTCGGCTCCTCTCGCGCTGACGTCCAGGACGTGAGTGCGAAAGGAGCCGAGCCTGCCCGACTATACGCGAGTGTACTGCACTCGGTATATGCAGGCGCAGTACACTCGTGAATAGTCGGGCAGGCTCGGCTACTCTCGCGCTCACGTCCTGTACGTCCAGGACGTCAGCGCGAGAGGAGCCGAGTCTGCCCGACTATACCCGAGTGTACTGCGCTCGGTATATGCCGGCGCAGTATTTGAAACTCGGTGCGGGAAAGCGGCTATCGGCGTATACCGCGCACCCGCGATTTTGCCCTGATTTTCAGGGCAAAAAAGTGCGCGGTATACGCCGATAAATACGGTATTATATGCGTGTAGCTGGGTGCTGCTGCCGGCTGTGTGGACTCTTTTCCCCCTGCCACTATAAATAGTAAATAGGGCTGTGTGCAGACCCCCGCTCACCCCCCCCCTTCTCTGATAGTAGGCTGGTCATCATACAAATATAAAATAATGCAGCCAGAGGTTACGGCGATACTTGCCAGCACTAAGGACACATTTCTAAAGACTTAGCAGCCTTGATTGGGTCAGTTTCCAGCGATGAGTTGATAAGTTGAGCTTGGAAATTCTTTGGTTTTATTTGTCCAGCGATGAGCCGGCTTTTCAGCTTTCTGGACCTATAGGAGACCCTGTCTCACCTACCGGTGGTGGCCATGGATTCCCTGGGGCAGAGGCTTATCTTCTTCCTACCTATTTTTTGTGTGATTTCCTTCCCTTCAGCTTCTTCCTTTTACTCTCTCTCTCTCTCTCTCCTTTTGTTTTTTTTATTATTTTTTTCGATTATCTACTGTCAGATGCTAGTTAGCTGACTCTGTTAACTGCTCTCTGGCCATAATTTTGAGGTAATTTTTTTATTTTCCTTTTTTGATGGTATAGCTTATCTCACAGTGGTGGTAACGTCCTTTTGTACATGAGGAGACTTGTGAGATCATTTTCTATTCTAGTCCCTGAGAGGTTCTCGGAAGTTATCCCTAAGGCCCCTTTCACATTTATACGACTTGTCTCACGATTTTGTACTGCAAAATCGTATGACAAGTCATTCTCCATGATTTTCAATGAACACCATTCATACTGGCAAGACTTTAAGTAGTCCCTGCAATACTTTGGTCCGATTTTGATGCCACTTACACAGGCATTCATTGAAGTCGCGGCCGCGAATCGCGGCAAAATCGCGGCCGCGAATCACGGCAAAATCGCGGTAAAATCGCACAACTTAGAAGTCGTACAAGTGTGAACGGGACCTTAGGCCCCTTTCACATTTATACGACTTGTCTCACGATTTTGTACTGCAAAATCGTATGACAAGTCATTCTCCATGATTTTCAATTAACACCATTCATACTGGCACGACTTTAAGTAGTGACGACTTCAAAGTAGTCCCTGCACTACTTTGGTCATATTTTGATGCCACTTACACAGGCATTCGTTGAAATCGAGGCCGTGAATCGCGGCAAAATCGCTGTAAAATTGTGGGCGCGAATCGCGGTAAAATCGCGCGACTTAGAAGTCGTACAAGTGTGAAAGGGACCTTAAACTGAACATTGGCCAGACTCAGGTACTGCATGATATTTTTACAGGATGATTCCTGAAATAATGTTTGCTAGGCTTTAACTATTGAGTGCTGCATGGTTCGGTATTACCCTATAATAATAATAATAAAAAAAATATCTAGGCATATTAGTTTGTGGTATACAGTAGCTCACAAAATTGAGTACACCCCTCGCATTTGTGTAAATATTTGATTATATTTTTTCATGTGACAACACTGAAGAAATGACACTTGGCTACAATGTAAAGTAGTGAGTGTACAGCTTGTATAGCAATGTACATTTGCTGTTCCCTCAAAATAACTCAACACACAGCCATTAATGCCTAAACCACTGGCAACAAAAGTGAGTACACCCCTAAGTGAAAATTTCCAAATTGGGCCCCATTAGCCATTTCCCCCTTCCCATTGTCATATGACTTGTTAGTGTTACAAGTTTTCAGATGTGAATGGGGAGCAGGTGTGTTACATTTGGTGTTATTGCTCTCACTCTCTCATACTGGTCACTGGAAGTTCAACATGACACCTCATGGCAAAGAACTCTCTGAGAATCTGAAAAAAAGAATTGTTGCTCTACATAAAGATGGCCTAGGCTATAAGAAGATTCAGCAGTGAAGGGCCAATAAGAGGGCAGGAGCAGTCAGAGGCAATGAGAACATCAAAGAGGGAGACTTGCTGTGTGCTAGAGGATCATGGAAAGTGTAGTCGTAAAGGGGCACTGTATAATGGAAGTGAATGGCTACAAAAAGTTGTTGTTTTCCTGGGCAAATCCGAAGACCAAGCGGTCTTTGTTGAGGGGAAGCAGTGCTGCTCGGATGTGTTGCCTTCACTAAGCCTAAACAGAGACTGGGGGCTCTTGCTGTGTCCACAATTACCTGAACAAAGAGCCACAGAGGGATCAATACGTCAGAACTGAGAGACCCACAGCCATGAGTGCCTATACCAGAGCTGACAGACTGAGTCTTATGGAGCACCGGACCTGCAGAGAGACTGAACCTTGTAGGACCTGATTTCAGAGAACTGCAGACCGTCAAGTGGTCTGGACAGGATGCCTGTGTACCAGGAAGGGTGAGCTTAACATCCTTGCATCCATATCAACACTGACACTGAGTCAATACAGGAGAGATTCCCCTATTTTGGCAGCCCATTAGCCTTTTGCTTGACATGTTAAGGACCGATTCTCAGATGAGTGACCACCTCTTGCTTAATCTACCCCACCTCCCACTATTCCAAATAAGCCATTGACAACGTTGTGGAGTAAAATTGGCCTTACGGACATATTTATTTAACAAATTCTATAATTAACATAAATAACCGTTTAAATAACTTTATACAAAAACTTTACAACATCCTGGTAATCTGAGAGACCACAACTTCAATTGGACACTGGGACAATAAACAATTTTAACTTCGGCCTAGTCGCAAGCCCCAGACTCAGAGGCCGTACACCTGTCTGCAGTGACCAACATGTTAACTCTTTCCTGGTCAACCCTCGTTGACTGAAAGGTACCCGTAACCCCCATACCACCTATGGGTACACCGTTGTCCTAAACTTTCCTGCCTTTTTCCTCTTCCAGAGAACCAACAACCGCCAACCCCCTCATCCTGCCTACCACATGGGAAGGGTGGGTGGGACACTTCTCCTTGCTGAACAAATGGAGGAGTTACGCTACATCACTTCCTCCTTCCCAGGCAATCTAAACCTCAGCCCCTCCTCTCCCTGACCACTCCTTCTCTCCTCTTAAAGCCACACACTACACTAAACCCCTTACTTCCTGAGCTGTCCCTCCCTGTCATGCCGTCCCTCCTCCCATTGCTTCGCTCTAGCTCCGGGACTCTCTTCACACTCTCAAGCAGCTTCAAGAGTCATGGCAAAACATCATCACCAAGCGGCTCCTATGGGGGTAAGCGCTACACATGCATGCAACATATTTTAGGTGTGTTATTTACCTGTAAAACCTTCCTTGTGTTGACATCCAAAGTCCCTGAGACTGCTGCTGGATGCATCCATCTTGGATAAGATGTCAGCAGCTCCAGAATACTCAAGTGACCCTCTCTATACTATTCCCATGTGCTCCTCCTCTGGCAGCTACTAAAAAGCTTATTTTGGAAGGTGGAAGAGCTGGGAAGGACTTTGACATTCAAATGGAGTCGGGACTGTGCTTGGGAATGGAGTAGTCACATTTTTAAGCGCATTCAAGGTATAGTGCAAGTGCATGAAAAATGTTTATAGAAAGGAAACTTTCACTGCAAGTAAGCATTTAAACTACTTAGTTTTCTGTGCATTTACCTGCAATCATGGTGTTTTTTGCAAATTAGTGACGGGTCTCTTTAATTCAGGACTGAATTTACAAGTTAACATACAATTTCGAGCACAAAAAAAAAAAAATCAGCATTTAAATTTCTAATATGCCCCATCTATATTGTAGATTTACTTCCTTGCAAGTAGTGTACCCAAGCAGTCTGAGTCTGCTGACCATTTGAGCAAGGAATGTACAGGAAATTGCAAGTTTGGAATGGGGAATTGTGACATGCAATTCTGGAACTGAGTATTAGGTACTTTTCATTTTAGACACTGAAAGAAACTCTATGTGCTTTTCCTGCTGATTTTGGGAGTGTTCTTTGGATCCTCCAAACCCTTCCCACAATCCAAAACTACCATACAAAGTTTTTTTTTTGGCACATTTTGTGTACCCGTATTAGTATAATATGTAGTAATGTAATATGTTGTTGACCATATTAATCTGGAAATTAAACAATAGAGTGGTCCAGATATTTTCACCGGTAATCAGCCACTTCAAATGTTGGTGTTCACTGTCTGGCATTTTCCATCTATGGTTTATGAAATTGTCAACAAAGGCACATATATCCTGTAGGATAGACGTTACTTCTATTTAGGCAAAGAAAGAAAATGGAAACCACTTACATAACAATGGCACACAACACATGGGTCAGACTTTAGGATATAGGACCCTCCATTCTCCAACACATGTCCTTCAAAGGCACATTCTGGTATAGAGAGATGTAAAACAATCATAGAAGGTAATATTAGATGACATTTTGTCTGTAAAGGTTCTCATTTATCCAAGTCATAGTATAAAGCACATCTGAAAAGTATTCACAGCGCTTTACTTTTTCCACATTTTGTTATGTTACAGCCTTATTCCAAAATAGATTAAATTAATTATTTTCCTCAAAATTCTACAAACAAAACCCCAAAATGACAACGTGATAGAAACTTGTTTGAAATGTAATAAAATGTAATAAAAATAAAAAAAGGAAAAACATTACCTGTA
Organism: Rana kukunoris; assembly: GCA_029574335.1. Taxonomy (NCBI): domain Eukaryota; kingdom Metazoa; phylum Chordata; class Amphibia; order Anura; family Ranidae; genus Rana; species Rana kukunoris. The sequence continues at coordinate 200,874,187 of CM056059.1, read as the reverse complement.
CATAAGTATTCACAGCCTTTGCTCAATACTTTATTGAAGCACCTTTGGCACCAATTACAGTCTCAAGTCTTTTTGAGTAGATGCTTTAAGCTTGGCACACCTATTTCTGGGCAGTTTATCCCCATTTTCTTTGCAGGACCTTTCCAGCTCCATCAGGTTGGATGGGGAGCCTCGGTGCACAGTCATTTTCATATCGATTTTTATATCTCTGCAGAGATGTTCAAGTCTGGGCTCTGCTGGACCACTCAAGCACATTCACAGAGTTGTCCTGTAGCCACTCCTTTGTTATCTTGGCTGTGTGTTTAGGATCATTGTCCTATTGGAAGACAACCCTTTGCCCCTTTGAGGTCCAGAGCACTCTGGGGCAGGTTTTCATCAAAGACGTTACTGTACATTGCTGCATTCATCTTTTCCTCAATCCTGACCATGCTTCACTGTAGGGATGGTATTGGCCAGGCGATGAGCAGTGCCTGGTTTCCTAAAAACAAGATGCTTGTCATTCAGGCCAAAGTGTTTGGGTGCCTTCTGGCAAACTCCAGGCGGGCTGTCATGTGCCTTTTACTGAGGAGTGGCTTCCCTCTGATTGCTCAGTTTAGCGATGGGGCTCACTCTAGGAAGAGTTCCGATGGTTACAAACTTCTTCCATTTACGGATGATGGAGGCCACTGTGCTCATTTGGACCTTCAGTTCTGCAGAAATGTCTCTGTACCCTTCCCCAGATCCGTGCCTCAATACAATTCTGTCTCAGAGATCTACAGACAATTCCTTGGACTTCATGGCTCGGTTGGTGCTCTGGCATGCACTCTTGACTGTGGGATCTTATATAGACAAGTGTGTGCCTTTCCAAATCATGTCCAATCAACTGAATTTACCACAGGTGGACTCCAATCAAGTTGTAGAAACATCTCAAGGATGATCAGTGAAAACAGGATGCACCTGAGCTCAAGTTTGAGTGTCATGGCAAAGGCTGTGAATACTTATGTACATGTGTTTTTTTAGGAAATTTGCAAATATTTCAAACAAACTTCTTTCATGTTGGCATTATGGGGTATTGTTTGTAGAATTCTGAGGAAAATTATGAATTTAATCTATTTTGGAATAAGGCTGTAACATAACAAAATGAGGAAAAAGGGAAGCGCTGGAAATACTTTCTGGATGCACTGTAGTTAATAGTAATTAGTCACATTCATTACATTTGTCTAGACTTCTGTAAGAATATTTTTCTCTAATGTTGAAAAGGATGTTTTGCTACTCATCCCAGCTCTAATTAAAACTTGCAAAGTTCTTTGGATGCTGTTTAACCACTTAAGGACCTCCGCACGCACATTTACGGCCACAGAATGGCACGGCTGGGCACAGGGGCGTAAATTTACGTCCTCGCCCAGTAGCGGGTCGGGGGTCCGATCGGGACCCCCTCCGCGGCGTGCGGCGGTCCCCGTGTCTCCGGGAGCGATCCTGGACGAGCGGGCGGATGTCCGTGTTTGCCCGCCCCCCCGCGATCGCTCCCAGCCAATCGCTGCGCTCCCCCTTCGTGTCACTTCCTCCTCCTGTGTAAACACAGGAAGGGGGAAGTGATGTAATCTCTCATCGCAGCGGTATTTCCAACCGCTGCGTTGAGAGGAACACCTCACAGTAAGTGTGCACTAACACTACACTGACATACACACACATAGGCACACTTAACCCCTTGCGATCTGCCCCCCCCACCCCCCCTGTCACAGTGTCACTGAATGCAGTGATCTAATCACTGCATTTAGTGTCAGTGTGACAGGCAGTGTAAAAGTCAGTTAGTGTTAGGTTCACGATAGCCCCCCCACCCCCCCTAATAAAGTTTTAACCCCCTGATCACCGCCCTAGTTAACCCTTTCACTCCCTATTGCCAGCGTCACTAAGCAATCATTTTTCTGATCGCTGTATTAGTGTCGCTGTTCCCGCTAGGTAGCTATTTTTTTTTATTGCGATTTTTTTTTTTACTAAAGACATGTGGCTAAATACATTTTGGCCTAAATGTTTGACTAAAATTTAGTTTATTTGATTTTTTTTTTAACAAAAAGTAAAAAATAGTGTTTTTTTTTTCAAAAATGTTGCTCTATTTTTGTATATAGCGCAAAAAATAAAAATCGCAGAGGTGATCAAATACCACCAAAAGAAAGCTCTATTTGTGGGAAGAAAAGGACGCAAATTTTGTTTGGGAGCCACGTCGCACGACTGCGCAATTGTCTGTTAAAGCGACGCAGTGCCGAATCGCAAAAACACCTTGGGTCATTTACCAGCGTATTGGTCCGGGTCTTAAGTGGTTAATCAGTGTCAAAACATCTTTAAACATTTCAGAAAAAAACTATTTTAATGTAACTATTACTTGCTATAAATAACATCTTACACAACAGTGTAAATTATTCAGTGGAACACAATTCTCATTACATGTAAAATAAAAAAAACTGAAACTTAGAGAACTGCATAATGAAAAATAAAATACAAATGATAATGACTTTAAATGGTACCTTCACAAGCAGCACAACATTCTCCAGCAAAAATATATGGATGAGAGCAGGTAGTAGAGCAGGACATGGCTTCACATTGCACTTCTCCCTCCTGGTAACATACATGAAAAGTTAATTTAATAATTAACTAATAATAGAAATACTCGGTGCTTCTTATGCACTATAGTATTTGAGTAATAAAATTATTTGAATCCTGTCCTTCCTAAAAACTGAATTTCAGGTATGAATATTGTTGCATAGTTACATTGATCCAGCACAATGCAATGTTAGTATACTGTACATATTCCATACCTTGCTGACCCCTGTAGAAGCAAATCATCACTGTAGTAGCCACTGCTACTACAGTGATCCTTATGTAGCGCCCCCTTACTTTCAGTATGGGCACTACGCCAAAGTTAGTGGGGAATGGGAGAGTTATTTTGCTCCCATTCATAATTGTGTTAAAGTTTGAGCTGCTGTCAATTTGGGACTGTTGGTGTTGGTCTCACCCCGGACGACAGGTGGCGCCAGAGGGGTTCTATCAGAGCTGCTTTTCCCCAGCAGCCAATTGGAGGAGTTTTTCCCTTACGGGGCATGCTGGGGAGGGGTATATCTGTGGCAGACACCATTTTTCTTGGTTCTTCGCAGGTTGCAGGTGCGGCACCCACCTTCAGGGTGTGCGCATCCAACGGGCCCTGGCGATATGGCCTACCAGGCCGGGGCCGCACGCTACGCGAAGTTCCATGTGGATGCTGAAAGGAGCCCCAGTGACTTACTGGGTCCTCATATTCACTAAAGATCCCAGGCTGGGTGCTGTTCGGTGGGTGATCGGCTTGAGGAGAACCCGGAGGCAGGTGATCCAATAGGGCTTGAACGAACCATCGGGGATCTGGTGACCGGGACTCTGACAGGTATACTTCAACTGTCAACCGGTGACCCTGACTGAATTTACTGGGAGGATTTGCTCAATCCATTTAGCGCATTCAAGTACTAGACCTGTAGCAGAGGTCCCTGAGTCAGGCCTGTGGCAGAGGTCTGCTCCTCCCAGCAATCTACAAAAGCAACACTTCGGCTGCCAGGCTTGTGGCAGGAGTCTGTCCAGAGGCACTTCACCCACTCTGGCTAGAGTGGGAACGAACTGCACTACTGCTGAAAGCAGGCTTGCTTTCTTCTGTATCCAAGGCCTTATACTGCAAATGTTCTTTTGCTTCATCAACCTTTCCTATCCTACCTCATGTTGATGTTGGTAATGTTGGGCCTTGAAATATAGCATTCAGAAAACCTACTCGCTGATTGGACATTCGCTCACTACTTTTACTCACTACCATCACCCCTGGAAAATACTACAAGGTAACTTAATACGCCGATCCCAAATCAACCAGCGGCTCCTGAGGGAGTATCACTACACTTGGAACACAAAAAGTGTAGCGCTAAAAATATGTGAGGAATAAGCATATAACACTGCAAAGCATCTTACAAAACATGAAGTGAAATAACATATGTAATAAGTGAACCGTCACATAAATTAATCACCAAGTGTTCAAACGATCATATCAATAGATATGAATAAAATGATTGACTCAAAGTGTCCAAACAAACGTAATGATGAGTGAAGGAGATTTTTGATAGCAGATCCACCACCAAAGAAAAAATAGGAGGCTTACCAAAAAGCGTGGACTCAACTAAGTTTACACCTAATGAGTCACTAAGGCTTAATGTGATGGTATCCGGACATCAACCTTCCATTGAGAAACAGGGATGGGTTTTTGAATAGGAACCAAATCTTCATGTAATAGATAAAGGGCCAAAAAATTGCAGTAGTACCAGGGCCGGTACATATGACTCTTCAATTCTTTGCAAGGGATCCAAAATGCTTCTTCTTACTGTACACACTCTCCAAACTCACAACTTCTCACCACGTTTCTCTCTCAGTCCACACACTTCCGGGCACTACACTTGCTCTCCTCTGGGTCCCTATTGCCCACTCAGCACAGGGAAAGCCTTGTTTTTTCTCAAAAAATACAAATGAAGGAGGTAAAGACTATGATGTCACTCCCAGGGCTCAAGTCCTGCGGGAACACGTGGGAACGGAGTCCCTGCACTTTTTTCACAGCAGGAACGCAGTTCCCTTTGCAGGACTAGAGCAGCCGAGCCGCCCGAGCCAATCCTTCACTAAGCGGCAATGCCCAGCTCGAGTCACTGTCAGGAGCAGGCGAACCTTAGTAATCCTTTATGTTACTGGCCGCTTCCTGTATATGGATTCATCAGGTAGTGTGCGGGTATTCTGTCACTTCCTCGATGCCGCAATGTCTCCTGGGAGCTTTTGTAATTGTTCCCAGGAGACATTGTGGAGGTCTACCACGAGTTATCCCGGGATTTAGAAAGAACTTACTAAGGTACAGTGGATCGAGAAAAAAAAACATGCGGTTTAGTAATTATGCATATTTACGTTTAATTTTTGGTGGGGGAGTGGATCTTGGGTGGGAGTTCCCCACTGCCCTGCCTATCTACCTCGTCCAATCAGAGAATGCTTTGCATTCATTGAGGAAAATTCAATATGTTCTCTGAATAGCACCTAGTGCTTAGAAGGTTATGAGGCGTACTGTAGTGGATCTGGCTATTACAGTGATTCTCCACTTTCACAGGGATTAGCCAGTTATGAAATATGCACACTTACATAGGTCCATGCTGGACCAATGTAACTATCCAAAAATATCTAAATCTGGAATTCAGCTTCGGCATAGTAATTCTCATATTCTGCATACCAATTAACCACTTAACCCCCAGACTATATTGCTGCCCAATGACCAGAGCACTTTTTGTGATTCACTGCGTTGCTTTAACTGACAATTGCACAGTCGTGCAACGTGGCTCCCAAACAAAATTGGCGTCCTTTTTTTCCTATAAATAGAGCTTTCTTTTGGTGGTATTTGATCATCTTGCGCTATAAACAATAGAGCGACTATAATAAATATCCGGAAAGGTGGGGTAGCAAACCCCGGGACTTTAAACGGTGTCCAAATCAATAAATAAACAAAGATTAAGAAAATATACAAAATTTATTATAATTTATACATACAAAGATTGACATAACAATGTTTTAAATAAAATAACCAAGTGATGGTCCATAACGAACCAATATGGCTCACACTAAGGGCCACTGAAGTCCCTATACTTGACTGTTGCCCAACATGTTTCGCCCAGGGCCGGGCTTCATCAGGGGCTTAGTACAGGGGAAGAAACTACAAAATAATAAAAAAGGGAGGTAAAGACTTTCTCCCTTTTTTATTATTATTATTTTGTAGTTTCTTCCCCTGTACTAAGCCCCTGATGAAGCCCGGCCCTGGGCGAAACATGTTGGGCAACAGTCAAGTATAGGGACTTCAGTGGCCCTTAGTGTGAGCCATATTGGTTCGTTATGGACCATCACTTGGTTATTTTATTTAAAACATTGTTATGTCAATCTTTGTATGTATAAATTATAATAAATTTTGTATATTTTCTTAATCTTTGTTTATTTATTGATTTGGACACCGTTTAAAGTCCCGGGGTTTGCTACCCCACCTTTCCCCACCTTTCCATTCATTATACTTTATGGGATGTGGTGTCCTTGATTGATATCTCCCTGCCTACATTTTATTTTATAATAAATATCCCCCAAAAATATATAAAAAACATTTTTTTTCCTCAGGTTAGGCAGATACGTATTCTTCTACATATTTTTCGTCCAGGAGAGCCGACCTGCTGCCGTAAAATGACGGCGGCAGGTCGGCAAGCAGTTTTTAATGGTTATAAAGGTCCTATCTTCCTGACTTGTTTTTCATAGGTGATCTTATGCCAGGAGATAGGAAATATCTTCATGTTCTGATCCCATATGGGTCGAAGGTTTTTTTTAAAAAATGTAAGGGTGGCAATTGGTGATCTGCATGCATGCATGCATGCAATGCAAGTGTATAGGACTGTGTGATGGCAGGGCCTGTGGAACCCAGATTCCCTTTGAAAAGGTTGGGAAACTCTTGTTTCAGCTCCCCATGCAACATGCAACTCTTATGTCTAAGTCACCCTGTGCCATCCTGGCACAGGGTGACTGAGAAAATATATCTTGGATTACTTAAAATGGGACAGTAATATGTATCCACAATATCTCGCAAAATATATGTAAAGACTATTCTTAGTTTGTTTGATTCTGAACAATACATGATCATTGAAAGAGCTGATCACATTGACCTCCGGAGATGGACTGTCTGCTCACCTGGGCTGCCTTAAGTGCAGTGTTAATTAACATGCTAATTATATAGTTGTCTGCTAAGTTGTTGCTAGAGGGGAGGGGGAGTATCCAGGAGCCAGCCCTACCTCGTTATCTAACCCCTTGTGTTAAAAGTGTATAAAAAGACTTATATTCTGGTTCTAATAAACAGTCCATGTTCAGCAACTAACCAAGTATTGTCTCGTTTTGTGCTTGTGAGAGGTTGGAATATCTGATATCTAGATTTAGACTAGGAGGAAGTGGTATATGACGAAAACACTCAAGCGGAGTGTGGGATGTTTCATTACAGGCTGCTTTTGAAGTGACTAGTCATTTCAGAATATACCAGGAACAGAAGTAGAGCACACAAACTGGAAGCAGTGAGCTAGTGGCACTGCTGCACTCTCTGTACAGCTTTATGGAGATACATAACTTATAAAGGACTGCACTGGGGTAAGTGTAACTTAAACTTTATATCTCCCTACCAGTGTCATTTCTAGTAGGGTTGTCCCGATACCGATATTAGTATCAGTATCGGGACCGATACTGAGCATTTGCGCGAGTACTTGTACTCACGTAAATGCTCCCGATGCTTTACCAATACTTTATTTTTTTATTGTTTTTGAGAGCGGGTGGAGAGGGGGTGGAGTGCTGGTGGAGAGGGGCCCAAAGAGCGTAGCAGAGCAGTCCTCGAGTATGGAGGGGAGGAGAGCTGCTGCCGCTGCCACTGCCGCCTAGTCCCCTAAGACAAAGCCAAGTCGTCGTCCCCCCCCGACATCTAGTTAATTTGCGCTTGGGGAACATAACAGGATTGGACGGGTGATCTGTCTATCAAAGTGCCTGGGCAAGGGGGACAAAGTGCACGAGGTGCGGGGGGAACACACAGCTATTCAAATGAAAGCTGTTATGTTCCCCAAGCGCAAATCAACTAGATGTCGGCAGCGGCGGGGGCTTGGCTTTCTCTTAGGGGACACAAGGCTGTATTTAGGGACATGGCTGCATTATGGACAAAGCTGCATCTAGGGACAAGGCTGCATTTAGGGACATGGCTGAATTTAGGGACAAAGCTGCATCTAGGGACAAAGCTGCATCTAGGGACAAGGCTGCATCTAGGGACAAAGCTGAATTTAGGGACAAGGCTGCATCTAGGGACAAGGCTGCATCTATGGACAAGGCTGCATTTAGGGACAAAGCTGAATTTAGGGACAAGGCTGCATCAAGGGACAAGGCTGTATCTAGGGACATGGCGGAATTTAGGGACATGGCTGCATTTAGGGACACAAGGCTGCATTTGGGGACACATGACTGCATTTAAAAAATAGTATCGGTAATCGGTATCGGCGAGTAAATAAAAAAAATATCTGTACTTGTACTCGGTCCTAAAAAAGTGGTATCGGGACAACCCTAATTTCTAGTAGAACATGCAGAATGGAACCTTGCAATTAAAATAAAATATGTTTACTCTATGGTTGATCTGAAGAGGATCAATTTTTCGCTGCTTTTTACTACAACATTTTGTAATGTAAAGCATTACACAGAATCCAAGAGAAATATCAGCTGTAAAATTCTCTTTACTTTCTCACCTGTATGATATGCAATAGCGAAAGGAAAGGGTTCATTTACTAAATGCAAATAGCATGCTCATTTTGTGATAAGTTGTTCCTTGCAAGGGAATATTCCACAGGCCTTAGTGAATGAAGAAAAAGCTCTGATGACCTCAATCAGCCAACCATGTGCAAGCAAATGTTCTGTTTTTTTGTTTTTTATTTGTACATGTTTGGGTATTCTTTGTGAAATTTCACCACATTCACTAAGCTCTGGGGAAAATTCCCTTGCAAAGTGCAACTTCTATTACATAGTGAACAATCTATATGAATTTGGTAAATTCACTCTGCAATAAGTGCATTCAACCATTACGTGTTCAAGTCAACTTAGCAAATCTACAAGCATTACATTTGGGTCTTGTCCATTTTCTGTTGTTCCATCCTTATCTTTATTGAAGCTGGGTCTGCTTACCTGGCAGGTGCACTGAGTGCAGGGCTCGCTTTCCAGTGAAAATGTCTGATGATTTAGCACTTTCCTCCCTTCATATGTGCAGTCTGCAGTGAGTGACACAAATATTAGTATATGTAGAAGTTCACAACTAAGAGAAAGATTTGTCAAGTTCCTACCTCGGCACACAGGACAGCACTCTCCCTCATCATGGAAGGGGTAGGTACAATTTGGGGCACATTCAATGGGAGAGCAGGCTACTGTGCCCATCTGCAAATTAAAAAAAACAGTATCTAAGGAAAGATATATGATCACACATACTTCAGTGTGTTACATGCCAAGATAATTTGTCAATCTGGTGTTTTTTCAAACTAGTCACTAGAAACATATACAGCATTACCATAGCATAGCCTAGATTTTTTTATTTTTTTGCAAGTATGGATCCTTTAAGGAGCAACATTATAAAGGAACCACACTTACAATTTTTATCAGCTACGGTAATGTAACAACTGCCACTATTTAACTCTTCAATTAAAAAAGCCTGGCCACAATGCTCATACTGTACCTGTTTTGAGCCAGTGCCACAACAAGGTTGATTTACTAAAGGCAAATAGACTGTGTACTTTGCATGTGTAGTTGCTCCAGAGCTTAAAAAAAAGAGATAAAGCTTAATTTTACAAAAAACACCCAATCACATGCAAGGGGGGGGGGGGAATATTTTGGCTTGCACATTGTGGAGGTCAGCAAAGTTTCTCCTGATTTACTAAGCTCTGGAGCAACTGCACTGGCCAGTCTATTTGGAGGCCAACAATGCCTTCAAATGTCTATTGGTATACAGTGTATCCGAAAATGGTAAGAGTACAGAACAACTGCAAACCTACCAAGACATGGCCGTCCACCTAAACTGACAGACTGGACAAGGAGAGCATTAATTGGAGAAGCAGCCAAGAGGCCCATGGTAACTCTGGAGGAGCTGCAGAGATCCAGAGCTGGGAGAATCTGTCCACAGGACAACTATTAGTTGTGCACTCCACAAATCTGACCTTTTTTGAAGAGTGGTAAGAAGAAAGCTATTGTTGAAAAAAGCCTTAAGAAGTCCCATTTGCAGTTTGCAAGAAGTCATATGGGGAACACAGCAAACATGTGGAAGAAGGAGCTCTGGTCAGATGAGACCAAAGTTGAACATTTTGGCCTAAAAGCAAAACGCTATGTGTGACAGCAAACTAACACACCACATCACCCTGAACACACCATCCCCACTGTGAAACATGGTGGTGGAAGCATCATGTTGTGGGGATGCTTTTCTTTGTCAGTGAGAGGGAAGCTAATCAGAATTAATGGGAAGATGGATGGAGCAAAATACAGGGCAATCATAGAAGAAAACCTGTTAAAGTCTACAAAAGACTTGAGACTGGGGCGGAGATTCACCTTCCAGCAGGACAACGACCCTAAACATACAGCCAGAGCTACAATGGAATGGTTAAGATCAAAACATATCCATGTGTTAGAATGACCCAGTCAAAGTCCAGACCTAAATCCAATTAAGAATCTGTGTCAAGACTTGAAAATTGCTCTCCATCCAATCTGACAGACCTTGAGCTATTTTTCAAAGAAGAATGGGCAAACATGTAAATCTCTAGATGTGCAAAGCTGGTAGAGACATCCCCAAAAAACCTGCAGCTGTAATTGCAGTGAAATGTGGTTCTACAGAGTATTGACTCATTTGAAAACCATTTATCATTTTATTTCCACTTCACAATTATATGCCACTTTGTGTTGGTCTATCACATAAAACATTTACCTTTTTGGGTTGTAACGTGATAACATTTGGAAAATGTCAAGGGGTGTGAATACTTTTTCAAGGCACTGTAGGTTACTATATTTATGTTCCTACCCGCTTTGATTGAATTAATTTTGTTGCACAGATTCAGGCACAGTTGGCAGTAATTTAAAGTGGATGTAAATTCACTCTCATCCTTTCTAAACTACTGCCATAGTGCTGATCTATAAGGATATAGATGCCTCCTGCATGTATCCTTACCTGTCAAATGTCTCCCCTCTGTCTGTTATAAGAACTGAAAAATTGCAGATTCTGTGGGTGGATCTGTTGTCTGGAGCTCTGTGGGTGGAGTCGTGATGTCAGTAGACTCCCCGCCCTCCTCTACACTCCCCTTGTCAACATGCATTTTTCCTGTGTATTCCTTACACTAAATTCTGCTATGATCACTAACATCCAGTCAAAATCCAGAAAAGTAAACACATGAATTCAGAAAAGGAGTTGGGATGTAAAAATAATGCCTGTCTCCAGGCTAGTGCATGAGATATTTAAATAACCTGTCACTCACAGCAAGGGGACGGAACGGACAAAGGTTTTTCTCTGTGAGTCCGTTTTATTTCACTGAACACTAAAAGAGGATTGCTCAGAGCTGGATTAACTCTGTGTGGCAAGACTGGGCACAGATGGTAGGAAATCTTATGCATTTTTGATGGTATTGTATTTTGGCTACTGGTATTGGCAATAGTGTGTGTGTGTGTGTGTATATATATATATATATATATATATATATATATACACACATACATATATACAGTATATGTAGCCATTAGGGCCAGGGTTCGGATTGGATTTACAATATGGGATTATGTGGAGGTTAGGAGTAAACCGGAGAATAATATACTTTCAGGTGTCATAAATACGTTTTAAAGTGTATTAAGCATTTTTTGCACACAATAAAATGATTTCATGCCTAAATTTGTAATGGTGGAACTCCTGCGCAAAATTAACCAAGACAATTTTTAGATGCCAGAACCTAACATACTAACCTGTTAGCTGGAAAAACAGTGACATAGTAAGTAAAGCTGAATAAAATGTCACCTAATGCTGGCCAGCAGGCTGGATGAAAAAAATAAAAAGAGTCCTCTATTCATACAAATGCGGTGGAGGTGGAACCTTTCCCCACTGAGTCATTGTAATCTGATAGCGGCACCCAGTGCTTTCAGAATACACTGATCAGCGGCTGCAGCCACTGATGGCCAAAGGTTCCTTAACATTGCAGTTTGGAAGAAGTTGATCAAATGACAACCACACATGGGGGTGGCCACACGCTGATTGAAATTCATCCAGAACCTTCTAAACTGGCCAAATTTCGATCAGTGTATGGCCAGGTGAAACTCAGCCTACTCTCAGGCCTCGTACACACGAGCAGACAGATTTGTTCAAATCTGTCCGTCCGACAGATTTGAACAAATCTGTCTGCTGGGATTTTGGTTTGCTCGCGTGTACACACGAGCAAACCAAAATCCCCGCCAGCAGAGAGCGCGCTGACGTGTCGGTGACGTGGCGGTGACGTTGACGCCGCCACGTCACCGCACCAGGAAGTAAAACACTTCCGCGAATGTGCCGAATCCATTCGGCGGCGGTGCGGCGGCGGTGCGGCGGCGGTGCGGGACGACATGTCTGCTGGTAAGTGTACTAACCAGCAGACATGTCGGGCGGACGGATTCCCACCCGATAGATTTCAAAGCATGCTTTGAAATCTGTCGGGTGGCCAAATCCGTCGACTCGGCCGTACACACGACCGTTTCCAGCGGACAGATTTGATCGTGTGTACGAGGCCTCACACTAATACTGCGGAATGCTGTTACTCTAGAGCTACGTGTGCAGTTAAATCTTTTTAGCAATAAAATATTTAACTACTGAGTTAACATCACCTCATTTTTCTTTTATTGGTTGAACTAGATGGACTTGTTTTTTTTTAAATCATACTAGGTAACAGTATATTGATTTTAGAGTACTGCAAGTTAGGTTACTGCCAGCATGGAGCTAATAGCTATATATGGCTCATGAAGCCCGAGTCTTAGTGGTCCCTGCTGATGGGATTTGGGAAAATGCAGCAGCCAATCCACAAAAACTGGTCTCCCAAACACCCCCTTACCAGGCAGATGCAGGTGAGGCATGGATCTGAAGTAGATGGAAAGCTCTCGTTATTTCTGTATGTTCTTCGCCCGTATGAGCAACCTTCAAGATATCAGGCATGAATTATAACACAGTACTAAAGGGGTTCCCAGCACACTTTCAAGCTAGACAGCAAAAAGCAAATAGTTAACTAATCGTGTTTAGCTACTTGGGTTAAACAGATATTTTCATTGCATACATTTTCAAATACATAGGAAAGCCACACTTCTGCATCAATGCACCTCTGATAAGCGTGATCTCTAAATCTAAACGATCTACGTTTACAAACTGTAGGACAAATAGCAATGCAGAAACAGAAAGCAGGTGCATCTGGAGTAGGATTGCCACATCATCCCTTTAATCCATATTAATTACCCATGTTCTGTGGCTAATTAAGGTGGTAATAAAACTCACTTGGTGCATTATCTGCATTAAATCAGTCTCAGAACCTTTGTAATTAAAGCCGTGTTCCAGCCCATTTTTTTTTTTTTTTAAAGTCAGCAGCTACAAACACTGTAGTGTGCCCGTGCCACCATACCAACTAAGGGAAACCGGCAGTGGAGCCTTGCGGTTTTACTGCCAGTTTCCTACTGCACATGTGCAAGTCGAGTGGCACTTTGTGAATGGCCAGCTTGTCTTCTGGGACACACACCGATCCCAGAATACAACAAGGGAGCTCGCCACATAAGAGGACGTGAAGACATGGGCCGTGGCCTGGCTGGATCGAAGGTACACTCAGTACTTCCAAAAAGGTAAGTAGGAAAAAGAAAAAATATATATATCCAAAAACGAGATGTTGAGAGGTGGTCTTTAGTTTAAGACCAAAATGTGGAGGTAGAGGGCGCTAGTGAGATTACAACACCTGTGATGAATAGGTCCTGACAACTGGGACACCCGGGTGGGAGATCCTCAGTCACAGCATAATTAAAAACACTTAATGATACAAAAAGCCCAATAAGATCTATGCACGGAGGCATAGAGCCAATATGAATAGAAGTGAACAAAAAATTGTTAGTGACCAAAAAATTAGTCCAAGTGAATCTAAGTAACGTCTTGTGTGCTAATAAATTAGAAAGTTTCAGCAAAGGATAGTTCGTAGGAGATACTTGATAGAATGCCTCAATTCGCCCTCTGATCCCTCCTGTATTGATTTGTATTGTGAATGTACTGTCTTCCCTAATGTAAAGCGCTGCGTAAACTGTTGGCGCTATATAAATCCTGTATAATAATAATAATAATAATTCGTGTTCACATAGATGATCCCAACAATATGAGGCTAAAACCACCTAGAAGTCTTCACCCGAAGTGCTCTTAAGGGGACATGCGCTTACCAGAGACTGTGGACTACTTTAATTAAAAAGTAAGTCTGCTGAGCTTGGACAGGTTGAAGTGCCTGTGTCACTCTCAATCGGATGCTGAGCCTAGCCCTTAGCTGTAGCAGCGGTGTCAGAAACTGTGGTATCAGCAGTATCTCGGATCCCAATTGTAAAAAGAGAAAGGGGGGACATTTAATGTTCCAAAAATTTTTTTGGCAATTAATTTCAAATATGGTTTTGAATAATTCAATGCTCTCACTCAATGAGTGCATAACCAAGCACACATCCATCCAGTTTTGAGTATGGTGTGTTTTTATTTTGTGGACGCCTATTAATACGATCGTTTCCTATGGTCAGACACGCCCCCCTGATGACATTTTTACAACGAAACATATGTCGGCGGCTTTAGTCTGACAACACAGCTCCAGCTGATCCTCTTACTGGTCTCTGCAGCCCTACTCCTGACTACACGCTCCACGGCATCTTGCCCAGCCGAGGGAAGGTTCAGGGTGACACGCACACAGTCCTAGTGCCGGGCAGGCACATCTTCAAGTAAGAGGCCACTCAGCCTATTTGTTTTTAGTATTTTAATAAAAGGTTTTACACTATCAGTCCCCCCTTTCTCTTTTTGAATGAATGAATGAATGAAAAACTTATATAGCGCGGCACATGCGAACCAAATCGCCTCTGGGCGCTTGTTGTATCAGTCTCTCTTGACATCAAAAGAGCAGAGTTTTAATCCGTCTTCTGAAGGTCAGGTGGTTTTTGCAATTGGGATCCGAGATACCGCTGATACCACAGTTTCTGACACCGCTGCTACAGCTAAGGGCTAGGCTCCGCATCCGATTGAGAGTGACACTTCAACCTGTCCAAGCTCAGCAGACTTACTTTTTAATTAAAGTAGTCCACAGTCTCTGGTAAGCGCATGTCCCCTTAAGAGCACTTTATATTGTTGGGATCATCTATGTGAACACGAATTGAGGCATTCTATCAAGTATCTCCTACGAACTATGCTCTGCTGAAACTTTCTAATTTATTAGCACACAAGACGTTACTTAGATTCACTTGGACTATTTTTTTGGTCACTAACAATTTTTTGTTCACTTCTATCCATATTGGCAATTCACAAAGCTTTATTTTCAGATTGCGAGTGTTATTTTAATGATTTTGCACGTTATTGAAGCTAGTTAAATTCACTAAACGATTTAACGCTCTGAAAAATCATCAAATAACGTTTCCCTACACAGAAACGATATTTTAAGGTGTGGATCCTTATTAAAGAGTCAAATCGTTATTTTAAAGATTCAAATCGTTATTTTAAAGATTCAAATCGTTATTTTAAAGATTCAAATCGTTATTTTAAAGATTCAAATCGTTAAATATGTACAGAAGTGCAATTCACAAAGATTTTTTGGACAGTTATCAATCGTTAAGCAATCGTTAAATTAACACCTCCCTCAGGGTGGCGTTATGACATTTCCCAGGCGATATTTTGTTGTTAGAGGAAGCTTTTGGCGATTTTTGTAGTGTAGTGTAGTGTTGGGCAAGCTAGAACCGTGCTCTATTTGAACTTAAAATTATCCAGAGGCGAAGAAGAACACGTTAGAATGTTGTTCAGATTTATAAATGTGTATTCCGTTCACATACTATTTTGGATGACTTTTCTGAAACCCAGGTGATAGCTAAATTCCGATTATCATCTCCCATGATTTATTCTCTGTATGAGGAAATACACATGGCTTTAGAAAAGCACACACTAGAAGTTAAGCACATCACATGCTCAATCTCCATGTGTATTGCTTGTGTCTCTCTCTCTCTCTGTATCTGTTCTTTTCCACATGCAGCTGTTCTCCTCCCCTTCTGCTCCCAGAATGCATCTCTCCAGCATTATTTAACGATCTTAAGAGTTATTTTAACGTCCCGAATCTTAATAATAACGTCTGAGTAGTTAGAATAACGTTTGGATAAAGAGTCAGTTGAAAACCATAACGACTGTGTTAAATAACGATTATAGCTTTCGTGAATACCATGTTTGCTAGCGTTAAATAAGGAGTGCTAATTTAACACCTGAAGAAAACCAATAACGTTTCTCTTTGTGAATTGACCCCTATGCCTCCGTGCATAGATCTTATTGGGCTTTTTGTATGATGCTGAACATGTGATCCTTTATGACACCTGCCATTGGATGGTTTGATAGTTTGGTTGAGAGCACAACACATGTGAACAGCTAGCATTTCCGGCATGCCGGAAATGTTAACTGTTTTTTGAAACTATCAATTCAATGGGTTTACTTCCGCTTTAATTATCCTGTGACTGAGGATCTCCCACCCGGGTGTCCCAGTTGTCAGGACCTATTCATCACAGGTGTTGTACTCTCACTAGCGCTCTCTACCTTAACCTTTCGTATTGCTTTATATCTATATTCACATATATATATTTCTATCAGAGGAGCTGCTTGTTTATATATGGTTTGTAATTTAACCACAGTGAAATTAATATTGGTTCACTTTTTTATCATTTTGGCAGGGAAATACACTCCAATTTTCCATTTAGTTTAAGACCACCTCTCAAAAATGGGTGGAACTCCGCTTTAATATGTGTCCTGGATTAGAGATGTGGCAATCCTAATCTGAAAAAATTCAGCATGCATCAGAAGCCCAGACATCACCTTTACAAGGCAGCTGAGGACTTCCAGCGTGTGTCTGAACCCAAATCGTACAAAGCAAATATGGCAACTGCTTTGATCTGTAATCAGTTATTAACACATATGTTCAAACAAAAAGCACTGAAGAGCCGATTGTATTTTCAGCTAAATACATTACAGATGAAAAAGACATAAGGTGCTCATTTTCTTACAGTTATTTTTTTCTAAACCAACCACAATAGAGCAAAAAATCATGTCCATTACCAGCAACTGAGGCGTGTGACCTCTGTTCACTCTGGGGAAGCAGTGGTTTCTCTGCAGAGGTCTGACATACCTCCCTGCTAAATTAGAGCATGCACCCTCCACTGAGCAGGAAGCACAAGCTTTGCTGATTGCAGAGCTATTAGACTGACTTAGCCGGGGGAGTCAGGCTTCTGCAAACAACACAGCAAAGGTCCTACTCTGCAGTATGCTAGAAGGAAAGGGCTTTTCTACTCTGTGGCTGCTTTGTCAAGATAATGAGCTTGAGGTGGCAGAGTAAGGTCCTGTTTGTAGCCACCCTGCCATAAACAGGAATATCTTGTTAAATTTAGTCTGCATGGCTACAGTTACCTGCTGAGCAGTCAGGGCAGCACTGTCCTGGCACACTGATTGGATGGGGACAAGTCTCCACGCAGTCTGTTTTCTTACACACAATGGTGCTGTCTGCCTAAATGAAACAATAGTAGATATAGTTATCAGATATTGTGAGCTTTAATGAAACCTGTGTAGCACTGCCCCCTTAGGGGCTGCTGGTAATAACTGTTTTTTCCCTAAAAGTACAGAGGCTGCCCACCACCACAAGCACCAGTCCATTCACACCGGATCCAATAACACTGTCCAGTGGATGTCTTTTGTTACCATTTATTGCTTGAATAAACTTTAACAGGAGAGGGGTTTTGGGTCACAGATACTCCAAAATTATCAATAGCAATAATGGGAGGACAAACTTCCCACTAATCTTCTTACAGCAGCCTTTCCTGGAGGTGAAAGGTAATGGCCAGTATATCTAGGAATGGAATCTAGAATGCATGACCGCACAATCGCCAGTTGAGCTAACGCTGTGCCAAACAGCAAAAAAAATGGTCTGGTCATGAAGGGGGAGTAAAATCTTCCAGAGCTGAAGTGGTTAACATGTATTGTTTATTTTGACCATACTGTGGATGCAGAGCAGCTTACCCTCTTATTTGGAGTGGGCTACCTGTGCTTTCCTATAGAGTTCTATTAGGTCCTGTGTGAAAGCGCACCAAAGGTGCAGCATGCAGGAGCTTTGGTGCACTTTCAGAAAGCACACCAAAACCACGGAACACAATATAACTCTATGGGAAAATACAACAAACCCACTCCAAACATGCAGGTAAGTTGCGATGCATTCACGGTGCAGTCAAACTGTATCGGATCAGTCTGAAAGCAGCCTGAAGAGAAGAGGATGTGCTTGTAATTCCAATCAGTATGGGTGACAACACTACATCTCTGTGTGATACAGTGCAGTGAATGAGGGTTGTCACGCGAAGGACAGGAAGGGTGGGAATTTATTGGCAAGATCACCAGATGAAAATAAAGTAAAAAAAATACACAGCCACCACTCATATTATTGCAGAAGCTCAATCATGACGTGTTCTCTTTAAATTAGATAGGTATGTTTTTGAAACATGAATTATACCTGACAAATGCAGATTGAACACGGATCCCCAGGAGACCAGATCTGACCAACTGGAATCTCAATTCCATTGTCATCAAATGGACATCCTAAAATATGAAAACAACATTTTTTTAATCAAATATTCTGTATACAGTAACTCTACCAGTTTTGGGTGAAGCAGCACGGGTTTTATCCCCTTATCATGCCTTTGGAGCTTTTCTGTAGACCTAGTAGACAAGTGTTCCCCACACCCTGCTGCTGAGATAGGGTTGCCACCTCACCCATTTAAAACCAAATAGATACAGTATTAATTACACAGGTTCTGTGGCTGATTAAGGTGATAATTAAACTCACTTGGTGCCTTATCTGCATTCAATTAGCTGTAGCATGCACAGAAACATCTGAACTCTGCCATTTTGAGGGATGCCCACTTACTTTTGGTCATATAACAGATGTGGTACAGTATAGCCTTCATAGGAATACAAGGATAATGTCCTTCCATAGGAAACAAAAGCAGGTCAGTTCTAAGCATAGCGTTGCAACCTCATCCCTTTAAACCCAAAAACATATGAATTACACAGGTTCTGGTTTAAAGGGATGAGGTTGAAACCCTATGCTGAGAACTGACCTGCTTTTGTTCCATATGGAAGGACATTATCCTTATATTCCTATGAAGGCTATACTGTACCACATAGTCAAACATTTGGAGATAAATGACTGTTACATCTACTATATGACCAAATGTAAGTGAGCATCCCTCAAAATAACAAAATTCAGATGTTTCTGTTCATGCTACAGCATACAAAGACATATTACAAAATTGTATACTGTCAACCTAGTGGCAACAGTTTAGGGAAGGCACTTTTCTGTTCCAGCACGACTGTGCTCCCGTGCACAAAGCCAGAACAATATGGAGGAACTCAAGTGGCCTGCACAGAGCCCTGTACTCTTACCTATTGAATTAACTGAAATGTTGATTGTGAGTAGGGATGATCTCCGGCATGTTCGC
Organism: Rana kukunoris; assembly: GCA_029574335.1. NCBI lineage: Eukaryota > Metazoa > Chordata > Amphibia > Anura > Ranidae > Rana > Rana kukunoris. Next base: position 200,854,864 of record CM056059.1, on the reverse strand, counting down.
ACAGTCCACGTGCAGAGCCCACCAGGAAGTCTGCACGGCGCTGCGCTAATCACAAGCAGGGAGACATTGTCCCAATGCTTGGCTGCAGAGATCGGGAAATGTCTCCCTGCCTGTGGTTAGTGCAGCGCCGTGCAGACTTCCTGGCGGGCTCTGCACATGGACTGTGCAAACACGCCAAAGCTCATCCCTAATTGCGAGCCAAGTCTTCTCCAACATCAATCAGTATATGATTTTACAAATGCTGAATGGCCACAAATTCCCACAGACACACTCCAAAATCTTGTGAAAAGCCTTCTCAAAGGTGTGGAAATATTATAGCTTGGGGAAAAGGGGAGATACCCCAATTATTGCACTTGTTTTTAAAATGTGATGTCCAGCAAGGTTTCTTTCTAATTTACGGATGGTACCCACCCCTACTTGTTTAACCATTTAATCGAGGCAATACCCCTTAATCTCCAAGTTCAAATAGGTGTCATATTCAGGTTCTCACAAACCTCTTGCCATATAGTGGAATTCCTTAAGATCCAGTCACATATGCATCAGCCCCTGCCGCTCCTCTGAAAATAAATCCACGGTGGATCACTTATAAGAGGCATTGACATGGCCATGATTTAACCCTATAAATGCTGCACCAGCATGCCGCAATCATGTGCATTTGTGACATGGATCCATAGACTTGCACAGGTTGCGTTTCAGCTGCTGTAACGCTTGCCAAGTGCAACCTACTGTTAATTTTTGGGGTGCCTGTGAAGCATAGCCTCATGGCAATGGTGTGTGTACAGCCCTGAGCAGCTGCATCTCAGTGCCAGGTGGGTGGCTGGAGACAATAAAATCGTGACTCAACCAACTGGTTTTACCATCCCCTGGCCGCACATGTTAAGGAAGCCTAGGCCAGCTGCATCTGAAAATGTAAGATGATTCACAATTTATAGAACTCCATCTTTCCATACCCTTTAAAAGCTGACCCAAACTAACTATCTCTTAGTCGCTCAGAGCAAGCAATGTATTGTAGCAATGAATACAAAGCTTTCTCTGATTGGGTCTGATGATGTCACAACCTCTGCCAATCAGAGGAAGCTTTGACTTCATTGCTAGAATATATTGCTTGCTCTGAGCAGGTGAGCGCCACTGTGGTAGACTCTTCTCCATTACGTATATAAGAAAGGAAGTCTCAGCTCTCACCTGGAACACCGGGCTGCAGCTACATACAGTTTATACAGTACATCAAGCGGCCTCACAAGTTAGTGAGGGACATAGTTTGTTTGGGCCATCTTGGTCCAAACAAACTATGTAAAGTGTGTGGAAAGATGGAGTATGTATATGGAATATGTATAACAAAGCCAGGATAGCTATAGTGTCACGCACCTGTACTTGGTGATGGCTGCTGACACTTGAAGCAGCATTGTCCAGTTTCCAGCACCCAGTCCTCTCTTGGGCACTCAAGACTGGGACATGGGAGAAAGGAGCATTCTACAACTCCATTCTAAAAAAAATAAATACGTATGCACAAAGCAGAGTATTCAGATAACTTTTACTGGGGGAATGTCTACATGACTATATAGCATTGCATGATTGTAAAAATTTGACAGCGAAGCATAGATTTTAAAAGTAAACAACAATATTTACAACAAAAAATACAAAAGTGGAGAAAGAATTGGGAGCCCTACAGACCTGACACAGACATGATGTGCATCCATTTTCATCACGGCTAAATGTGGCACCATGAGGATAAATATTACCTTGGAATTCACAGCCATCTGGAGGTAAACAAAGTTTTACATTTTTTCAGACAGGTAGCCAAAAAAACTGAATTGAAAAATTAAAAGTGGTAGCAAAATAAAGAGTCACCTGGATTGAACCATAGAAACTCGTATTGGTTGTAATTTTGTCCTAATTGGGTTCTCTATTTTTAGATAACAGATGTTACAAAATAAGGAGAAGCCAAAACACGTATAAAGCTGAATGAACTCCACTTAGATTAACCTGTAGAACAGTACCCGCTTGGCGACCGCACACTATAGGTTTACTGCTATAGGGCAAGCTGGCTGCGCAGAATCATGTGTATATATATATGCAATTCTGCTTTTGTAGGGGGGGGGGGGGCGCACCGGTTGTGCTGTGATTCATCACAGCACAAGCTGATTAGTGGGTGTTGGCAAATGGATGACCGCAAGCACCCGCTGATTGGCAAGGATGAACATCCCTTAGTGAAAGCACCACACAGTACACACACAAACACTGGCTAGGCACACATTTAAACCTTTGATCGCCCCATATTTTATTTTTATTTTTTTTAACAGGGACGCCCTAGATGTTTAACCCTTTCCCAGCCAATGTCATTATTACAGTGATGGTGTATATGTTTAGCACTGATAACTGTATTAGTGTCACTGGTTCCCAGAAAGTGTCAGTGTCAGATTTCCCGCCAAACTATCGCAGTCCCACTATAAGTTGCTGATCGCCGGCATTACTAGTGTAATTCCATTATACATACTGTATCTACCTTGGCTAAGTCTAGCCTTTGTACGGTACCACAAAAGTCCAAAATAGCCTCAAACCACTTCTTTCTCTGGATGAAAACTATAGTAGGTTTTGGTCATTTTATTTTTATTGTACTCGCTAACAGAAATATTCGTTATCTCTATAATATCTTTATTGCACTCATAGCCAATCAATATAGGGTTCAGTGTGTGTTGTGCATGCTGGCCTGTCTAATAAGACACTGACTGCTCCTGTAAGATCTAGATGGTGTCAATTCTACAGGGAGTGGAGGAGGTCGTCCCTCCTTAATCCTCATACACACGCATGGTTTTCTCAGCAAGAACCAGCAAGAAAACTGCTGGCAGAGCTTTCTTGCCAAGTAAACTGTGCGTGTGCTTTGAGGTTTCTCGTCAAGAAAACTGCCCATCTGCTCTATATTTTCTCGTTGTGATTCTCGGCAGTGTTTTCCTGCCGAGAAACCCGAGCGTCTGTATACTTACCTGTTGCCGTGAAAAACCCACGCATGCTTGAAATGACTTTGACGCATGCGCGGTAGCTTCCAAGGGATAGGTAGGGTGTAGCAAGATGGCGGTGACAGCATCGAGGGTGACGAGCGCAAGCTAGTCGTAGTCGATGACGTCACGGCAGTTCTTATGAATGGAGTGTCTGTACACGCGGCCGGCAAGAAATTATTGCCAAGAATCTCATCAGGAAAAACAAAGTTTTTTTCCTGACAAGATTCTGGACCGTGTGTACAGGGCTTTAGAGTCATTTAACTGACTCATTTAGCTGTTTGTATAGCACAAGGTTCTGATATTCAGATCTGTTGTCAAAGCAAGGCAATCACCCGCTTTTTGATACTTTGGACTACCAGACTTGCACCTGCAAAAGGGTAAATATGAGATATGTACAGTATATGAAACATTTTATACTTACCTAACCTAAAAAAAACTGGTAGCCAGGGTTTTTTTTAACAGAAGAGACCCTAGTTGTCTCTTCTATCATAAATGCCTCTCCTGGGCGGCCTGTCAATGGTAAAGTAATCTCGGCCTCACTTGTGCAGCTCAGGCCACATTCATGGCACCCGCTGTGTGCTCTGGTGATGTGACTGCAGTACAGACGCACAGGATTGACATAATCCTGTCCCGGCCATTCAAATGGCCGGAGAGAGTGAAGCAGGAAGGAAGACCAGGTGATGATGGAAGTGCCCATATCCAGCTGGAGAGGTGACAGTGCAGTACTGTCCAAGGGGTCCAGATTTTTAGGAATCAGTCATGCTTGTCTTTTAATATGGCCATCAATTTTTCATTACCACTATTTCATTCAAGTGGGATTAAACTTCCTGGAAATTAACCTCGTTAGCAGTATTCCCGAGTGTAGCTCGTGGTGAATTTTCAGTACCAAAAGCGGTAACCCCGAGCCACACTCAGGATCCCATCACAGCATCCAGGAAAAGTTCCTTACCTTGTCCCCAGGATCCTGCGTTGTCTCCCCGCTGTGTGTGCGAGCCGTGTCCTCCACTCAATTTATCACAGTGCTGAGCTACATTCCCTGCGAGCATCGTGATGAACGTGGACAGAGCCTAGCGCCAAATTCAAATAGTTAAAAACACATTACACATACAGTACACTGTAATCTTACAGATTACATTACTGTATCAAATTATTGCACATCCCTTTTGTCCCTAGTGGTTTGTCCAGTGCCTTGCATGCAGTTTTATATGATATATCCTGTTCTTTCTGCCTGGAAACTGGAGATTGTCCATAGCAACCAAAAAGTGTCCCTTTAGGTCAAAAGTGCTATTAGACTAGCTAGGAAACAGCGATAATAAATTAGAATCACTAAGAATTGAGCTATAGTGATTTATGAGGAAATTCATCATCAAACACTGACAACTGAGCAAATTTCTGTGTTTTTGATTTGATGACATTATTGAATAATTGTTATTATTTGTTATAAATATTTATAGTGTTTTATTATATTACAATTTATGATTTTGTGTTTCAAACTTTATCATACCCGGGATGTCTACTAGACTCTTGTTTGGACAGATTTACGTGTTTTATTCCTAAGAATTACAGACCTACAATATAAAACGCCAAATTTCCATGCAAAACATTGTACCGCTTTGAGCATCAAAAATCTGACATAATCATACAGCCAGGTAGATTAAGCGCAGGAGATTTCCAGGAGTAAGCAATTCGTTTGTTTGGCAGCAGTAAAGATAAAGGCAATAAGTTTGGCCAGTTTGTGGCGTACCACCTCAATGGGTTTATTAAGGAAGGCCTTAAAGGGTCACTAAAGGAAAAACATTTTTTTGCTGAAATGAATATTTACTGGGTATAGAGACATAAAAGTTAACTGATTCCTTTTCAAAATGATTAAAAATAGATAAAAATCAATCATATAATGTGCCTGCAGGTTAGTTTCACTTTTGAACTGGCTTCATGTTTCTGTGAAGTAGAAATAGACACAAAGAACAAAAACAAACAAATCCAGGGCAGTGTTTTGTTTTTAAAATGAATCTGATTGGTTCTGGGAAGTTTTAGACACACAGTAATGACAGCTCAGACCACCGTGAGAAAGCTCCCAGTATGGTGGTTATAAGGAAACAGACAAACAGGAAGTGTGGAGAACAGAGCAGGATTACAGCAACTTCAAAGCAAAAATGAACAATAAGGACATGAAACCAGTACTGCAGTAAGGTAAAGGAAGCTATTTAGCTAAAAAAAATAATTCCTTTAGTGATCCTTTAACTAGGTTTAAAACATGTATTTTTTAATCCTGAACATTATACATAAATAAAAAATGTACATTCTCTTAAGCCTTTGCACATGCAATCTGAAACTTGGAATTGTGGCATGGCTGTAAGAGAAAGTAAATTATATATATATATATCCTAGATGATACACATTAGGATTGTAATGTAATATTAAAAACTAACTTTGCATTTAAATCTTCAGAATAAATAAACTGCCAAACTTTTCATATGTCAATCCCTTGCAGCCTGACAGTCCAGGGGCATTATATACACTGTTCTGTCGAAGTTCCCGAGAGTTGCGGAACGAAACATGTAAACTCGTGGGGTACAGAGACCCCCCCCCCCCCAAAAACATATCCTATCCTTGCTATCTTTCCCTTTGCCAGCTCGGTGATACTAGCACCTGAAGCCTTCATTCAAACTACCTGAGGGATATCACATGGAGACATGAATAATATATAGTGACGACAAGTACTACGCTCTACATTGAGCTACTTTGTGGACTGGAGACTGAAGATTTTTTATTTCCTTTTGGGACATTGGCACTAAGGCCTCTTTCACACGGAGCGGTCCGTTTTTCGGTCCGCTCTGTGTGTGTCCGTCGGCTCAGCGGGGGGTCCCGCTCAGCTGTCGGCGGACAGGGCGGACCCCGCACACTGTGCAGGGACCGCCCTGTCTCTCCTCCGCTATCCCCTATGGGGAATCGGATGGAAACGGACCGTCTGTCCGTTTGCATCCGATCCGATCCACCGGACGGAAGAAAAATAGGGTTTTCTTCTCTCCGCAAAACGGATCCAGACGGACGCGGATCGTAGACGGAAGTTAGCGGATGCATCATCCGCTAACGAATCCGCTCCCTTAGGGAGACATTACAAGTCCGTAAACGGACTTGTAATTAGCGGACCGTTCGTCCGCTCATGTGAAAGGGGCCTAAAAATTATCATTAGAGACACTGGACATCAATCATTGTCCTCTATTGGATATAAGATCCCACTATCATCTCACCGGATAAAGCACTTTTCATAATGAGCAGTGCTTCAGGTACTGTGGAGACACACGGATGGATGGTTTGGCTGCAAACCCCTTGAGCATATGTGTGATCATAGACTGGATGGAATAGCTACAACCTCGAGCTATTGTTTGACAACAAACAGTGAGCAAATCTTTGTGTTACACTGTTGTGAAACATTGTTGTTAACACTGCCACTTACAGCCATCACATTACTTGTCTAATCACCTATTGCCTATCCAAACCTGTAAGCTGCCAAAGCAACATAAGGAACCACCTCATGGATATATCTATCTAAACAACTCAATGGACTATACCCACACTGTATGGGAATAAGTTTAGATATCTACCATTGGCAACATTGTTGCATTTCTATAAAGTGCATGTCAGGTGAACTACAGTGCCTCTGCCATTTCTTCAAATGTCTCCCAAAATAAATTTCAATCTATGAAACCAGATCCACATGGAAACTACACATGTTTTAAAACGGTGATACCCATGAGAGACTTTTTAGCTATTTATTAGGCTCACGGTCCCTCTGGTTTTGTGCTTATTGATTATTTTGTCTGTCACTAGTCCCAGTGGAGGGGTGTTTACCACTACCATTATTTAGGAATATTATATATCCCATGTTCTATTTTCCCTCGGTACTGCGTCCCCTCACATAGATAGTGGTGATCAATTACCTGTTAATACAGGTGACCACTGTCCTGTGTTGGAACCATTAGGGATTAATTTCAACAGCAATTGGTCTTTCTTATGTTGGGGGGTATTTGTGTATTGTGTGAAGGGTGGGTGCGCTATTTATTACTTCTGATCCTCCTTTGGGAGGATCGAGTACTTTTCTTATATTAGTTACCAGCATATACCGTTGTGTTTGGGGGGGGGGGGGGATTATTTGGGTAGGTCCACCTATTTTTAGGGGACCCATTTTTTATGCCTTATATATATATATATGTGCAGGGCCGATCCTAGGGTCACAGGCGCCTGGGTGCAGAAATATTTTTGGCGCCCCCACATGGGCGTGGTCATCTTACTACTCCTCCCCATTACAAACGTTTCTATGTCAACAACTCAAACACAGAGATGCTCCCCTAAGGAGTCTTCATTACCCTGGGATCCTCCTATGATCTCTTAACAATAAACAAATTACAGGAAGAGAGTACACTAATGGAGCCTGGAGGGGAGTCTCTAATGGACACAGAGAGAGTCTGGTAGAAAGAGCCCCCAGACATACTACAGACATAGTACAGGAGAAGGTCAGAGACTGCAGACATGATACCAGGAGAATGTCAGAGACTGCAGACATGATACCAGGAGAATGTCAGAGACTGCAGACATGATACAAGGAGATGGTCAGAGACTGCAGAAATGATACAAGGAGATGGTCAGAGACTGCAGACATGATACAAGGAGATGGTCAGAGACTGCAGACATAATACAAGGAGATGGTCAGAGACTGCAGACATGATACAAGGAGATGGTCAGAGACTGCAGACATGATACAAGGAGACGGTCAGAGACTGCAGACATGATACAAGGAGACGGTCAGAGACTGCAGACATGATACAAGGAGACAGTCAGAGACTGCAGACATGATACAAGGAGATGGTCAGAGACTGCAGACATGATACAAGGAGATGGTCAGAGACTGCAGACATGATACAAGGAGATGGTCAAAAACTGCAGACATGATACAAGGAGATGGTCAGAGACTGCAGACATGATACAAGGAGATGGTCAGAGACTGCAGACATGATACAAGGAGATGGTCAGAGACTGCAGACATGATACAAGGAGATGGTCAGAGACTGCAGACATGATACAAGGAGATGGTCAGAGACTGCAAACATACTACAGGAGATGGCCAGAGACTTCAAACATACTACAGGAGATGGCCAGAGCCTGCAAACATAATACGATCGATGTTGGTCAGAGACTGCAGACATGATACCAGAGATGGTCAGAGACTGCAGACATGATACCAGAGATGATCCGAGACTGCGGGAATTATACTAATATTATAAATATATCAATGCATCAGATGCAGCCTACCAGTGCCCACCAAATGCAGCCTACCAGTGCCCACTCCAGTAGCCAGCAGGATCCATAGGTCTGTGGCCAGTTCCCAGCAGGACCTACAGCCTGTTGATCCTGCTGGGAGCTGGCTGCGGACATCTGGATCCTGCCGGGAGCTGGCTGCCGGACCTCTGGGTCCTTCCGGGAGCTGGCTCCCAGACCTCTGGGTCCTGCTGGTTCGCAGCCAGCTCCCAGCAGGACCCACAGATCCGGCAGCCAGTTCCCAGAAGAACCCACAGGTCTGGCATCCAACTCCCAGCAGGACCCAGCAGAGCTGGCTGCGGGCCTATGGGCCATGGCTAGCTTCCAGCAGGACCCACAGGTCATGAGCAGCTCGCAGCAGGAGGGAAAATAGATAGATGATCATGTGGGGGGGTCAGCTGTGGGGGGGGTGTCAGGGTTTCTCACCTTAGCGATAGGCTGGCAGTTCAACAGAATAGGCTTGTATTTACTGGCGGACTGCACCGCCTAACAATAGCGTCGCGTGCGCTTCTTACTCTGAGTGCACAGAACAACGAGAGTAGCAGCACTCTGACACCTCGGCGCCTCCCCCCTCTGGGCGCCCGGGTGCGGGGCACCCCCCACACCCGCCTAGGTTCGGCCCTGTATATGTGTTCTTTTTGATACTTTTTTCAATACATTTGTAGTTAACTCTTTAGGGTGTGCAGCAGTCTGTCTCTTTTTTTATTTAATATTTTTTGTCATACCGTATTTTTGATTGCACCCCCCAATAATATCGGTGAGTACTGCACTACTCCTTGTTCGGTGGGATTCCCATACTCTCTACCCTTTTTTTGCATTATATACACTGCTTGAGAAATCCCAAATAATTCCATTTGTTAGGCTCATTTACTTTTTTTTAAAGTTTACCCAAAGCTTAAAGGATCACTAAAGGATTTTTTTTTTTTAGCTAAATAGCTTCCTTTACCGTACTGCAGTACTGGTTTCATGTCCTTATTGTTCGTTTTTGCTTTGAAGTTGCTGTAATCCTGCTTTGTTCTCCACACTTCCTGCTTGTCTGTTTCCTTATAACCACAGTGCTGGGAGCTTTCTCACGGTGGTCTGAGCTGTCATTACTGTGTGTCTAAAACTTCCCAGAACCAGATTCATTTTAAAAACAAAACACTGCCCTGGATTTGTTTGTTTTTGTTCTGTGTGTCTATCTATACTTCACAGAAACATGAAGCCAGTTCAAAAGTGAAACTAACCTGCAGGCACATTATATGATTGATTTTTATCTATTTTTAATCATTTTGAAAAGGAATCAGTTAACTTTTATGTCTCTATACCCTTTAAACAGTCATTTCAGCAAAAAAAAAAATGTTTCCTTTAGTGACCCTTTAATGCCTAGTACACATGATGGAGGAAAAATACCCCTTTTAAATCGATCATGCGGTAATCTGATAGTTAGTACACAGCTTTTGAGAGCCGACCACAATGTTCTCGTACGATTCCAGATCATAAGATTTTCATTTAATTGGTACAGTATTCTTCTGAAGAAGATCGGAAGACACGCATGCTCAGAAATGAAAGAATACATTGCACTACAACACATTACATCCCTTCCGAAGTTGTATTCTGTCACACAAGAATTTTTGTAAATTTAGTGACCTCTTCATTTTCAATATGAGACTAGCATGCAAAAAAGAAAAAATGGACGTTCATTCAGCGGATATTTACATTGCTTGTATGAGGCTTAAAGCAAAGGTTAGGCATTTATTGTAAAAGGGGTTCTATTTTTGGTGAAATGCTTTCTAGGTCTCTTGCACACCTAAAAAAAAAATCTTCTTATCACAGCCCCGAAACTGCTTAAATGGTGAGAATAAAGACAGACCCTCCCAAATAGCACTCAGTTTGTTAAAAGAATTATGTAAAAATTAATATGTTTAAAACAGAAATTAGTAATAATCTGCAAGAACATTTTCTAGAATTCCTTGCAATGTATATCGTTTTTCTTCATCAAATGTGAAGTTTCAATTCAATATTTAATTGTAAACACATTTGCTATTTGTAAGAAACATAATGACTCTTTCAGTGATATCATATTCTTAAATGTTATAGAAAAATAGTACAGTACAAACCTGGGCATTGCAGGCAGCAGTCTGACATGACAGGCTCAGTGCATGCTACTGTAGGACACACAGGAGGGATACAGGTGATATTTCCAGCCTATAGCAGCAATCAGAACAGTTCAACCAAAGTCATACAAACAATAATTAAATTCATATATACAATAAAAGCCATTATAAACAATTGCCAGGAAGGTGTAAACATAGCTGAATAAAGTTAAAGTACAACCGTAGCCAAAAGTTTTGAGAATTACACAAATATACATTTTCATAAAGACTGCCGCCTCAGTTTTTATGATGTCAATTTGCAAATACTCCAGAATATTATAAAGAGTGATCAGATGAATTGCAATAATTGCAAAGTCCCTCTTTGCCATGAAAATCCACTTATTCCCATAAAAAACATTTCCACTGCATTTGTGAAGAAGGTGCCAAAGAAAGTCCAGCAAGCGCCAGGACTGTCTCCTACAGTTAATTCAGCTGCGGGATCAGGGCACCACCAGTGCAGAGATTGCTCAGGAATGGCAGAAGGCAGGTGTGACTGCATTTATAGACACAGTGAGAAGAAGACTTTTGGAGGATGGCCTGGTGTCAAGAAGAGCGGCAAAGAAGCCACTTTTCTCCAGGAAATACATCAGGGACAGACTGATATTCGGCAAAAGGTACAGAGATTGGACTGCTGAGGACTGGGGTAAAGTCATTTTCTCTGATGAATCCCCTCTTTCGATTGTTTGTGGCATCCATAAAAAAACTTGTCTGAAGAAGAAAAAGTGAGTGCTACCATCAAGGCAGGCTTTTATATACACAAAAAGAATGCTGCATCAATCAAATGGACAATGACACACTCCACCCACAACATCAAACAATGGTTCCTAACGAGCCCCCCTCAATCCACATCTTAGACAGATGTTCTGACTCCACGATAAGCTATTCTCACCTGCTACACAATACACATTCCTTTGTAGACGTAATTGACATGCTAATCCACTACAGCTGAAAAGTCAGACATCTGACCTTTCAGACTGCCAACCCCCAACACATGTATCATCAATAGACTTTCACACAATGAAATATCTTAGGAGCCAGACTCAATTAACACCTCAACAGTATGTGTCCCCACATTGAATGAGTCATTCTGTAGACCGGTTGTAATTAGTTATTCTAGACATTAAGGAATATATTGTGGATGTTCTGTTCCATGCTAAAACAATCCAACATATGTCCCTTATTTCCTGGCTCAATCTGTGCCCAAAAGTGACTCCCGTTAGTGCCCTTCTGCAAATAATCATTTAGCAATCTTCTCCAGGCCCTCATTTCAGCATGTGCTAAGGACAAGACTACAATTTCTAATTTCACTAGCTATTGCCCAGGGGCAGCAGCCCCAGGAGAATTGGAACCCTTCCTGTAAAGGGAAGAATACTCTGGAAAGGCCTCCCAAACATTTATCCCCTCCTCAGCCACCTTCTGAATGCCTCCTTCAAGGAATTGGCTAGGGCATAATAAATAGTCATACTGGTTAATTGACTGTCCTTGCCCTATATTCTGGAAGATTTGTCCAGAAGCAGGTGAGAGCAATCAAACACCCAGCTAGGAAACTCTGACCAGACAAAAATAATAGATTACTGCTCCACTGACTGCAGGGAGGCAAAACATGAAATTTAGCCTAGCAGCATAACTGGAGGTGGGCTCTATGTATGATAAGTGAGAGTTGACACCCAGGAACTTACTGGCAAGATCACCAGGCGAAAAAGGAAAAAAAGTCTGGAATAAGTAAAATGCTACCTTCTCATCTAAGTACTGGTAAGCTGCAATTTATTAAATTTTGGTTTTTGGGCTTAGATATACTTTAAGAATGATAAAATACAAAACACACTTTGGAACAATACACATTTTTATATAACCTTAGTTTGAAAAATAAATTATATAGCTTGAAAATCACAATCGTATGCTGTTCTTTAGGACAAAGACTGATCAGTATATCTATTAGCAGCAGGAGCCACAATTTCAAAAACAGTAAACATTTTTTTAAATTTAGGATGGCAAAAGATGGAACGAAATTTGTCCGGTTCAGCAGGGACTGTTCCATGTATGGTGGTCCCCGTTCAACACAAGTTAAATCATTAGATCAATTTCTGTCGAATGGGACTTGGAAAATGTTTCTCGATCGCCAGCGGTAGGCGCTGCTCACTGTATTTTGATAGAGGAGGAATTACACAGACAGAATACAGTGTGTCAGTGGAAAGGATTCCTCTATCCACCTCACTTGTGTGGATGGAGAAATGTATTCAGTGTTTTTTTTTTTTGTTTGTTTTTTTGATCAACCCAACTTCACAAAAAAAAAAAGGTCATCTTTGGCCACCTTTACCAATATAAACTGCTTTAGTGTAAATGTCATTTTTGGGGAGAATGTACAGGTCCTCTTCTTATCCAGGGATAAGAAAGCTGCATTATATGAAATCCCTAACTAGCTTGATTGGCCAAAAATCTAAATAAAAGCTAACAAAGATATAGTCTAGCATAAAAAGACAAATATAGCAAACTATATTAAATCAGATAATACTCCTCATATGTATGACCATCTTTAGTTTTATGACTTACTACGGTATACATACAACTCCAGTCATGTATTTGTAC